>CM024763.1:46197455-46282495 GCA_014218235.1 Colocasia esculenta | reverse complement strand
CAAGTAACCCTAATCAGGCACGTAGACACCAATGTAACCCAAGAAAGATCCATCAAGAATGTACACCAGGACACGTGTATGTGGTTATGTATCTATCATTCAAACACGCACGCACGATTTTCCCGCGCAGATGCAACGCCAGTAATCATTATACCCCATGGTTACAATATCTATGACTCGCCGTCATTGGGGCTAGATTGGAGCCCTTGACACACGCCGTGCCCTGTCAGCATCTCAATTAATTTTTAAATGTAGATACCCACAGTCATTTATAATGGCCAATGAGAGTTTTCAATAAGTAAGCATGGTAATGTCATGTTCATGATGATGATGAGAAGAAGTAATAATTAAATTGAACATGATTTCATGAGAACAATGTCAAGAGATAAATTCGGAAGCATAACGGTACACTTTATACTTTCGTTCAATCTTTACATTAAGGCTTTAGTCTAGTTTGTAAGTCACACTCCGAGATCAAGAGAAAGAAGTGCACGCTATCTCCAGGGAACTTCAATGGTACAACCAACTCGTCTGCCCTGTGGGAATCCATGGTCAGAGGAGATTACGGAGGCCTTGGTGAAAATGTCGCTAGTCTAACCGATCGTAATGACCGTAGAGAGTTTCCAATTTCCAAGAAAGGTTGCCTAATGGTGGCTAGTGTGTAGTGCGGTACGCGTGTCTTCATTCATGAACCATCGGTCTCAACTCGCAGGAAACACTTGACAATATAACATGGAATAAAACTATGCACTTTAACTATCATGGATTGCAAGATTTTCTGATAACCATTATCATTTAAACGTGGAAGAACAGTAGAAGATTAAATCACAAGAAACATGAATGGATCATAACATTTAAGGAGCACTTAGAATAGCATTCATGTAATTAAAGCTTTTAAATGGGTTAATCAATTTTTAAGCCATTAAATACAATCCTGTAATGATCAGACCCAAACATGCAACTTACATAGTAATTAACACTTTAAACAGACCTGGGTATACGCAAAACTTTGCAAGAACACTTGGTTTCAGGTAAAATCCTGAGATCGCGACATAGCCATATGAGGAAGGCGATAGGTCCGTCAATTGCGATAGGACAAGGCCGCGAAGGGACGGCTAGAGGCGACGGGGGTTGTGAAGAACGCGACTGGGCGGTCCGATTCAGGCAGCATGATCGCGACAACGGTCTTGTCGCAATCAGTCGCGACTTGCGGCTGTCGCGACGAGACCTCGGAAGGCGACACATCGAGCCGTCGCATTCACAGATCTGCGCCTGAGTCCGACTGGGATCTGACATGCTCTTGTTCAGACTTACCATGTTTTGACACAGGGGCGTATTCATAAACGCCTATATCTCTCTATATGCTGACCTTTAGACAAAACTTTCAACATAGAAAATGTCGAGGACATCTAATGGAAGAACTTTGATGTTGGGGTTTTACCTAATTTGGTCTTTGCCCTTGTGAAAAAACTTGAAGAACTTATAGTTAAATGCAACCAGAATAACGCAGTATCATGCATGACTCCATTACGAAGTTTATAACTCTCAAACTAATGACATTTACACAAAAATTTAAACATAAAGATGACCCTATCGACTATAAAAGAACTTTCATGTGGAGTCTTGACCTACTTCGGTCTTAAATCTCAAAAAAACAGGAACCTAAGGCTAACTGCAAATCCGAAAACACAGTATTATGCATAACTCTCTTACGGGGTTCAAACTCTCTAACTAAAGACTTTTAGACAAAACGTTCACATGAAAATGATCGTGACATCAAGTATAATAACTTTTATGTTAAGAGTTTACTCTAATTCGGTCTTTGAATCACGTAAAACATATTAAGAACGGGAAAATCCCTGACAGTGCGCGACTTTTGCAAAACGCTTATAAATCAAGATCTACTAAATGAAATTTGATGAAACCAGTGGAAATGAAAGCTACCTTGATGCTCTACACATTGGTATAGGTAGTTTAAGGTTTGGCCCGAGAAAACCTACCTTTAGGTCGACTTCAAGAGAGGGTTTTTGCAGGTCGCAGCAGACGAGAAGGGGAAGAAGAACGGCTTCTTGTGGTCGTTCCACAGCTCCTCAGCCACCAAGACTCCTCCACACGACCCTAGCAAGTTCTAAATTCGTTCCTAGGATTTGGGTGAAGAGTATTTAAGTAACCATGGTGTTTAGAGTCCTATTATAACTAGGAAAAGAGGATTTCGGGATTGACATGTTTGGTTTCCTATTTTTGATGATTTCCCTCCCTTTGAGTGTGTGAGGCATTAGGAAACCTCCCCTCATAGTTAGGCACGATTTGGGTTGCCAAGAATGCATGATTGCATCCCAATTCAACTCTAATTGCCTCTTTTTAATTTCAGCTTATTTATGGTTACGAATTTCTATGTATTTTCTAGCTTTATTTGATTTTTGGGCCAAATGTTGCCCATTGGCCCCTTATGATAATGGGTCATCAATATATAATGTTGGAAGTCTCCCCAACATTTTATTTAATTTTTGATTGCGTCGTATTTCCGTGTTAACGGTTTTCTGACTTGTTTCCTTATTTAGATAATCAGTCGCAATAACTCTTAAACCTAGCCCAAATGATTTTTATTGAACCAAATTTCTTGATGGGTCATTAGAGGATATTATTGAAGTCCATATATGATTTTTATTTAATTTTCTAACTCATTCCATACGTGTGATAATGATTTTCCGACTTATTCATGAATTACGGTAATAGTCGCGAAACACTTTAACTTGGCTAATCCATTTTTCTTGGCATAACTTTCTTTTTGAGCATTTAATAATAATGTTTGGGTTGATTTTAATTTTCAAGAATTTTCCGATGTGTTTTAGCACATACGATAATGATACGTATGTTTTAAATACTTTGTATTATGGAAATTATTTATTCCATTTAATTGAATTTTTATATAATTGAAATTTCCGGGTGCTACACCCTCCCCACTTAAGAGAATTTGTCCCCAAATTCAGGGATCATTAATTAGCTTTTGATAGTTATGATTCTTCTTGAGCTCGTTTCGGATTTACGTCTTATAATTTGTTTCCACATCGTGGATGCTAGTCCAACATTTACACCTATGGCCACTCGTACTGTTCATTTGGTTCCCTCCACTCCTATTTTCTTTCACGGTTGACATAACTCCATCTTAATCCTCCGGATGAACTGTGGTATAATTACTAGATTATTCCTAATCTCTCCTTAATGATCTCCCACTTAGACATGTACTAATAAAAAAAACATCATAAGATCAGTCTAGGTGTTTAACAATCATACCTCCTTCTGGAAGCTCCCTTGCGTCATTGCATTCACCCGTCCCGACGCTTTACCACTTCTGGTTCTTCCAGCTTGGTCTTTTAGCATGGGACGTTGGGAAGGCGGTGGTCGCGACTTCCGCATCTCAGGCAAGCTCCTGCCTTCTTCCAGCACTCCTCTGCTCTGTGTCCAGGCTTGTTGCAAAAGTTACAATATCAACCATCGTTGTTTCTTCTACTTTGATCTTTTTCTCCATGCTATAGTCCTCCCCGTGGTGGCCTTTTGTGTTGTAGTTATTATTGTTGTTGTTGTTGTTGGGGAAAGCTCCAGTTGTATCGACTGCTCCCCTTTTTATCAAGGTCGGCTTTGAGATGTCTTTCCCCCTCATGCCTTCCACCTTAGCCATAGTGTCTTCTACCGATTGGGCTCTTGGACCATCTCAGTGTAAGTTGAATGTTGTGTGGTCCGAGCCTTTCAATGAACATGGGCCTGAGCCCATCCATGAAACGTTTAGCCTTTAGCCTTTCAGTTCCCACCAGGTGCGGGCATACACAGCAAGACGTGCGAACTGAGCCTCATACTCAGCCCCAGACAATCCCTTCTGCTTCAGTGCGCAAATTCTGTCACTTTCTTCTCCTTCACTCTCTCAGAGAAATACTTTGCTCGGAATATCTCCAGAATCTGCCCACTCTAAGTTTCAGCTACATTTGGCAGGTGGGCCGAGGTGGCCTTCCACCACGCTCGCATCCTTTGTAAATTGGAAAGTGGCCAGGACCACCTTCTCCCTATTAGTGCATTGCATACTTGGAAGATCCTTTCTATCTCCTCTTGCCAATTTTGCCTCATTTGGGTCAGGGGATCCAGAGAAACGAGGAGGTTCAAACTCCAAAAATTCCGGTGCATATCACCGGCTCCGTTCCTTGCAGCTGTAGCCTGATTTCCAGCCTGAACTACATTTTGCAGGGCCTGCGTAAGTCCAGCCATAGTGTCTTGCATAACTTGCCACTGGTTGCAAGCCATTGCAGTTGTGTGAGAGTGTTATGAGGATTCTTGAGAAAAAGGATGGAAACCAATTAATGTCTCCAGATACATTATAAGAGTTAATGGGTAGGAGTGTTTAATTCTTTCTAACATATTCCCAGTCTCTACCCATTCTCACCAGGTACTATATTTAATTTCCAAGACCTAGGTTCCATAGGTATCTCCTATCCTTGAGACATAACCTATTTGGTAATCCTAGGCTCTGATACCACTAAACTGTCACGTCCCGAGAATTACGCAGCGGATATTGGTTCGAATAATTCGAGTCGATAATCCGAGACGTGAACAGTCGGCAAATAAGCCTCCAGCTAGCACTCACTAAATGTATGATAATATATTATCATAGGGCCCAAATATTGAACTCATTAATTCTTTTATTCAAATCTCACTCATGTAATTCAAATGGAAACTATTACAGGACTAAGACTCATAAAACAAAAGTACATGATACCTCACTTCCTACTACAAGAATCTAACACTCGAAATAAACTAACTATAGGTAGACTCATAATTGGAACGCTCTTCACTTGGACGCATTCCCATCCTCGACTTGCTCTTCCTCTTGCACTTCATGGTCACCTAGATTGGGTAAAAGTAGGATGAGCCAACTAGCCCAGTAGGATTTATATCTCAATGTGCGGGCAATGATATAGGATTAACATTTTGAACTAGGCAAGTACGATGAATGATATGCAAGTACGAATAAAACTCGTTAAAACATGATGTATAAAACAAGCTAGAGAGAGAGATCATGATAGAACAAGATTGATGAACAAGATGACAAGAGAGACTAGAAATAGATCACTTTGTACAAGCACGCAAGATTTCACTTGATATTAATAGCTTTCAAGAACGCAAGATATCACTAATTGCATTAAATGCAGGATGGCCATATCACGCAAGCAAGCAAGCAAGATTTCACAAGCACGATCAAGTAACACTAATCAGGCACGTAGACACCAATGTACACCAAGAAAAGATCCATCAAGAATGTACACCAGGACACGTGTATGTGGTTATGTATCTATCATTCAACACGCACGCACGATTTTCCCAGCGCAGATGCAACGCCAGTAATCATTATACCCCATGGTTAACAGTATATCTATGACTCGCCGTCATTGGGCTAGATTGGAGCCCTTGGACACACGCCGTGCCCTGTCAGCATCTCACTTAAATTTTTAAATGTAGATACCCACAGTCATTTAATGGCCAATGAGAGTTTTCAATAAGTAAGCATGTGTAATGTCATGTTCATGATGATGATGAGAAAAGAATAATAATTAAATTGAATATGATTTCATGAGAACATGGTCAAGAGATAAATTCGGCAGCATAACGGTACAATTTATACTTTCGTTCAATCTTTACATTAATGGCTTTAGTCTAGTTTGTAAGTCACACTCACGAGATCAAGAAGAGAAAGGAAGTGCACGCTATCTCCAGGGAACTTCAATGTACACCAACTCGTCGGCCGCCATGTGGGAATCCATGGTCAGAGGAGATTTATGGAGGCCTTGGTGAAAAGGTCGCTAGTCTACCGATTCGGAATGACCGGTAGAGAGTTTCCAATTTCCCAAGAAAGGTTGCCTAATGGTGCTAGTGTGTAGTGCGGTACGCGTGTCTCAATTCATGAACCATCGGTCTCAAACTCGCAGGAAACACTTGACATATAACATGGAATAAAACTATGCACTTTAACTAATCATAGATTGCAAGATTTTATGATAACCATTATCATTTAAACGTGGAAGAACAGTAGAAGATTAAATCACAAGAAACATGAATGGATCATAACATTTAAGGAGCACTTAGAATAGCATTCATGTAATTAAAGCTTTTAAATGGGTTAATCAATTTTTAAGCCATTAAATAACAATCCTGTAATGATCAGACCCAAAACATGCAACTTACATAGTAATTAACACGTTTAAACAGACCTTGGGTATACGCGGAAAACTTTGCAAGAAAACACGTGGTTTCAGGTAAAAATCCTGAGATCGCGACATAGCCATATGAGGAAGGCGACAGGTCGTCAGATTGCGACAGGACAAGGGCCGCGAAGGGACGGCTAGAAGGCGACAGGGGGTTGTGAAGAACGCGACTGGGGCGGTCCGATTCAGGCAGCATGATCGCGACAACGGTCTTGTCGCAATCAGGTCGCGACATGTCGGGCTGTCGCGACGAGACCTCGGAAGGCGACACATCGAGCCGTCGCATTCACAGGATCTGCGCCTGAGTCCGACTGGGATCTGACATGCTCTTGGTTCAGACTTACCATGTTTTGACACAGGGGCGATATTCATAAAACGCCTATATCTCTCTATATGCTGACCTTTAGACAAAACTTTCAACATAGAAAATGTCGAGGACATCTAGTGGAAGAACTTTGATGTTGGGGTTTTACCTAATTCGGTCTTTGCCCTTGTGAAAAACATGAAGAACTTATAGTTAAATGCAACCAGAATAACGCAGTATCATGCATGACTCTATTACGAAGTTTATAACTCTCAAACTAGTGACATTTACACAAACCATTTAACATGAAAGATGACCCTATCGACTAATAAAAGAACTTTCATGTTGGATTCTTGACCTACTTCGGTCTTAAATCTCAATAAAAACAGGAAGAACCTAAGGCTAACTGCAAACCCGAAAACACAGTATTATGCATGACTCTCTTACGGGGTTCATAACTCTCTAACTAAAGACTTTTAGACAAAATTCACATGAAGATGATCACGACATCAAGTATAATAACTTTTATGTTAAGAGTTTACTCTAATTCGGTCTTGAATCACGTGAAACATATTAAGAACGGGAAAATCTCTGACAGTGCGCGACTTTTGCAAAACGCTTATAAATCAAGATCTACTAAATGAATTCGATGAACCAGTGGGAAATGAAATCTAACTTGATGATCTACACATTGGTATAGGATATGTTAAGGTTTGGCCCGAGAAAACCTACCTTAGTCGACTTCAAGAGAGGGGTTTTTGCAGGTCGCAGCAGACGAGAAGGGGAAGAAGAACGGCTTCTTGTGGTCGTTCCACAGCTCCTCAGCCACCAAGAACTCCTCCACACGACCCTACAAGTTCTAAATTCGTTCCTAGGTTTGGGTGAAGAGTATTTAAGTAACCATGGTGTTTAGGAGTCCTATTATAACTAGGAAAAGAGGATTTCGGGATTGACATGTTTGGTTTCCTATTTTTGATGATTTCCTCCTCCCTTTGAGTGTGTGAGGCATTAGGAAACCTCCCCTCATAGTTAGGCACGAATTTGGGTTGCCAAAATGCATGATTGCATCCCAATTCAACTCTAATTGCCTCTTTTTAATTTCAGCTTATTTATGGTTACGAATTTCTATGTATTTTCTAGCTTTATTTGATTTTTGGGCCAAATGTTGCCCATTGGCCCAATTATGATAATGGGTCATCAATATATAATGTTGAAGTCTCCCCAACACTTTTATTTAATTTTTGATTGCGTCGTATTCCGTGTTAACGGTTTTCTGACTTGTTCCTTATTTAGATATCAGTCGCAATAACTCTTAAACCTAGCCCAAATGATTTTTATTGAACCAAATTTCTTGATGGGTCATTAGAGGATTATTTGAAGTCCATATATGATTTTTATTAATTTTCTAACTCATTCCAGTACGTGTGATAATGATTTTCCGACTTATTCATGAATTACGGTAATAAGTCGCGAAACACTTAAACTTGGCTAATCCGATTTTTCTTGGCATAAATTTCTTTTTGGAGCATTTAATAATAATGTTTGGGGTTGATTTAATTTTTTCAAGGAATTTTCCGATGTGTTTTAGCACATACGATAATGATACGTATGTTTTAAATACTTGTTATAATGGAAATTATTTATTTCCATTTAATTGAATTTTTTATATATTGAAATTTCCGGGGTGCTACACATTGTCTTGCATGCAATCTCACCTACATTTAAGAACATTGTTAGTGAGATAATGTGAACATTTAGATAAGCAAATTAACATGTGATTCTTGATTAGCATTTGCTTGACTTGTCATTCTTGTCATGTTTCACACATACATATCACATGAAATTGTATTGTGCATGAAATGCTCATTGATTGCTCATCATCAAAAACAAACATCTCAAATATAAATCCATGTAAACCCAACAGAGGTCCCTTGAGGGGTTTCTCATGAGCCTTCAACTTCCTGGGCCGTATGACTCTCAGTCTCTTTGCTTTTATTTGCCGCTTAAGTGCTTCAATTTCAGCTTGATACTGCTGTAGCATCTCCAAGACAGCTGGATCTAGGGGTGCAGCAAGAGGGATTTCTTGTGCTGTGCCCTCAGGTGTCATTTCTGGTGGCGGCGGCGGCGTTAGAATTTCATTGTTGCCCCACTGCCCTGAGCAGTAATTACATTGGCGGTAACCGCCATCATCTGCACTGCAGGCGCATCAACATTCCCATATGCGGCTGCTAAGGTTGCTGCCGCTGCTCTTCTCCTGGTGACAGCACCAGGTCTTTCCGCCAGTTCTGCTAACTCTTCGTTGTTGGTTGGCAAAGCCCCATAGCGGCACCCTACACCAGCCATGTGGCATGTGAAAATTTGCCACAAACCATTGCGACTTCTTTCAACCCTCAGCGGTGCTTCATGCGGAAAGGGCAATCTCTTGAAAATAGATATTCTCGGCCTAGTCCTTTCAGGCCGAGTGTGAACTTGCTCACAAGGCACATCATTTTCTCCTGAGCTACTCTCAGCTTCATCTTGTGAGGCCTCCATGGCCCTCAGCGATCTTGTTCGCTATAGAGGAGATCACTGCAACCAGGTGGTGGGCATGGCCACTACAACAGGTGTCAACGGTTCCCCCGGACAATTGGCACATGAGCAGATCACTGCAACTCTACTCGCTTGTTATGGAAGCAGGCATAAGCACATGCCCCTCCCTGTTGAATTTTGGCTTTAAAGCCACGTGGCGGTCTCTAGTAGCTGAGACCTTCACATCATTGTTTCTCTTGGTTTTGTTTCCTTTGGAATAGGTTCCTCTTGCCTAGGTGTCTGCACCCTTTGGGTCTCCACACCTGCTTGAATTTGATCAGTTTTGGGGACAGCTTGCTCTTGAAAGTGTTAAACATCTCCCTTTTTCCTGAAAAAGCTTGAATGAGTTCTTTACGGGTACTGACGATGTAACCCGTTCTGGTACAGCTTCAACTCTTTTAGCCTGCTGATGGATTCTCAAGTCACCGACCCCACACTTTCCCTGAATTGGAGACTCGTGCACGACGAGTGACAATGTTCTCATCCTCTCTTGCTTGTTGAAAATATATGTTGGTTCCTTTTCCCTTGCTCTTGTTGTGGTTGCCATGCTCCACGTGATGAACGTGGCAGCTCAGCTTCTTAGTGGTCTCTTTGATTTTGGTTTCTGGTTCAGCTTCGACTTCAGCTTCGATCCTAGCTCCCGAGTGTAGGATGTCGACGAATGCAATCCCCAAGAAGTTGGGGAACTCCATGACCGGGGGAAAGCTTCCAAAGTGAGTCGGTACGGCGAGGTAGCCATACCGGGCATGGTCTTAGACAACTAGGGATCCAAAGCGCACTCCAGCCATTGATCTGTTAGTACCTACCAGTTAATTAAAAATGACAGTCAATATTGAGTATTAAGGCCATAGGGCTTTCTATTCTGGCGAAGAGATGAAGGGAAGTTTGGTCCCACCGGGCGTGCCAGGCTGTGGAAGTGGATTTTTATAGATCCATCAAGAATTATCATTTAAAAAATTTATCTATTTATCATGTTTCTCATGTTCTCATGGATGCATATTGCATATTCAAGTCTCGTCGAGTGCTACTCAAACGATGGTGATGAGAGATGAATCGGCAATCGCATAGCGCAAGCGTACCAGTCACCAAAGTGACTACATGTTCTGCCTCCGAGAGTCGAAGGACTTTTAGGTCTATTTTGCGCACCATTTGACTCTGTCAAACGAAAATAGAGATCGGTCGGGACCAAGATCTCGTCGTTGCCTAGACATAACGACGTTAATTACATCTCTTTAAAAGAGAAAACCCTTGATTAATCGCCATATTAGAAAGTCTCATGGCCTTAAAATGGAAACATCTGATAAAGGTGCAAAGTGCGTGCTGAAGTGAAGCTGGAATAGCAACAAGAGAAATGTCTATTGAAAAACATTTGACTCATTGTGATTATTATCATATTCATATACAATTGTTGGAGGCTTTTATTCATTTATTCATTTGATATTTTTCAATTAATGCCAAATGAATTCTCTTGGTTTCATTTGAAACATGATAGTTGTAGTTATGCTGGTGAGTCGGCAGACTGCTGAGTCAGCAAGCCCAGCTAAGTCGGCAGACTGCTGAGTCGGGGGAGTTGACAGACTGCTGAGTCGGCAAGCCCAGTTGAGTCAGCAGACTACTAGGTCAAGGGAGTTGGCAGAACCATTAGTCAGTAGACTGCTGAGTCGGGGCATGACTGAGTCGGCAGAACCCTGCTACACCAGTGAGTCGGCAGACTCCTGAGTCGAAACCTGACTAAGTCGGCAGGGTCCTGCTGAACCAGTGAGTCGCAGGCTGCTGCAGTGCTGCCGAATCACCAAGCCAACATGGTTTTAAGGTCTTTTAATCTTATAAAGTCCTTTAATCTCATAAAGAATGCGTGAGAAAATTCGGTAGCACCTCCCCTTACTCATAGCAAGAAGGGAAGGCACGGTACTGTCCACCCTGACGGAGATGGCACCAAAACGAGGTGTTAGCCGCGTACGACGTCACCCAAACGGCACACGATACCGATTCCCGAGGCCTGGCTACGAGGGAACCAATGAGTACCGAGACCAAAGAAAGTATTCTAATAACCAAGGCTTGTCGACTCATCATAAATGAGGTCTGCCGACTCACTGGTTCAATTCTCTTCACTGATTTAGTGAGTTGGCAGCCTGCTGAGTCCTTGCCGACTCACCAACTAGAAGCACTTAACGGTTTAAAACTCACGGAAAAAATTCGTCAGCATCTCGCCCGAGCTCATGAGATGTGGGGAGTTCGCAGCATCCATCCACCATAAAGAGATGGTACCAAAATGGGTGTTGGTCGTATACGGCGCTACCCAACGGCACACGGTACCGATTCCCGAGGCATGGCTACGAGGGAACCGATGAGTATCGAGACCAAAAACAAGTCCGGGTGACGATCCAACAATGTTTGAATCTAGGAACCTGGGCATAGATATCATATTATCTAACCCCGGGTCTCATAGAGTCTCATTTTCATGTGAGTCGACAGGAAATGCTCTGCATGCGTGAGTCGGAAGCAAGCAGTTCTACCTGCGTGAGTCGGCAGTACCCATTTGCAAAGGGATGGCACTCAACTCATGGCGGAACGACATGAAATTTATGGGAGGGACTGAGGTGTGTCCCGTCAGTTTCAAACTCTTATACGGGCTGAACACCATGCCAACCCATCTTAAAACGTCTAAAGCTTAATGCCCAGGTGAGTCGGCAACAAACCTTCAACAGAGAAAGGTTGCTTACATGGTTTTCGCCCCGGGAAACAAGAGAAACGTGGTATGGACGCGATGTTGGGACGATTACATCCCCTTCATGTCCTTGGTGGGCATGGATATCACATTATCCAACCCTTTCGTGCATAGACTTAGAATTGCGGTGATTCGGTAAGCCACATTCGAACTTAAGAACTTGCAAAATGGAGGATCCCTTGCTACCAAGGGGTAGACAGCACCCCCATGATGGATTGGAGGGCTATCAGTCCCATCTAGGGGCACCACAAGGAATGGACATTGGTTTGTCCACCCTTGGGCGCCCTCTAGCTCACCTCCAGGTGAGTCGGCAGCCTCTATTCAAGGGGAAACAAGCAAAAAATGTAGCAGTAAGAAGGGGGTTTCTTGCTGGAGAAGGGCCAAAGGCTTTGAATAAAAAAAAACTTGTGGGGAAGGGGCACATGCTCTAATCATATAAATACGCAAAATAACACATTCCCATCACATGCATTAAATGAAAGAACATCACATGCATCTCATATCACATATATTCTATTCAAAAGGAAAGGGGGCATTAAATGTCACTCTCATCACATTGGGAATGGGAAAGACATAAGAACATATAGGCACCATAATTTGACAAGAGATGAGGAATAGAAGAGAAGAACATAAGATAAAAAGGGAAAGGAGGGGAGGAGGGGGACAATGGCTCCTCTTCTTGGAGCTCTCTTCTTCTATTCTTCTTGGCACCCCTTTTGAGGGAAGAACTCTCTCTTTAGGCTCCTTCCCCACGCAGGTAGCTCTCCTTCTTCTTCTCTTCTTCTCTTCTTCTTCTATTCCTCTTCTCTCTAGAAAAGCGCAGCAGCTCCCTCTCTTTTTTTTCTCTGCTCCCTCCTCCTAGAAGAACCAGACCTGAGAAGCCTTTCCCTGAACCCCTTTTTGGCTCTCTCCCCCTTCCTTGCTGCCCAAGAAGGGCCTTTTTAAGGGGGATGGAGAATCCCCCTTTAACCCTTTTACCCTTCACCTTTTCCTCTATTTCCTTTAAAGAGAAGATAGCTGCGGGCTTGGGCTTTTGATGTATTTTGGCCCTTACAAGGCCAGCACAAGGGTATGTGGGGCTGTTCTGGGCCTGTGCATTGTGCTGCGTTGTGGGCCCCTTTTGGCTCTATTTTTGGGCCCATTTTAAGCCTGCTCATGGACTGCACTCATACGGGCCTCATCTCTTCATTTTTTGACGTCCACATAGGAGTTGCTCATATAGATCATTGTTTGACTGATTTGCTTACTAGAAACGCTTGCGAACTTGTATAAATCGGTGACCAATTTCACACCGACTTCTTTCTGTAACAATTCAGTTTCACAATAGGCAATCAAATTGTCATCGAAAATATCTAGTCGCAAAGAATTCTTTCGGTGACAATTTGATCTCAAATGGACGGCTAAATTGTCACAAACTATGCATTGCTGCATAGATCGTGGCTTTGAAATGATATTGTTTATGATCAAATCTGTTCGGTGATAATTCAGTGGCCGTCGCAAATAGAGAGAAAAGTTGTCGTATATAGTTGTGGCACTGTTGCACAATCCATCGAAAAAGGTCAGTCGTGAATAGTTTGTGTGTTAAAAAAAACAACCGTTGCTAATAGTTATTGATTACGACGACTGCTAGTTGTCACAAATAGTTGATTAATTACTTATGACAGATAAAGAACCATCGTATATAAATTATTTACCACGGTCTTTCAGCTGTCGCATAAGAGCTATAAGTGACGATGTTGGCGACGTCACATAAGATATGTATGCAACAGATGAATAGTTGTCGCAAATAGTTTAGTATTTGGCTATTTGCAACTAACATAACCCGCCACAATAATTCTAATGTAACAGTTTATATTGTAGCCGTAAAACTATTGGCGACAAATTTTTTGCGACGATTTTTTAGATGTATAGCGATGGCTTTGCTCTCGTCAAATAAGGTTTATATATACGACAAATTCAATATTGCATAAAGTTAAAATTATATGCAATGGATGCTTAGCCGTCGCAAATATGATTCTTAAAACAAAAAAATACAATCAGCTGTGTCATTTGCTCCTGTTACAAAAAGAAGACACCATAATCCACATTAGCTCCTATTTTATTTATTTAGTATGCCGTACTTTTTTAAGTGAACCCAAGATCGTTGGTATCTATTTTTAAGAGGCGAAGGAGTACCAGAGCATAATGCTTGGAGGAAAAGTCTGAAAGAAGTTCTGAAAGAAATATCTTTGTAAAATACATGTATAACCCTGTGCTTACAGGCCTGTAAGTTTAATTTGGGAAGACAAACAACCAGAAGAAGCATGCATAGTGTTCTCTCTAAAAAACTCCTGAGTCAACTGGAATTCCTATCAAGTATATTGAATTGGACCCCAAACTTTTGGTGGATTATTGCAATTAGTTTTTGATATTTATTTTATTTGATGATGAGCATGGCATGGCCGTATTTTGTGGGCAGACAAAGCTGGGTGCACAACTATCTTTAGCTCCTTGCCTCCCAAAAAAACCTATATATCTTTAGTTGGAGGAACCCAGCATGAAGTGCATTGAGTAATAGTACCCTGGGCTTTGAATCTGAAGGGTCAAGTCTTGGTTGCACAGGTAAACATAAAGACAGAAAGCACACCCTCCACTCCACCATTGCTCCATGTTTGTCATTTGAAGGTGCTGCTGAGGATTAAGGTTCAAGTATGATTCATAGGAAGTTGTGTTAAGACTGATACAGAAATTAGTTTACAGACACTACAAGAGAAAGCGGGCTTCCGACGGATATTTCCGACAGATTTTTCCGTCGGTAATTCCGACGGATATTCCGACGGTTAGTGTCCGTCGGATAATAAGTCGGAAGTTCCGACGGAAATATGTCCGTCGGCAATATCCGTCGGTAATTAAATAATACCGACGGATCTGCCGACGACATTTCGCCGTCGGAATATCCGTCGGTAAATTTCCTATGCCTTCACCCGCGAAAACCCCCCTCTTTCCCTCTCTCCGCTCCTCTCTCTCTCTCTCTCTCCTCTCTCTCTCCTCTCTCTCTCTCTCTCTCTCCTCTCTCCTCTCTCTCTCTTCTCGCCGCCGTCGTCGACCGCTCCGCCGCTGCGCCTTCGCCGCCCGCCGCCGCGCGCCGCCGGCGCCCCTCTCCCGTGAGTTCCACCTCCCCCTCTCTCCCCAGCACCGCCACCTTCCTCCGGCCCACCTCGCCTTCGCACCCCCCCACCCGGCCCCCTCCCCCCCCCCACCTTGCCTGCACATGCCCCCCCTCTCCCCTTCCCACCCCCCCCCCCCCCTGCGCATGCCCCCTCTCCCCCTGCCCCGGCCCCCTCCCCTTCCCACCCGGCCCCCTCCCCCCTGCGCGATGCCCCCCCTCCCCCCTGCGCGTGCCCCCTCCCCCCTGCGTGATGCCCCCTCCCCTTCCCACACGACCCCCACCCCTGCAGCCCCCCTCCCACTTCCGACCCTCTCCCCCTCCCGACCCCTACCTCTACCCTGCCAGCCCCCCTCCCACTTCCGGCCCTTCCCCTTCCGGCCCCTTCCCCCTTCCACGACCCCCACCCCTGCCTGCAGCCCCCCTCCCCCTCCACGACCCCCACCCCTTCCAGCCCCCCTCCCACTTCCGCCCCCCTCCCCCTCCACGACCCCCACCCCTGCCAGCCCCCCTCCCCTTCCGCCCCCCTCCCCCTCCACGACCCCCACCCCTACCTGCAGCCCCCCTCCCACTTCCGGCCCCCTCCCCCTCCACGACCCCCACCCCTGCCAGCCTCCCTCCCACTTCCGGCCCCCTCCCCCTCCACGCCCCCACCCCTGCACTGTGGTTAAAGTCATTAGTATTAGTTTAAGGGGGATAGACTGTCCGTCTTGCTAAATTTATTTTTGGCCTATTTAAGATGAGTCTATTTTAATCGGTTATCAAATCGTTCATAAGGTAATATAATAAGTTTGTCATCAGTGGTTAAGATCTTCTATTGTACATCTTAGGTCTTACAAGATTAAATATTCATCCTCATATTTATACATAAAAAAAAAACTAAACCCTAGACTCACATATCTCTCTTTTCAAATTTTATCAATCTGTCTTAGGAGAAGTATCCCTTAAAAAGCACCCAACAATATTAGGACTGTAAACGGTGGGGTTCAGAATCAGAAACATAGATTTTGATTTTGATAATTGAAATATAGTTTCGTTCTGATAATATCGGAATGGTTAATTCTGATTCCATTCCGATTTTGATTAGTAAGTAGAGAAACTACATACGTACATACTAACGGACAGTGATAAGACATTAGCTTGAGGCAGGAATCTTAATTAAGTCGTGGTCACGAGGAGAAGGAAGGTCATCTGCTAGCTAGTATATCATGACTGGCACCTTGCACGAGTTGCCTGATCATTTTGTCATCGAGTTTTATGAAAGAGATTCTGCATATGTACGAAAATTATATTATGTATGTGTACATGTATATACCGATTAATTTTAGAGTGATGTACGCATGGTTTCCCGCTGCATGCCTCGGACTTATTAGGCATGGATATGCGTTTGTAAAGAAGCCAAATACAAACACCAATGAGGTATACATCCCAATTTAGGGGAAAAAATTAGTACAAACTCTTCCTTCTAGATATTAGTTTCTTTTACGTTTAATTGTTCACTTTCAGTTTAATGATTAGTATTACATATCTTATTTTAATGTATTTGTTTAGTATTGCACATGTTATATGTAATTCATGTACATGTATGTATGAATTTGGTTTATTATTGCACTTGTTCACATGTATGATTTTGTTTTCATATTCCTTTCATATTTATTTGGGTTTTAAATTTGATCTATGCATGTATAGCATTTTTTCACTGCACACACCTCACGAGTGCGTGTTAAGCCCGTGTCAATGAACCTTCCCGTTCAAGACTTTGAGATTGATGTGCACGAGTCTTATTTTCAATGATGAGAACGTGTATATCTAACTCAAAGTCTTGAATTGTCCCGTTTTGGACAGTCTGTGAATGTTTGATCGCAGTTAGGTGGTCATTTATTATGTGTTTGTATTATTTGTTGAAAATTTCGAGTGCGTCTACTCACTCCTCTCTGATATACCTTTATTGATTTAGAATATTTTCTTAACCACTTATTAGTAAGTGTTTAAGAAAATATCTTAATCAATAAATATTTTTGGTATATCGGAGAGGTGTGGGGAGATGCTGCCGAAATTTTCAGCAAATAATACAAACACATAGTAAATGGTCATCTGAGTGCGATCAAATATTCACAGATGGGTAAAAAGTGATAATCTTAATAATATATCCTACCTATTCATTTTGACTTACTCGAATGATGTGAGGGTGTGTTGGATTTTAACTCGTGACATGACATTTAATCTGTGTAGGAAAAATGTCTTATGAGAATCGGTCATGGATGTACCGTGGAATAGTGAATGGAGTTGTGACCGAGGAGTTTAAAGAGGAGTTGACAGTTTTATTGAGTTTGCATTGAGTAATTCATCAGTAGCAGTTGATCCGATGGGTAACATCCGATGTCCGTGTTCGGCTTGTAAGAACAGAAAGTGGATATCGACATGGGATGTGCAGCATCATTTGTATACGAGAGGATTTGTTGCCCATTATGAGTTATGGTCGTCTCATGGTGAGTTGAATATTCAGTCGTCTGCACCAGCTAATTACTTTGCCTCCACAAGTACGTACGTAGACATGGTTGTCGATGCTGCTGGTCCGGAGTTCAATATTCATGAAGATCAAACAAATGAAGAAGTGCCGAATGATACAGCTCAGAGATTTTATCAGTTACTTCGAGATGCTGATGAGCCATTATGGGATGGTTGTGAGAAGCATACACGGTTGTCTGCAGTGTCGCAGCTACTGAATTTGAAATCTGAATTTCATATGAGCGAGAGTTGTTTTGACCGGCTTCTCTTACTCGTCAAGAGCATGCTTCCTCAATCAGAGAGGTTACCTGCTGACTTTTACCGTGCGAAGAAGATGGTGAATGATCTGGGGCTTGGTTTTATGAAAATTGATTCATGTCCGAATCACTGTATGTTGTACTACAAAGATGATGCAGATAAGACATCATGCTGTATTTGTAAGCATGATAGATTCAAGCCCAAGAGAGAGGACAAGTCAAAGCAGAAGGATGTTCCGTATAAGTCATTGCGGTACTTTCCGATCATACCCAGATTGCAGCGGTTGTTCATGTCCTCGAAGACAGCTGCACATATGACTTGGCATGCAGAAAGAGTCCGTCGTGACGAAGGTGAAATGAGTCATCCTGCCGATGGTGAAGCTTGGGCTCATTTTAGCCGTAGTCATCCTTACTTCTCAAGGGATCCACGCAACGTGCGGCTGGGTTTATGCACAGACGGTTTCAATCCATTCGGAGGCTCGGTGGCATCTTACTCATGTTGGCCAGTATTCCTAACACCGTATAACCTTCCGCCAGGCATGTGCATGAAGCGTGAGAATCTGTTCCTTTCATTGCTGATTCCGGGTCCAAAAAGTCCAGGAAAAAATATAGACATATATCTTAGACCGTTGATTGATGAGCTGAAATTGTTATGGTCAGATGGGGTTCTCTCTTATGATGTATCCAGAAAACATTTCAATTTGAAGGCTGCATTAATGTGGACAATAAGTGACTTTCCAGCGTACGGCATGTTATCTGGCTGGAGCACACATGGGAGGTTGGCATGTCCTTATTGCATGGAGGATTCTAAATCATTTGTGTTGAAATCTGGGGGAAAATCATGTTGGTTCGATTGTCATCGTCGGTTTCTACCGATTGACCATCCTTTCCGAAAGCAAAAGGATTCTTTTATGAAAATACAATTGTGATGGAGGAGGTAGATATGGAACGGGTGTCTGGTGGAAACATGGCGAGGCGGGTCCAGAACTTACCGACTGTAAGACAACTAGCTGGTAGTACCCGACAAATCCCTGGCTTTGGAAGGATCACAATTGGGTGAAGCAAAGCATCTTTTGGGAATTGCCTTATTGGTCAACACTTTTGATACGACATAACCTAGACGTCATGCATATAGAGAAGAATGTTTTTGATAATGTGTTCAACACAGTTATGGATGTCAAAGGCAAAACGAAGGATAACGTCAAGGCACGTTTGGATTTGAAAGTACTTTGCAGACGTCCAGAACTAGAGCTGCAGCATGTTAGTGGAAAAGTGGTGCAACCTAAAGCTGCATATGTGCTTGGGGCCAGACAGATTAAGGAAGTGTTGCAATGGTTGAAGCAATTGAGATTTCCGATGGATATGTCTCGAATATTGCCCGTTGTGTAAATTCAACGAGGGAAAAATATACGGAATGAAGAGTCATGACTGCCATGTTTTCATGCAAAGACTGATGCCACTTGCTTTTCGTGAGTTGTTGCCGAAGCAAATATGGGGAGCAATGACTGAGCTGAGTCAATTCTTCAGGATTTTATCTGCATCAGAAGTCAGACTTCATGACTTGCAAAATATGGAGCAAAATATAATACAGACAGTCTGCAAATTAGAGAAGATATTTCCTCCAGCATTCTTTGATTCAATGGAGCACCTGATCATCCATTTGCCATATGAGGCTAGGGTCGGAGGACCAGTACAATTTCGATGGATGTATCCGTTTGAGAGGTATATTTCTATATCTCATTTATTCACATTACGACGATCTTTTATATTTCTATATATGCATTTGAATTATTGTCGTAGGTGCATGCACGATCTTAAGATGAAAGTCCGCAACAAAGCACAAGTTGAGGGCTCCATTACCCAGGCGTACCTCATTGAGGAGATATCAACTTCTGTTCGATGTACTTTGACACGGAAATACGAACCCGACGCACTCAACCTCCACGTAATGATGATGGTGGAGATTCTAATGTGTCGGACCGACTCTCTGTATTCAAGTGTCCCGGACGGGCGTTCGGATATTCTTCTAGTCGCGCACTGGAAGACAGAGAGTTGGTAGCTGCGGAGATCTACATCTTCATGAATTGCGCAGAACTAGACCCCTACATTGAGTAAGCTCTCAACACTTATGATGTACATCATTTGATTGCAATGCTGCAGAACTGAAAGGTTGTGTGACATTTACATTGCAGAGAGTTTGACTCGGTCATACTGCAACGGAATCCACGTCTAACTGACGTGCAGGTTGAAAAGGAACGGGAGAAGTCCTTTCCTACTTGGTTAAGATCTCGAGTATGTGTCTAAATATTTTGAAACATAAGTGTTATGTTCTTATGCATATTTAGTTGTTGTAATTTGTCAATGTCTGTCTATTTTTTTGATAATAGGTTGAACAAGGTTTTATTACCGATTCAAGAGTACAAGAGATCAGTTATGGCCCCTCGAAGATTGTACGTGTCTATCCAGGCTACATTGTGAATGGATACAGATTTCACACGAGAGATTATGGACGGAATAAGTCTACGATGAACAGCGGCGTATGTGTGAAGGGAAGTGCCTACAATGAAAATGAAATAGACTATTATGGCATTCTCGAAGAAGTCATTGAACTGCAATTTTTGGGACAAGACAACAATGTATTTCTCTTCAAGTGTCATTGGTTTGATCCGACATCTATTCGTCATGACACAACATATGGAATTGTCGATGTCAAGCATAAGTCCAAGTTGAGTACATATGAGCCATTCATTCTGGCGGCACAAGCCCAACAAGTTTATTATTCAAATTATTCATCCCTCAAATTAAGAGATTGGTGGGCTGCATGTAGAGTGAAATCAAGGCTATTCCCTGAGTATGAGCTTCTCTCGGCTGATGATGAGCTCGAAGGTGTTAATGACAATTTTTTCCAATCAGATCGGAGTGACACACGAGAGTTGGCAGCTTCTACGCAGTTCAGTGTTCATGATATAAATGAAACAATTTGCTTACATAAGGGTAACGAACAGGAAGAAGTTGACCCACGAGACCTTGAGCGGAGGTGGAGTCTGATGTGGAGGAAGACTCCCGGGATGATGAGATGAATTCGAGGATGATGACGAAGATGATGCTGAATTAAACATGTCTTCAGCATCTGATGATGAATAGATAATATACCCTATATTTTGTAAGAACTTCCTATTGTTGCTAATTATATGTTCATATTAAATTGCTACTTCAAATTTGAGTGTTGATGACATGTTATCTTTATTTATCTCAATAGAGATATGGTACGTGGAGGACGGAGTCGGACGGTTTCCACGTCCGTTGGCCGAGGGTCCGCGACCCCGTCCACGACAGGTATATGTATATGTAAACACAAAACTCTATATATTATTGTTTATATTAAATTCACGAGATCTAACGTACATATAATTTCTCAGGGTCTGCCTCCCCGTCCGCGCCGGTCGTCCAGCGACAGGTATATACATATGTACACAAAGAACCAGATGGATATCATTGTTCATATTAAATTCACGAGATCTAACGTACATACAATTTTGCAGGGACTGCCTCCCCGTCCACGCCGGTCGTCCATGCGACAGGTATACGTATATATTGTTGTTCAATTTAAATTCATATTTTCTAATGTGTATATATTTTGCAGGGACCGCCTCCCCGCCGAGCACGCGAGCAGTGCCACCTTTCCCTTCTTCCTCACCACCAGGTACATGTATGTTTCCATAGATTAGTATGTTTGTTTTCTTGTAATTTATACAATAATAGTGTACTAAATTGTTTTCAACAGAGGTGGAGAGCCAGCATCCAGTAGCTGAGGAGGGGCCTCAGCTACCGGACGGCAGCCATGCTGGATCTCAGGGTAAAGTTGATCACTTCAAAGTTACTGTATTTGTTATTTATGTTATACATTTCATGTACACAATTAATGTGCAATTGCAGGGGGAAGATAGATCCCGGTTCTGCTTCCCGTTATATTACGACGTTGGTCCACGCACATATTCCAGGACCAATGGATGCATGGAGAGAGTTCCCGGTGCCCGTCCGGGATTTGTTATTTGACATGTTCACGGTATTTTTAATGTTTACATGAGTTAAAATCATTTATTTAATTACTATCTCTGTTAGTGCAGAAAGTTGAGTAATTTTATTTCTTTACAGCGGAGGTTCGCGTTCACGAGACCCGAGGATCTCCCTCGAGCTCGCACCGTCTGGGAGTCTACTGCCCAGACTAATTTAAGAAAGTCGATGTGGGAGGCCCGGGACAAGGCAATGAAGACCACAGGCAATCGGGATCCTATGGCTTGGCTAGATTACGGCCCTGTTTGGCTGAGGAGGGACTATTGGGTGTCCCTTTGTGAGCGTTGGGCTGCTGGACCATGGCAGCAGCGGTCACAGGCGGCAATACGCAACCGATCAACTCATCCGGAGAAGAATGTGCATACTAGTGGGTCCGTATCTTATGCGACCCATAGTCAAAAATTGGTAAGCATATTATTGTTCAATTGCTTAATACATTGATTTTTATTGTGAAACTAACTAATTTTTTTGAATTGTAAGCATCACGAGTTCGAGCGTGCCCCTACATTTCGTGAGTTATTTGATCGAACTCATAAGCGGAAGGGGACGGATGACTATGTTAGCGAGAGTGCCCGTACGATCGCTGTAAGTCAAGCTATAAATTATGAATTCAATTAAGATATTCAAATAATTTATGGACAATAATTTAATTTTAATTTGTTCTGCAGGAGACCTATGACAGGACGATGGCGGAGCGCTATGCAGAGGGCACTCCCCAGCCAGACTTGGATCCGGAGGCTTGGGTCGACGCAGCGGGAGGGCCGAGGAAGGGTCGAGTGTACGGCTTTGGGGACAGCCTGGATACTCATCCAGTGTTGTCCTCATATGCGAGTTCGATCGCTTCTCCGGCATACGCGAGTTCATCTACTGCGCCCCCCGTCAGTGGTGTAGAGGAGATTAGAGGCCTCATTCGGGAAGAGCTACGGGCACATCTACAGACACAGCAGACAGAGCTACAGACGCAGTTCGGCGATATGGTTCAGCAGTTGATCTCAGCCATGCAGGGAGTACGCCCCACACAGCCAGCACCTCAGGTCAGTATTAGTATTAATTTTATATACTTTGGATGAGATGAAACCACTAAAGAATGTCAACAGGAAAAAAAAAAATCTAAATTAATTAACCTAACATAAGTGTAAAGGGCGTTCAATTGACGGATCTTAAAAAACTTAAGTCTAAAGGGTCAAAACACACAACCCGGGGGTCCAAAATCCCAAATAGGGATCGGATCGGCGTGCCGTTTTCTCCGACACGACCGGGTGGGTTAAAGTGACGTGTGGGAACTGACGGAATCCAATTTGGATCTCCGGATTGGGTTGGGCATTGAAATGACGGATCTAAAAAACAGCCAAGTATATATAAAGGGTCAAAACACACAACCCGGGGTCCAAAATCCCAAATAGGGATCGGATCGGCGTGTCGTTTTCTCCGACACGACCGGGTGGGTTAAAGTGACGTGTGGGAACTGACGGAATCCAATTTGGATCTCCGGATTGGGTTGGGCATTGAAATGACGGATCTAAAAAACCCAAGTATATATAAAGGGTCAAAACACACAACCCGGGGTCCAAAATCCCAAATAGGGATCGGATCGGCGTGCCGTTTTCTCCGACACGACGGGTGGGTTAAAGTGACGTGTGGGAACTGACGGAATCCAATTTGGATCTCCGGATTGGGTTGGGCATTGAAATGACGGATCTAAAAAACAACCAAGTATATATAAAGGGTCAAAACACACACCCGGGGGTCCAAAATCCCAATAGGGATCGGATCGGCGTGCCGTTTTCTCCGACACGATCGGTGGGTTAAAGTGACGTGTGGGAACTGACGGAATCCAATTTGGATCTCCGGATTGGGTTGGCATTGAAATGACGGATCTAAAAAACAGCCATATATATAAAGGGTCAAAACACACAACCCGGGGGTCCAAAATCCAAATAGGGATCGGATCGGCGTGCCGTTTTCTCCGACACGACCGGGTGGGTTAAAGTGACGTGTGGGAACTGACGGAATCCAATTTGGATCTCCGGATGGGTTGGGCATTGAAATGACGGATCTAAAAAACATCCAAGTATATATAAAGGGTCAAAACACACAACCCGGGGTCCAAAATCCCAAATAGGGATCGGATCGGCGTGCCGTTTTCTCCGACACGACCGGTGGGTTAAAGTGACGTGTGGGAACTGACGGAATCCAATTTGGATCTCCGGATTGGGTTGGGCATTGAAATGACGGATCTAAAAAACACCAAGTATATATAAAGGTCAAAACACACAACCCGGGGGTCCAAAATCCCAAATAGGGATCGGATCGGCGTGCCGTTTTCTCCGACACGACCGGGTGGGTTAAAGTGACGTGTGGGAACTGACGGAATCCAATTTGGATCTCCGGATTGGGTTGGGCATTGAAATGACGGATCTAAAAAACAGCCAAGTATATATAAAGGGTCAACACACACCCGGGGGTCCAAAATCCCAAATAGGGATCGGATCGGCGTGCCGTTTTCTCCGACACGACCGGGTGGGTTAAAGTGACGTGTGGGAACTGACGGAATCCAATTTGGATCTCCGGATTGGGTTGGGCATTGAAATGACGGATCTAAAAAACAGCCAAGTATATATAAAGGGTCAAAACACACAACCCGGGGGTCCAAAATCCCAAATAGGGATCGGATCGGCGTGCCGTTTTCTCCGACACGACCGGGTGGGTTAAAGTGACGTGTGGGAACTGACGGAATCCAATTTGGATCTCCGGATTGGGTTGGGCATTGAAATGACGGATCTAAAAAACACCCAAGTATATATAAAGGTCAAAACACACACCCGGGGGTCCAAAATCCAAATAGGGATCGATATGCGTGCTGTTTTCTCCGACACGACCGGGTGGGTTAAAGTGACGTGTGGGAACTGACGGAATCCAATTTGGATCTCCGGATTGGGTTGGGCATTGAAATGACGGATCTAAAAAACATGCAAGTATATATAAGGTCAAAACACACAACCGGGGGTCCAAAATCCCAAATAGGGATCGGATCGGCGTGCCGTTTTCCCAGACACGACCAGGTGGGTTAAAGTGACGTGTGGGAACTGACGGAATCCAATTTGGATCTCCGGATTGGGTTGGGCATTGAAATGACGGATCTAAAAAACAGCCAAGTATATATAAAGGGTCAAAACACACAACCCGGGGTCCAAAATCCCAATAGGATCGGATCGGTGTGCCGTTTTCTCCGACACGACCGGGTGATTAAAGTGACGTGTGGGAACTGACGAAATCCAATTTGGATCTCCGGATTGGGTTGGGCATTGAAATGACGGATCTAAAAAACACCCAAGAAACGATGGATCTAAAAATAGTATCTAATTAAACTTGAGAAATAATCACATTTTAAATTTAATTTTTGAAAATAATATATGTCTTTTAATTATTATTAATGTTTCTCATATATTATTTTTTATATAGGATCCACCTCCGGCACCTGACAATGACGAGGCAGGGACAGCAGACGATCCAGCAGATCTGTCTTGACTTTTTATATTTATTATTTTGTATGGTTTTATATTTTTGTATTTTATGTTGATCGTGAGTATTTGTGAAATTTATGAATATTGTAACAGGTTTGAAAAATATTTTTTATTTGTCAATTTTTTAAAAAAATATACAGCATTCCGACAGATTTTCCGACGAATCAATTTCCGTCGAAATTCTAAATTACCGACGGAAAATATCGGTTGTTAATTCCGTCTATGGTTCTGACGGCAGTTTCCGACGGGTTTATTGATTTACCGACGGATTGTCTGTCGGTAAATACTGACAGTATTTCTGACGGTATTGTCGACGGATTAGTCCGTCGCGTTTTCCGACCAATTGCCGACGGAAATTTGTCGGCGTTTTCCGACGGATTGCCGACGGAATTCTCTTCTGTCGGTAATTTCTGACCAACAATTTCCGACGGACCATTTCCGACGAGCTTCGGACGGAAATCTGTCGGAAGAATCAGTTCCCGACGGAATGCCGTCGGATTTCCGACGATTCTTTCCGTCGAAAACCCGCATTTTCTTGTAGTGAGAATTGGTACATATGCATATATTTGTATATGTGGAAGAGTTCCAATCTCACTTTTTATTACTTCACGACCTTCTAATTAACCATGTATTTGCCATTTTATTAATGATTCAGTTAAATATTTACTGTTACAAGTCAATGAAAGAAATGCCATAATGAAAAGGCCGATTTAATTCTAATGATTTTTGCTGAATTATTTTAAAACTCAGCTCCTGCAAGAAGGCCGATTTAGACTATCCAACTCATCCATCCCATTTATAGCTTCATGGAAACAGATTTAGCTGATGTTTACCACTACACAACCATTGGATATGGACACAAGTGCTTCACGGCTAGATTTACATCGACATCCTCGTGCTTCCTTGCATCTTGAGTTGATTGCTATTGTCACCAATTTTCATAAAGGAGTAGCCTCCATGATTGCATTCAATAGTCTTCGGGTTGCTGGATGGTGGATATGGAAGGAAAGATACAAAAGAATTTTTGAATGTCTAGAGACAAGTAGGACACAGTTGCTTCTCCAGATACTTGTGGACATTAGGCATTGCATGCAAGGGAAACATCTTCATGACAATAACTTGAGACGATCAAGAAGAATTCTCAGGAACTTTTCTATCGTGCTCTAGATTTATTAGTGTTGCTGCATTACTTTTATGAGGTTAAGCCTCTTTGATATATATCTCTTCCATCGGATTCATATGTCTAGCATGTGGATGTATGAATTCTAAGTTGTAAATTTTTTTCATTAATTTAATCTTGCATCGCTTACTTACCAAAAAAAAATATCTTGAATAATTTTGAATACTTTAAAGATTATTTTTGTGTATGGGTTAAACTTATGAAGCCATAGTTAAGCTGACGATGACTGATGCGACCTTTCTGATATGTCATCCTCTGATTAGTACGGTTGCTCGCGTTCCTTTTTGCAATTTTCTACATTCAAGAAAATTCCTGCAAACAAAAAATGATGCTCCATGAGTCACTAACATTTCTGCTCTAAATTCAGGCTTGCTCGCCACCTATTGCAAGGATCTTTACAATGTGCATTAAATATATGAACAGAGGAGTAGTCCAGTGGTCTTCATAACACAATGCGTTAAACATGTTAACCACCTCTATATCGCTGCCCAATGTACTCTCAAATTTTTTTTTGTGTTCTTTCAGTACAACAACATCTCTGTCAGTGTTAATGATGTTATCTATGAATACAACATAGGTTGTAAAATAGCTTCCAACTTCACGGCATCACTGCTCGAAGGTTATAAGATTGCAGAGCTCTGAACTTGTGATCTCTTGGGCGTATAAGGTTGGAAATTCAACTTACCCTCTTTAAAGAACACTTTTAAGAATGAACTGACCTCTTTACTCGTCTCAAATTGCACCCCAGCTGTGAGAAGTTCATTTGCGCAAGCGATTGTCCTTGGCATATGTGATTCCTTGGTTGGGCAACAGTATGGGGAACACCTGCGGAATAAGTAAAATGTGGCAAGGAGCACAAATAAAATCGTGTCCACCTAGTTCTTCATGGGGTAAAGTAGAGAATGGCAAAATGAGAAAAATCTATGGGGCTCTTCTACAACAAGTTCTGGATCTAGAATCTGGTTGTGTAGGTGAACTAGATGTTGCACTTGATTTGGGTGTGGAGACTGATCTCTTGGTAGATTAACTTCCAAAAATGCTAGCGTGATGTCCATATATAAGAGTGAGAGGAGACTGAAATGTTGAACCACTCTCATATATTTATCTTTATATTTTGGTGATAATTAAAATTTATGAATAATTTTAATATATTTAATAATATATATATATATATATATATAATAATGATAATTTTTATCGTTTCAAAAATTTGCACTAAAAATCCATATCGATTACAACTCAATGTGTATCGATTAGAGACTAAAGTACTGCTACATCGACTATAGAAGAAGATTGGAGAACAAAACTTCTATCGATTGACGTTTAAGTGTTCTTTTGAATGGAGAACAAAAGTTTTCTATCGATTGATGTCTAAGTATTCTTTCGATTGGAGAACAAAAACTTCTTATCGATTGCTGTTTAAGTGTTACACAGATTGGTGGACAACTTTGTTCCGATTAGTGTTATAAATATTTTATCGTACCGATTGGTGTTATAATTGTTTCAATTACTGATCAAAGTTCAATAACATTCTGATTGGTGAACATCACGTTCTAATTAGTGGACACTTGCCTCTTTCCCATCGATGAGATAAGGACTATCGATTGATGATCAAGACTATTCTCATTGACTTGTATATCTTATCGATTGATCCATATATATGTTTCGATTAATGTTTTAGTGAGACCCCGATTAGCAAACACTTTACTACATTGATTGTTGAGCAGATATATGATCCGATAGACTAAGTCATCCTTATTCTGATTACTCAAGTTATTTGTATAGCGATTGATGTTATGACTTAGCGATTGGTGTTACCTGAACTCCGATTGCCTTATGTAATATGAGTAACACCGATTTGTGAATCAAATGCCTTATAACATATTCCTACAACGATTAGCTAAGTTCATTTATCGATTGGTCAATAGTAAAACTTAAAATAATAAGTTTCAATGCTTGCGGCTTGTGTTTAAATGTTTTCATGTTTGAATCTCCCACTTATTTGTTAAGAAAACATTGAGTGTTCTACATCGTAACTTGTTTTGTTCACGTTAGAACTTACCTTTTCCCTATGCATGGTTGGTAAACAGTAGGCTCTCCTTGTTGCAGCGGAGGGGGCTGATGGAGCTTGGGCTCATAGTCCCTGCCGTGTTGCTCCCTCATGTAAGGATGAACCTTCCAGATCCAGTGCGGTTCGCCTTCTGGCAACATCTATAACTCGATGGAGATCTCAGCTTCCATGCGCTCAAGATTAATGGTGGTGCATGAAGAAGAAGAAGCGGCGTCAGGGCCATCGTGCGAAATGATCTCGCCAATTGGCTGCTCCCCTGATGCAGGCAAAGTTTCCTGCGAGTTCCTCTCAACCTCGGCAGCTTTGTCAAGCAATGTTATGTCCAGGACGACGATCGGGACATCTTGCGTGTAATAACCGACAAAAAAAAAAAATCTAAACTTGAATCGGTCGAGTTAACTTTGCCGACTCTCTTGTGAAAATTTGTACTTTGATGCGGAAACTCATATCTTGAACAAATGAACTCTGAATCAAATGATTCTGCATTCTTTAAAAACTTAAAAACTAATAAATCCACAATTAACAGTCAAGATGAAGATGGCGCAACCCCACTAAACGCAAATTTGAAGCAAGCCAAAAAGGAGAAATAGATACTATACGGAAAAGAAGCACGTTATACCGAGATATGTCATGTGCATCAAACTTTGCAACTCTCAAGTGTTATGTATCCCAAAAACTGGCACTGTGTGTGCCTCCCTCTAATGGGCAAAGAAGAGGTGCAAGCTCGTCAAGTTGCAATTATAGCTCTGCAGGTAACTCACTACTCATCAGCCATGGCCAGCTCCAATGCATAGTCGTCCCTCTCCTGAGATTACAAAAGCGACGATTGAGACTGACATCATAGTTGATAGACATGGGGAAAACATCAAAATATAAGCTACAACATAGTTAAAGCTGCAAAATTTGGCAATGTCAGAGCCTCAGAGGGGAGAATCAACGGATGAAGCGATAAAAGCAACTGGTGAGTTATGGCAAACAGCCTTCTACACTATGTGTCTGCTGATTACTTCCACTTAAATACTGTAGCAAAGTGTGGGAAAGAAGAACGTACTACGGGTCCTCTGGCAAAGTATCGTCCAAACTGGAGCCAATAGACCTGCAAGGAGAGGGATGTTTGTACTTAGACAATTAAGGAATGTTGGGAGCTGGGAAGACATCCAAGTTCATCAAATGAGAGAATGAGGTGCGCTCTATGGATCAGTTTTGGAGTATTACCTCATCTTCATCCTGGGTTTCTACTTCAAGATCAGAAGATGGGAAGCCAACACAGAGCAAAGCATAACCCTGAACATAAAACAGTGATGCGTAAGGGATTACATGCATCTGCAAGTATGAGCTTGTTATTCCTTTTAAAGTGCTTTTGGCTAGTGCTTGATGATTAACGCAAAAAATATATATTTTCGGTAAAAATGTATAGATATCTGAACCTAAGTCTTACTTTTGTTTTGATATTTGCTTGAAGAAAAAGGTGAATTCCAAAAAGTGTTACTCAAACCAGGTCACTACAATGGTACCAGCCCTTGTCAGATTCTGTGTACTCTCTGAAAAGAGATAATACCATGTTCCTAGAGCAAAAGATCAGGGTATACAAGAATGATAACAGAAAGCTCAAAAGATCACTCCATATGCAGAACCGCCCCCCCTAAAAGGGACCTATTTACAGAATGCACAGAGCAAGGTGTCATACAGCATGCTACAAACAAAGATTGTCCAATTCAATTTGTAGAAATTCTATCCCAAACACTAAACGAACAGTTGGCAACAAGAAAATCTAATGCGTAGATTCACACTATGCCGCACATCAACAACCCCAAGGAAAAACTAGGGGGTGAGACCGAAACTCTTCGTGTGACATTATCTTATGTCTGCCTTTCTCCAGACCATTCTTGACGGTGCGAAGACTGTCAAACTGTCATCAACAGTTGCATCCAAAACTGACACAGGGAACAATAAAAAGGAAGTATATTCAACCAGATAACCCTCATGTTCCAACCACTGAATCCGTCTGCCTGCCTGGCCTACTAGACAGAGTAGCCTTCCATTATAACCAAGAAAGCTTTTAATTGTCCCCATCTGGTAATGCCTACTTGAAGTGGGTGCCACTCACACCATCCTATTAGTCACACCACACAAACACTTATAACCATGAGATCCTGTTCACCTCCAGGGACAAACTTAGTACAGAAATCTCCTCATACATGCATCAGTTTCATTTCCACACTGCTACCTGCCACATGGAAGGGCACAACTTAGTAGACTTTTAGTGTCCTTTCTTTCAGAACAATCAACCAACCAATAAAGATCTTAGTTAGAAGGCACCAGATATGAATGTGATCTGCAGACTGCAACGTCAACATTGTTTCTTATACTGCATGCATGTGGTTCCATAATCATTCTGTTGGAGGAATGTGTATCTACCTTTGATCTGGCCTTGATTCATAGAGATGGGGTATTACAGTCATATTACCCAGACATGGGGCACACTAACTCCTTAATATAGAAGTGCTAATCACAACTGATGATAGGCAAACTTATTACGACTGTGGATGTAGGAGGTTTGCCTCCAAACCACATAAAAAGTTCCCTGTATTCTTGTGCAATTGTTCATCCTTCACTTTCTTATTCTTTTTTGATCTTGAGGGTCATGAGAGAGGGTCTCATTCCTAAAACATAGACAATCTTTGATAAGTGGAACAGAAAGGGTGATGGAAACAGGAAGGAACTGGCTAAGATAATCAGTGCAGCAGAACTGGCCTTCTTCCATGCAAGATAATCTAAAAACTCACTACATAATTACCTCCTGATTCCTACACTTATGACTTCAATTGACAGTGATCAATATGACTAATCTGGAAGAGCAATTACCTCAACCCAACACCTGTAGTGTCAGACCAATGCCCCTTACTCCGATCGGAATGCAAAGATGTTTGACAAGGAGGCTCAATAAATGTCTCCCACCCCGTGGCTTTATTTTTCCTCCCTTGTGCACAACCATAATATTAGTAGTCTTGTAGGCAAGAAAGCATTAAAACAACAAAATTCAGGCAGCTAGATTTTTCTCTTGAATGTGCAAAGAAAAAGATAAAGCCAGCTGATATAATGACATTAGTATTTCAAACATCAGAAAATTTTAGAGCTCCCAAAATCAAAACAAGCCAAAGGAAACTGATTCAGATGAATTTTCCATATGCAGCACAAGCTATAGAGCTGCCCATTATGATAATGTAATGATCATGCAGACTAATTCTGTTCCCACAGATTAGCCAACAGTCATAAAGTAAATATTCAGTATACTCAAAGCCGGGTCCTGGAGTATGTATCAACTTGTCTCTAACATATCAACTAGGCCTCACTAAATGACCTAAAACCAACCTGAGATTTCAATTCTGGTGATATGCCAAGTGCCTCCGGTTGCCTTATTTGACCAGACTTCACTCGAACAGCACAACTAGTACAACATCCTGTTAAGCAGAAAGTTGCATGTCATTTGATGATAGAAATTTTAATCCTGCTAATTACAAGAAAAATCACTGAAAAACATTCATCTGGTAAATAGTTTCCAACCAGAAGGCAATAACTCAAACACTCACTACAATAATATGTCAATATGGATATTTCTCACCCATTAAGGATATCATGCATGCACATATCCCTACATCTATGTCTATTGAGGAACCTTTCTATCGGTACAATTGTCAAAAAGAAATCAAGTTGCATGCGTGATATCATTCAATCATCCAATTTAGGACATATTGCATGTAAACCGATGCCAGACAAAAACAACACAGAATCATCATTCTTGAATTTACATTTACATGTATATCACAAGAAATGTCAAGAGTGCATAACAAAGTGGCATTTTTTTAACATACAAAAGTGCCGAAAAATTATTCTAGTGGTCTTTTGCACCTTGTCAAAATTTTGATGATATATGCAAATGCAGGAGTGATAAATTTCTTTTCTAACAACGAATCATGCACAAAATTCCCTTATGCCAAAAGTTGAGTTCAAGAGGTAATTCTACAAAGCAATAGTCAATTGACATTAGATCATCCATTGCTTCATCCTTTAAACTAATATCCCCAGGTCCACCCATACACAAGTTCCACCATTTGTTGGCCGCCAGTGTCTACACTAGTTAGTCAGACATGCTATACACCAATTTCTTTGTGCCCATCCCATGTCCACTATGTCTCCCCCAATCACCACATAAAATAATCTTCCCAAATGACTTAAAATAAGTTGAATTGAAGGGAAAAAAAAAAGTGGCATAAGCACATTGCAAACTGAAATGAAAACTGAAAAAAAGGCCTTGATTGATTCAGGCTGTAACAATGAACTGACTTGATAACATTCTACAGTTCCTCACGTCTGCAGGTATCTGTCCAAACCCATTAACCTTTACTACCACAGTTCGTAAAATATCCAGATGCAAGCAAGAGATATGCGATAAAGGGTTGCAAAAGTCTACAAGATGCAAAGTATATTAACTACTTGTCAGGTCCTGGCATAATCATCGGACTGCGGATTTGCAGCCCTTCTCCATGTTACCCTCTTCCAGCCTGATGCCGATCGGCGAAGTTTCAACTACCCACACAAATTAGCCAAAATCCAATCCCGTGAAATCACATGACCTTCGATCCTAAACAAGAGTCTTTCAGAACTAAAGCCCAATTGAGTCGATTGCAGAGTTGTTTTCGCAAGAAACATGGAAATCCCAGAAGCAGACAAAAGAAGGAGATGATACCGTGCCTGCAAGCAAATGGCAGGGTTATGTTCTGGGCTTCAGCGGTGTGCAAGATATATTGGTCCTGTTAGAGGCAAACCAACAAATCCAGATGAGCAACAGCACATTCTGACCACAAAACAGTCTTCTAGCTGACCCCTACTACTCCTACTATTGAATACATAGACCCACAGACCTCTGGAACTTGGAACTGGTGGACGACACCACGCTGCCGGTCGTGGACGGTGACGGTGTGGAAAGGGATTGCAGCCCCGGCGGTGGTCGGGGGTTCGGCCGCTTCATCGACCACCTGGGCCCGGAGCTCCGCCCTGGCCAGGAACGCCTTCTTGCGTGGAGGCTGTCCCAAGTGAACAGAGCCCGGCGGCCGCCTGGGGCAGAGGGAGCAGGTCCAGGGCACCGGTAGGAGTTCCATCATCGGAGCAGTAGTCCCAAGATCGCACCTTTTTTGTTTCCTCTTTTCTATTTGACCTGTTGTTCCCACTTCTTCTCCACCTCTCTATCCACACACTTTCTCCTCTCACCTGGAGCGCTCTCTCTCTCTCTCTCTCTCTCTCTCCAGGTTTGCCCCTCTCTCTTCTTCCCTTCTCTCTCCTCCTGCAGCTGGGCGGGACAGCGGTGGCAGCAGCCGGAAACGTTATCTAGAACCCATTGGAGCAGGATAGGATTACAGCCTGAACGTATCCTCGCTAAGATTTATTTTGGGCTGGCCCAATTCTCACAGAAGAATAGCAGAGGCCCAATAGTGTCCAATAGCTGTGGTCACACAACTTTGTTTGCCTCAAAGTGACATATGTGAATGTTGGGTGAGGACATATATGTGAGTAAACTTTCATTTGTGTGACTTTTATACAGAGGGAAGAGTTAGGTGAAAACGCCCGAACACGTTACTCTATGTTAACAACATGTATATACTACGTACGTCGTTTGGAAAGGAAGATTAAAGAAAGAAAGAAAATTAAGACTAGAAACATGCATCCATGCATCACAGGGAACAAAGTAACGTACGTACGTTACGGGGGAGAAGATTTCTAACCATATACAAATTAACAATATGCTTGCGGTTACGTAAAAAAAATCTTTGTTAACCAGTCAAATTAGTGAAGCGCGCGTCTCATCACATCACCGCGTTTTCGAAAGATTAAGTGGAAGTACGTAGCCGCTGCGACGTGCATGTGTATACATGAAGATCGGAGCTGCATGTCGATGGGAAGAAATATATGTATTTAATTATATGATCAATATATAATGTGTGATCATCGCATCGATCGAGATCTTATTTAGCGGTAATGACAACAAATAGAGAAGGGGGGTGGAGTAGCTAGCTGCTGGGCGGCATTAACGGACTGCCGAGCAGATATCTAAGATGAGAGATCTGAGACGCGATCATATAAATGAATGGAGTGCATGATACGAGAGGATTTACTCCTCGTCGCCGAGCTGGTACTGCTTGAGTACGGAGCCGCAGATGGAGAGGGGATCCTTCTTGAGGAAGCCGAGGGAGTTGGCGAAGCGGGTGGAGGTGGAGAGGCCGGCGTTCTGGGTGAGGAGGACGCGGGCGCGGTTGCGGCTGCTCTTGATCTCGGAGCAGTCGGGGATGGGGCTCTCCAGAAGCGTCACCTCGCAGATCTCGTCCTGGTGGTCGTCCGAGACCTCCAGCCTGTACGACCCGGAGCTGTCGGTCACCCCCTCCACCATGTGCTTCACCGTGTTCGAGTCCTCGTGCCAGCACTCCAGCCTCACCTTCGCCCCTTCGATGTACTCGGTGGCGGTCGTCTCGAACCCGGCCCGGCAGGTGTCGCAGTACACCCGCCCCTCCACCACGAAGTTGGCTACGGGGCCATCGTTTGCATGGACCTCGACGACGCCGCCGGAGATGAAGGCGAAGAGAGCCACCACGAGGGGCAAGAAGACTCGCTTGCTGGAATTGGCCGCCGCCATGTTCTTCTTGCTCTTCTTCTTCTTTATTTGCTGGGTAGTGGAGCTGGAGAAGGGATGCGTCTGCGATGTGAGGAAGGAGTTGGAGCCCCTCCTTTATACCTTTATACTGTGGGCGCCCCCCCCCCCCCCAAAAAAAAAAGAGAGAGAGAGAGAGAGAGAGAGAGAGCGAGAGAGAGAGAGAGAGAGGTGGGGGTTGGGCGGGTTTTGAGGACTTTCAAAGGGAGACGTTAGAAAGGAACCAGTAATGGAGGCGGTGGTGGTGGCTGGCAGGGCGGAGGAAGCGGGGGGTCGTGATGGTGGCCGGCGAGGGGGAAGCGGGAGGCGCTCGGGACGGCGACGACGACGAAGAAGAAGACGACGGATCTGCATGGCCATTTGATCTCCACCGTCCACCTGGACAAGACATTCATATGGTTAGTGGGTCCCGCTTTGACCCCGCCCTTCGCTTTCACTGCACCACGCGCCACCGTGAGATTAGGATCGTGCGGTTTCTCATGGGACTCTCTCTCTCTCTCTCTCTCTCCATTAGATTTTGTTTCTTGGTCCAAACAGATTCGGCGTCCCTAACCAAGTGTGTGTGTGTAACATGTTTTATGATTTTACTCAGTTAAGAATAGTTATTTAGTGAACAAAAACTCCAAATCTTAGACACTAAATCCTAAATATGATAGATTATTTTCAAAAGTGCTTCAAAAAGGACATCCTTAATTAATAGTTTTCTTTCTTTCCTTTCACAAGAACGACACATGAATGAAAAATGGATGTTGAAAAATATATTCATTATCTACAAAATAAATTATCTTATTAAATATTAGAAAGCTAATTTGTGGCACACTCAAGTTTACAGCAAGAGTGATATATACTTTATCATCGCTTCATGTGATTGGTGGGGAGTAAAATATATAAATAAAATAATATCTATTGAATAAATAAAATTATATATATTTATATATATATAAATGTGTGTGTGCGCGTGTTTGCATACACACAACTCACTTGTTATCTTGTCCAAGTGAGTTGTGATCCTCAAGTAGATCAATCATAGTTTGTATTTTTTTTAATGATGGGGAATATAACATATATAGTGGCATTTAGATTTATTAAAATTTTGAAAGACACGAGTAGTTCAAATTCTGTGGCATCGTTTTTCTCAAAATTTTCAAACCTCCAGCTCTCGTATCACTTAATTCATGGATCCATCATAACTGAGAGTTCACAAGATATATCACACTACAGTTAGGGGTCTAGTAATAAGTACTCCGCGCACAATACATGCTTGGAACAAGTACATGAGCTAGCTAGTACTGCTCTTAATTTTGTATGTGTCTAAGAGCGAAAAATGTGTGCCTACATCAATTAGGACCTTTCGGACAGGGGAATCTATTCCTTGCCTCGAACGGACACCTTTCTTCTTTTCAGCTTCTCTTTCTTTCTTTTCACCCAGTTGGTGGATCCGAGATGTTCTCGTTTGGCTTAGAGCCTGAGGAATATATATGTACGACTACAAAAGCATGGTACTTAACCATGATGCTGATCGATAGCATCCTAGCTATACTGTGCTGCAGATTGTCAAGTTGGCTATGCATGTCCACATGAACCAGCTGCACACCCTTTACCAAAGGGCAGGTATGTAATTAATGGTAAGAAAACAAAAGGTTAAACGAGAGAAAAAAACTAATTTTGGGAGCTAACGATGGGTCGATGGACTATGTCTCAGACAATTGACACATGTAATTGTGAGTTTAAACATGGCTACCAGAAGATAACAACAGAAAGGCATGCATGCATGCAACAAGTGCATTAATTATTAAACCAAGACAGTGATCAAAATATATAACTACGTACAGATTCAGGGTGGAGTAGCCAACCATATACATGTTACGGTACTTAACGTCATGACACAATTAAGGCTGCCTCTCACAAGCTGAACATACCTCCTTGTTCAATCTAAATCCACTACTTGAGCATCTAGATCTGCATCCTCATAGTGCCACTTGGAATAGCTTCCAAAGTAGCAATTCCACAAACGCTCCGCCAGATTGTCAGCCCTAATCTGCGATACACCATCGACGTCGTCTTCAACCTCTCCCCTCTGATCTGTTGAGCTTGCCGTGGAGTGTGCCTCCTGATCATCATCTTCCAGGTACTGAAAACCCTCGCTACCAATCGGCTCCTCATCTGCGGTTGATGCTCTCCCCCTCGCTTGGGATTTCTCCACGAGAAAACAGTTCACCTTCACATGATCACTGCACACTCCGAATTTGGCTTCACCTGATACTCGGATCTCTACGACGTGTTCGACCTTGCCCACCTTGATAAGGAGCAGGTCTCCCCGTGCACGATTTTGCTTCTGAAAGAACAGATAGAACGCTGTCAAGCAAATCCCAGTGGAAACCAGCAGGGGCCAGAAGTAAAGGAGAGCTTTCAGGAGCAGATCTGGGCGGCACAACATCATGGGCAGCAGGAAGACACACGAGAGTGGGAAAATGATGGCAGGATAGCCATCCCTATTTATCGAGTGAGCTTTGATCAGTTGGAGGAGAAGAGCGCTGGTGTACATGTTAGTCCCAACGAATGATCTCAATTAATCTGCAGGCGAAGAACACAGCTTTATAATTAAGAGGGAATCGTACTGTATGCGGCCTCTGGCTGGGTGGTACTTATCCTTCCAAGCTTGTGGAAGAAGGGTCTGAAAGCGAAGAATAGAATACTTGCTTTCGAGCTGCTTTGCGACAGATACAACGATTACTTTGGAGAGAAAAAGTTTGATCAGATGCCCGGCGCTTCTTTCTGGTGAATATTTATGTTCTTAATCTCAATGACGTTCCTTTTCCTTACCATCAATACCTTCCTCAAGGCAGGCCATATATATAGCCAATCTTTTCTGTCTTTCATTTAATTAAGAGAAATGCTATATTCTTAATTAGTCAGGATCATAGTTGAGTGGTTTCACTTTCACTTTTTTTAAAAAAAAATTGAGAGGGTGTATTAATGATTACATTTAATATATTCATACTACTTTGTGTATAAAATATTATATAAAAATAATAGTATGATATATACCTACAAATAGTAAAATATTACACACAAATGATACAACAATGCACACAAATAATGTAATAATGTATACCAATGATGACATTTATGTGCATTGTTACTATTTATATGTATTATATCTGTAACGGCCCCGACGCCCAGACCCCTGACTCCCACCAAGGATCCGACCATCGGCACCGCCGCCCACGGGTCCGAAGACCCGGAAGGGCTAACGAACCAGTCTAACAAGATATGTAACCAAAATAAGTAACAACTAAACGCACTAAAAAGTACCAACAAGTGAAGGAAAGAGTCCAACACAGTGTACAAGTCTAGTACACTCTCAACGTAAGCAAAGTACAAGGGCAGAAGTAAAAAGGAGATAACAGGTCCCTTAAGGGCATACCCCGAGGGTGAAGTACACAAAGTATTGGGGACACTGTTCACGGAAGACGCAGTCTACTACGACCCCATCCCCTTAGCCCGTTGCGGAGGGTGCTGCTGTGAAGTCTCACCTATAAAAGATGGAATGAGCTTCACGAAGAAGCCCAGTACACTACAAGAAATTGAGAAAATAGCGACCGACGAGTTCGGTCTCTATTTGGTCTCTATTCGGTCGCTGTAATAATCTGCGACCGACTACCCACCGAATTGCGACCGAATAAATCGGTCGCTATATATTGGTCGCTAGACAGCGACCGATCATTATCGGTCGCAAAATCCGTCTCTGATAGCGACCAAAATACATCGGTCGCAAGATCCGTCGCAAGTAGAGACCGCCCGTTTTGGTCGCAAGACGGTCGCCCACAGCGACCGATAGTTCGTCGCTGTTACGGTCGCTAACAGCGACCGATATTTATGGTCGCTAAGGCGGTCGCTAAAATAGAGACCGACCTAGCGACTAAATATGATCCGTCGCTATTGGTGAAGTGTCCAACTTCAGAGACCGATCAGCGTCGGAATTTTATGTGTTGCTATTCGGTCGCTAGTTTTACAATTTTTTTATTATAAATTTACATAAACGACAATAAATCACCTGATAAATAACAATACCATAAAACCACAATAAATCAACTACACAAATCACAATCTCCACGAACCTCAAATTCATCACATAAAATACAAACGTACACAAACTAATCATACATCCATAATAAAATGACAACATGCACATAACTAAAATGAAATCACAAATCCTCCGCATATGTGTCGTCCTGGTTGTCGTCTTGTCCAACATCTCACGACGGATGATCCTGTATATCATTTAAAAAAATTAAAATTAAATACTTAATAAAGAAATCAATTTTTCTTGTAAATTGAAAGCAAGATATTTTTCATTTAACTGAAATTGACGAATGATAGTTTTAAACGTTTTGCTCAAATCGGTAGTCCAATTAGACTTCGTCAGTTTCTACAAGTCATTCTCACCTTCCCAGTCGTGTTAGAGTCATTGACAATTAATCGGACATATATTTTTTTATTTTTGACCATCTTAAACTCGATTAAGTTGGTTCTTTTTAGGAAATGTAAGTTTGAGCATCAAGCTCAAATTTGGAGTCTAATTGAATTCCGTCAGTTTCTACGTGTACTTTCACCCCCCATGTCGTGTTGAAACAATCGATAGATTGATTGGACATTTCTTTTTAATTTCGGACTCTCAAACCCAAGTTCATAGATTTGAAACTAAAGTAGTTAAGAAAATACAAAATTGTTTGTCCATGCCATATCAGGAGTCCAATTGGACTTCGTCAGTTTCTACAAGTCATTCTCACCTTTCCGGTCGTGTTGGAGTCATTGACAAATTAATCGGACATATATTTTTTTATTTTTGACCCCCTTAAACCCGATTAAGTTAGTTCTTCTTAAGAAATGTAAATTTGAACATCAAGCTCAAATTTGGAGTTCAATTTGAACTCCGTGAGTTTCTACGGGTTACTTTCACCTCCCATGTCGTGTTGGAACAATCGATAGATTGATTAGACCTCTATTTTCAATTTCGGACCCTCAAACCCAAGTTCATAGATTTGAAACTAAAGTAGTTAAGAAAATGCAAAATTGTTTGCCCAAGCCATATCGGGAGTCCAATTTGAAATCCGTCAGTTTCTACAAGTCACTCTCACCTTCACGGTCGTGTTGGAGTCATTGACAAATTAATCGGATCTATTTTTTTATTTTTGACCCTATTAAACCCGATTAAGTTAGTTGTTTTTAAGAAATGTAAATTTGAGCATTGAGCTCAAATTTGGAGCTCAATTTGAACTCTGTTACTTCTTACGGGTTACTTTCACCCCCCATGTCGTGTTGGAACAATCGATGGATTGATTAGACTTTTCTTTTCAATTTTGGATCCTCAAACCCAAGTTCATAGAGTTAAGAAAATGATATTTTTCTCTCCTCAATCTAAATTCTTATATTTTGTAAGATGATATTTAGAGTTAACAAATAGAAAATAATAAAATAAAATACTTACCGGAGGCTGCTATGCAGGAGGTGCTCTATTACAAGGAATTCCCAATTCTGCGAGCATCTGGGAGACGGTCTGAGAGGCGATGGTTGAGATATTCTGAGAGACGGTCTCGTTGACGATCGCCCTAAACATATCCGGAGTCATGGTCGGGCCGGCACTGGAAGAACCACCTGGGGCTGCTGGTGTGGTAAATGGAGAGGTCGCATGTGAGACCGAACTCGAGCATGATGATATCACCTTGGTCGTGCCCAAGCTATGTCCAAAACCATAGACATGGCCTTTCTTGGGTGCCCCAGATGCTGCAACCCAAATGTTAGGATAATGAATGTACGCCTCCGCAATGGAACCCTCTACTTTTGCCTTGTTGCGAACTTTCATTTTCAATTCATGCATGCACCTACCAGAATGTTCATAGGATAATGAAAAACACATCAAAAGAAATTGAATTATGAGGAGAAAATATATATAAATTACCTCTCAAATGGATACATCCATCTAAATTGTACTGGCCCTCCTACTTTAGCCTCATATGGTAAGTGTATAAGCAGGTGCTCCATTGAATCAAAGAATGAGGGTGGAAATATCTTTTCCAATCTACAAACTATCGTGATCACATTATGTTCAATAGTTTCCACATCTTCATACCTGAGCTCTGATGTACATAAAATTTAAAAAACTGACTTAACTTAGTCACTGCTCCCCATATTGGCTTTGGCAGCATATCTCGAAATACAATAGGTAACAACCTCTGCATGAACACATGACAGTCATGACTTTTCATTCCATATATTTTCCCCTCATTTGTATTCACACAACGAGCAATGTTGGACACATAACCATATGGAAATCTCAATTGTTTTAGCCAAAATCATACTTCTTTAATCTGTGCAGCTCCAAGGGCGTAAATTGCTTTCAGTTTAACTGTTGTACCATTTCTATCAAGAAGTTCCAGTTCTGGACATTTACAATGTATTTTCAAGTCTAAACGAGCATTCACATTGTCTTTTGTTTTGCCTTTTATGTCCATAATGGTGTTGAACACATTATCAAAGACATTCTTCTCAACATGCATGACGTCGAGGTTATGTCGTATAAGAAGAGTTGACCAATAAGGCAATTCCCATAAGATACTTTTTTTGACCCAGTTGTGATCCTTCCCAAATCCAGGGAGCTGTCTTGTACTGCTCGACAATTGTGCTATATCTGGTAAGTTCTGTACCCTTGCTGCTAAATGTGGACCAGACAACCGTTCAAAATCAGCTTCTTTCAATTCAATTTTGTTCTTTAAGAATGCATCTTTTTGCCTTCTAAACGGATGGTCCCTTGGTAGAAATCGTCGATGACAATCAAACCAGCATGACTTGCCACCATGCTTAAGTACAAATGATTTGGAACTGTCTATACAGTAAGGACATGCTAGTTTTCCATGGGTGCTCCAGCCAGATAACATTCCATATGTAGGAAAGTCATTTATTGTCCACATCAATGCAGCCTTCATAGTGAAATTTTGCTTTCTGGATGCATCATAAGTAGTAACCCCATCGGTCCATAACAATTTCAACTCATCAATCAACGACCTGAGATATATGTCTAGTTTTTTTCCAGGATTTTTTGGACCAGGGATCAATAATGATAGAAATAAATGCTCTCGTTTCATGCACATATTTGGCGGAAGATTGTATGGTGTCACGAAAACTGGCCAGCAAGAGTAGGAAGTCACTGAACCTCCAAATGGATTGAATCCATCAGTACATAAACCCAGTCTTACATTACGCGACTCTTTTAAGAAAGTAGGGTGAGCACGGTTAAAGTGGCTCCAAGCTTCGGCATCTGCAGGATGACTAATTACATTATGTTGTCGACGTACTCTTTCCGCATGCCATCTCATATGTTGAGCTATTTTTGGTGACATATACATTCTCTGCAATCTCGGTGCAATAGGAAAATACCGCAATGACATATATGGTATATCTTTTTTCTTTGAATTGTCCCCTTTCTTAGGCTTGAATCTATCATGACCACATATGGAACATGATACCTTACTTTTATCCTCATTATAATATAGCATGCAATGATTAGGACATGCATCTATTTTCTCATATCCAAGCCCTAAGTCAGTGACCATCTTCTTTGCACGATAAAAATTTTCAGGTAACTTCTCATCTTGTGGCAACATACTTTTGATAATCAGTAACAAACGATCAAAACAAATCTCACTGATGTGAAATTCAGATTTCAAGTTCAATAATTGTGACACCGCAGACAGTCGAGAGTGATTTTGACATCCATTCCACAATGGCTCATCAGCATCTTTGAGTAGCTGATAAAATCTTTTAGCTGTCTTGTTTGGCGGTTCTTCATCGTGTACATGCTCCTCATGAACATGAATCCTGGACCAGCAGCATCTATGACCATATCAACATATGAACTTCCACTTCCAACATTGGCAGACTCGGCAGGCTCGTAGGACCACAATGTTTCACCATGACATATCCAGTTTGCATAATCTTTAACAAACCCCTTTCTGTAAAAATGACATTGTACATCCCATGTTGTCAGCCACTTCAAATTCTTACAGACTGCACAAGGACATCAGATACGACCCTCACAATCTACAGCTTCAATAGGATTTCTCAAAGCAAACTGAATGAATCTCTCAACTCCATTTTTAAATTCCGTAGACACCACTTGATCAACTACTCTACGGTACATCCATGAACGATCTTCAGACATTTTCTCTGTGCGAATGAAATGTAAACACACAAAACTTTAACATGTTTAACAAAATAAAAAGTCCAACCCTTTCCTCACATCGTCCATCTCTGCCATTTTAAATAGGAAGGAAATATCATTTAGATTTTCACTTTTTAACCCATCTGTGAAGGTTTGATTGCACGATTAATTACTATATGTGTTGTGTTATTTGCTAAAAATTTCGGCAGCATCTCCCCACACCTCTCCGATATACCACAAAATATTTATTGATTAAGAAATTTTCTTAAACACTTACTAATAAGTGGTTAAGAAAATAATCAAAATCAATAAAGGTATATCAGAGAGGAGTGAGAAGACGTAACCAAATTTTTTAACAAACAACACAACACATATAGTAATTAACCACCTAAGTGCGATCAAACATTCACAGACTGTCCAAACGGGACAATTCAAGACTTTGAGTTAGATATACACGTTCTCATCATTCAAAATGAGAACGTGCACATCAATCCCAAAGTCTTGAACGGTAGGTTGATTGACACGGGCTTAACACGCTCTCCTAAGATGCGTGCAATGTTAGTTGCACCCACGCATCTCAGCTCACATACAACACCCAACTAATTAAATATTAACAAGATAATAACACATTCTAAAAACATAGCAGTAACATGTGAAATTGGCAATACATGTACACAATGAAAACATGAATTTTATTTTAACATCCAACACATTCATAACATGCTAATAAAAATGTTTGAACATTAATAAAACAATACACAATAGATTTATCATAAATTGTCAACAATATTTTAATTGATATATTAGAGATATAAATGTTATTACAAAATTCATATAAACCTTCTAGACGTTAAACTATTATTGACAGGAAGCAACTTAAACTGCTTTATATGTCAATATGTACATAAAACCTAAGACCATAACATGTCAGAATTATGCCTCTTTCATTATTGTCGTTTCCTCATTATGAGATTCTAACATGATTTTGTACATTCTACCAATAGAGAAACATTAATGAAGTTTGAGTTATGTCCACTCTCCCCTAGGGGCTCACTGTATCATTAACTTGGGAAGATAAAAGTATATATGGAGGGATCCTAACATAGGGAGGGTGAAGAGCCCTCAAACCATGTGGGAGCAGGAGAAGATTACTCCACATTTGACAAAGTTATATATTCATGGAATCCATCATGTTGACCCCCTCCCTCTTTAAGAAAGATGCCATGCATGCAAAATTGCAAATACTGAATGAACCAGAACATGGGTCTTAGAAAGATGTTCCATAATTTGAGATAGAAATAAACTCAGTCAATTCAACTTAGAGGTTACTTTGGAGAAGACAACACAACAATTGATCCACTGTAATGGAGGGGAAGAGAAATACTTAATACAATTATGAAAGTGACGAGGTGAGTCCTATGTGTCCACTTAATAATAATGAGTACTTTGTGAAAGTACAATAAGTGTTTTTGGAAGAAAAAAATGAAATTATAAACTCTGACATGATTGCCCCACTTTAATAGAAAAAAAAAGACAACACAATATCAGGATATAATTATTTAATTATATACCTTTCCATATGATCTATGCTAATTGCTTTGCTCCATCTAGATCCCCATCGTTTGAGATGGATCAATCACTCCGCAGCTGTTTTAATAATCCTGGTGCAAGTATATATTTCTATCTTAACATGGATGCAAACTACAGACATTAATTCTCCATGTACGTAGGTGAGGAGGGAAGGTATATTGATCAACATTATACCAAAGTTGATCATGATCAGAATAAATATAAGAAGCCAACCTTTTCAACATGGAGGAGATGCTAAAAAGGATCTTACTGAAGGGCAGAGAGGAGTTTGTTTACTTGGGGAAGGGAGGCTTCTATTCCTCACGCTCTACCTCCCTGCACAGCTCCGGTCCGCCACAATCACCAGCGGCTGCCTCCCCATGTGAAACCTGCAACATCCACCCATTCACCTCCTCAGAGTTAGAGCTCTGCTACAAACAGGTGAGCAACACAGCATCAACGTAGAAGGAACCAGTTGCCGGGAACTTGGCGTCCGAGTTCGCCACGAAGAGGCCGGCAGCTGGTTCCCGTGCGCACAGAAGAAACCCACCTATAGATAGGTCCATATTGCTTGGCGAGGATGCGAAGACGTCGGGGCCATACTTGGCGAGCAGGGGGAGGCCGGCGAGTGGGTTCCACATGGCAACGGCGATGATGTCGTCCACAGCGGCTGCAGGCGGCAGGGATCTCCTCCGCGGCGACGACGTCGACGGTGGCGGCCGGAGTCAACAGCAGCGGCGGCGGGCGGCGCAGTAGCGGCGGCAAGCTCCTCGGCGACTGGAGGGAAAGGGAGGGAAAGGTTGGGGTCGGGTCGACGGGAGGGAAAGGTGGAGGAAAGATTGGTCGCAGGGGAAAATAGGCATCAGAGACCGATTTTGCGACCGACATTAGTTCTGTCTCAAAATCGGTCTCTGAAATGCGACCGACAGTATCCGTCGCTAGTCGGTCGCTTATAGAGGCGGAATTTGCGACCGATTAAATCGGTCGCAAATGCGGTCGCTATATCCGCTTTTTCTTGTAGTGGTAGGGACTACCAATCTTCCACTACTTCTAACAGCAGAATAGATCTATGTGCATAATTTAAATAAAGTAGTAAATCTATCCTACTAACAGAGTAAGTGCAGAACGTAAAGAAACTACACGGTCTACGGTCTAAGCTAAACGTCGGGACTAAAAACCCGTGTAAACCACGACACTGGGAGGAACCCAGGGTTAAAACACAGTAGACAACAGCCTGAACAAAGACACTAGCCACATAAACACTACACTAGTCAACCAGTCAGGTCTGCCACGCGCTTTACCCTCGACCGACAGTCCATGTCTAGCACCTCCCGTCGGAGTGAGACGCGGAACTAAGTAACCACAACTGCCGTAGTCTGGCCAGACTACGGTCCCACGCCTGGTCCCTCTAAATGGTTCTAAACCACATAGAGTGAGGAAGTGAGAAAAGGGCTAGCTGATCTATGCCGGAAGAGCATCAAACCACCTCGGCGTCCCAGACTCAGCTAAGAGAGCTGTACAAATGACTCTATGTCGTTGTCCCCACCGTTTTCCCCTCTCTACTACCAGAGTCCGTGACTCGATCTCACCCGCCACTCGGGAGACTCCCTCAAACAGACACGCGGGGACCGGGGGTCCAGGTCATGGTAATAACCTGTCTTGCGAACAAGCCCTCAAGTGCCTAGCACCGGGCGAAAGACTAGAGTAGTACCATGCTAGGAACAACACAAGAGCCAAGAAAAATAGAGTCGCAGCGAAAGGAAACTCCGAACAGCTCGCCAAGTCCCTTCTCTGTCTGAGAGGACGAACAGGCTGTCGCCACTTGAAGGCGACACCCAGTCTGTCGCGATTTGGGTCAGAAGGCGACATGGTACTTGTCATGATCCGGTCATGACAAGGGCATTGTCGCGACCACAGACAGAGGCCTAGGTGACCACTTGAGGCCTCCCACAACACACGGTGTAAACCTGATGAGAAGACGACAGCCACCCTGTCGCGACCATGATGCGACAGGGTGGGCGTCGCTTTCTCACACCAGAAGGCGACGTATCGGGCTGTTGCGATCTGGGTCGCGACACCAAACGTGTCAGACTTGCACACCCGAGAGAGTGCCTTTTGTGCCATACATCACCAATCCGAACAATCATGGGGAGGGGAGCATGGACAACAACTTAACATGCAATTAGAGTTCAAACCACCCTTGTAAACACCCATGCATGTCAAGGAGAAGGATCTATACTCAAAAGACTCACATGCAAGCATGGAAGATCACACAAACCCCACCCCCATTCCAAACACAACCAAGCCAAACATGCATTCCATGGATCCACAATCACACACATGCACACCCTAGCATGATGTCTAAGGCTTGGAGAAGGGGGATTGGATCCTAGCATGATAGAACTAGGGGAAAGTCATGGAGTCCCTACCTCAGAGTGAAGAGCCAACCCGTTGGGGTCTTCTCGTGTGCATGGCCACCTCCTCCTCGCTCCAAGCTCCACGAAGACTCCGTCCACGATCAAGGGTCGTCCTCCTACAAGCCGATGGAGAGGAACAACATGAGGATGAACACCATAGTTGGAGAAGAGCACCTCCGAGAAGGAGAACCCCAACCCAAACACAAGGGCAACACACACACACACACACACCTCACAAGCCACCTAACTCTCCCCCAAGCTCTCCACGGAGCAACTGGAAGTAGAGGAGTCAGAGGAGAAGAGAACCAGCCGAAGAAGGGAGAAGAAGGGCTATTCTGTGGCTTGTGTCCATTTAAGCCTCGAAGTTGAGAACACGACAGCTTGCCTATCGAGTTCACTTACTAAACACGACGACCAACCTGTCGCTATGTCAAAGTCCTGGTCAACCTAACTAATGGAAACGTCACGTGTCAACCTCGCAGACCTGACACCCAGAACGTGACACCTGACCTGTCGCCTTCCTGTTGTCAGGGGTTGTGTAGTACCTCGAAAAATCCATTAATTAAAAATTATAGATAAATTGAAAATTTAACAATTAATGAATTTAACACAGTTAAAAAGGTACGTATATTATCACATGCGTATAAACCCCCATATAAATTCTATAAAAAAATAATAATTATACTTTAAATAATATTATCTAATGACCTATCAAGAATTTAGGCATAGAAAATCAATTAAACTAAGTTTAAGAAATTATGCGACTTATTAGCGTAATTAAGGAATAAGTCGAAGAACCCATTATTTTATGAGCCAAAGTGGATTAGAAATAAAATAAACATATGAGAAGACTTTAAATAATATGGGATGATAACCTATTATGTTATTTGAACCAATGGACAATTTTGGCCCATGGATAAATCCTCTAATAAGAGGATAATTAAAAATTCATTAAGCAAGTAAGTACATGGTTGTGCAATTAGGCTCAATTGAGTTATTGGGCCAAGAGTAAGAGCCCAAATGATGAAGATTAGAAATATTGCATAAATAATTTAAATTGAATTAAAATAAGAAATTGATTGAATAAGTGTGATAAATAGATTTAAATTAGAATAAAGGGTGAATAAATAGAAATAAATCAATACCCATTAAGATAAATTAGTAATAGATTTTACTAATGGTCCTAGCATAAATTGTTGAGCCCAAATATGAAGAGTCCATCATGAGATGGGAAGTAATTAAGCAAAAATCGCACCTAAAATACTAATAAATAAATAAGGGTAAGATAAATACTAAAAAGAGTTATAAATGTCCTAAAAAGAGTCATAATCCTATCCTAAACCATTACCCACGAAATTGGACCTCTCCCCTATCCTATTAGGTGGAATAATGCTAGGAATAAGGAGATAAATAGAGAATTAAGAGTTTGAAGAGAAAGAGGAGTTTTAGAAAGGATGGACTCTTAATCAACCCTATACACCTCTAATTCGTCCCAACCAAGTCTCATTTCATTGCTGGGACTTTGGAGGATGAAGAGAGGAGCTGAGGTCGAGAGGAGCAAGAAGGAAGGAGCTTGGAGCAAGGAGATTTCATCTTCTACCTTGTCTTCAACCCTAGGATTTTCTTAACAGCAAGAAAAGGTAGGCATCTCTCAAGCCAAATTCTTGTAAAAATTACCTTAGGTAGATTTCATGATCCCTTGCAAAAGTCCTTTGGTTTCGCTCTATTTCGATCTCCCATGAGGGAGAATTAATTCCTTGAAATCCTATCAGATCTATGTACTCGACCCTTCATGTTTATTTTCAAACCTCGTGCATACTTGATCCCATGCCATGATAAAATTCTCATAAATACTACATCATGTTAGCTTTCAAACGCCCCTGGTTTGCCTAATTTTCATTATGTATCCATCTCTAATTAATTCATTAACCTTGACTGCGCATGTTTAAGGTTGCTGAAATGTAACCTGATCAAAGTATATCTAAACCTTGTCTATTTTGAATTAATTAATGTTGATAGATCTATGTGTATACTTTTTTTAAAACTAGTTTCGTGATTTTTGGATCATCGTGTGATTTTATATTGAATTTACAAGTACCCTATATCAAATAGGATTTGCCCTGGAAAAAGGGAAAAAGGGCCGAACCCTTCTGATATCACGACGGCGCGACCCGCCGCAATATCAGCCGGGTCGCGCCCCTCTGTCACGTCGCGTTAAGAATGCGGTGGCCTAAGCCGCCGTGATTTCCACCCCGAACCGGGCCAGACCGCCGTTCACCTGACGCGCCCGGCCGCCCCGTCGCGACCTGAATCGCGACGGGCTCCCCCGCCGCGATTTCCAGATTTCGGCCAGCACCTGATAATTGCATTCATACCCCTATTCTATTTAGCATTTAACCCTTGTTTAAGCTAAATCATACACTATTAAGACTATCCTTTATTTGAATGATATTAATTGTCTTTAATTAAATAATCCTCAGTAATTAAAAGCCATTTGCACGATTTATCATATTCTCATGATTTTCTTTACACTTACACACACATAACATTAGTGTTTGTCATTTGACCCTATTAAATTACTCAATAATGTATCTGGTAATTATGTGAAATTAATTACCTAATTTTCCTATTATTTAAATGACACATGACTTCATTTTATTCGCGTGATTTGTACACCGTTACCGTTTTCCCTCGCCTTCGAGCACTCGAGGCACGACGAATCAGTTTTCTACAGACTTTCTCTTGACTTGGACCACCTCTCCATCGGGAATACTATCAGTTGGGCCAGGGACTCCTTGTCAAGGCCTTCATAAGTCTTCTTGGCTTTGGCGCACGTCCTTAGTCGATGAGCTGGTTGTACCTTTAATCCCGTTACACTCTTAGGGGTCAGTACGATCCAAACGGCCTTAGTGAGATCTCTCTTATCTTGTGATCATGTCGGACCACCTGGCTCGTGTACACAGCTCGGTTAGTGGGGCGGATGTGACTTCTACCAAATTGCCGATACCTGACCTAGTGCTGTGCAACTATGACTATCACCGGTATATCGTTGTTTTACTTTATATCCCTATCTCATCTACTATCCTTGTACTCTCATCTATTCACGTTCACTAGATCTACTATCTTGTCTATTCATCTAGCACTCTCTTGAGACTCTTGATCTGTTGTGGCTCCTATTGCTTGTACTATACATGACTGTCTAGCGCCATAATATGGGTCCGGTGACCCTACTGACTCGAATGCATACTGTGCAGGCCACGAAGAGTGCCAGAGGGGCTCCAATCTAGTCTTGGGGGCAGAGAGCCACCTAAAATACCTACTGGGGCTATTGACGATGTTCTGCATTGCACCAGTTCTGACTATACTATATTCGCTAGACATCTGACTATTATACTATTAGTCTGAGAAGTTCAGACGTACTGTGCTATTACTGTGCTAGCACCGACTGTTATTGAATGGCTACTATCCTAGAAGTGACTACTGTCGTACTCTACTAGTGCACCGTTGTGCAACCATACACGTTATCTCGTTACACGCTATCTTGTCATACGCTATCTCGTTACATGGCCAGTTCTTTATCGTCCTAGTTTTGCAATACTCTTGAGAAATGTATTATTGTTCACTATTATCATGTACTATTACTCTCTTGACTATACATGATCGTTCTCTCTAGTTAACCTGCTTTTCAAGACATTAATCACTTAAAGTATGCTTGTTTACAGGATATTAAGTCCTACTGAGTGTTATCGCTCACCCTTCGTTATTTGTTATTGTGTTTTCAGGTAAGTCAAGTAATGACCTTACACACCACAACGGGAATGGACTAGAGTGATGAGCGTCCTGGAGTCATAGCGATAGATTGTCCTCAGTACCTTAGAGTTAGTTTAGATATTTGTTTAGTTATCCTTTTCAAATGTAATGAAGTCTGAGCCCTATGTTTTAGCTCTGAATTAGTGGTTGTAATAGTTTAGATGAATTATCAATAAAATAAAGAGTTTATTGCATTATTGTTCATTAGTTGCTATGATATTTGCGAATGTATGCGCAATTTGCGTTACCATACACGTTGTTCATGCCTCCCTGATTTATTCCGCTGCTAAATTGGTGGGGCATGACAGGTTGACACTTGTCCCAACTGTCCTGAAAGCAAGACGACAAAAATGCATGTTGCGGTCAAAGGGTGAACGCGACAACATGTCTGTTGCATTCCTAATCAGAACGCGACAGCCACCTTGTCGCCTTCAGAAGGCGACGGTCCGATACGTCTCGACCTTCCACAGAAGGTGGCTGACCCACAAGAGGCCCACAAGAGAGGGATGTTACAATATCACTATTTATGTGTATTTTTTTATGCACGCAAAGTAGTTTGATTACATTAAATACACCCCAAATATTAAATGCACTATCTTTTAAAAAAAAAAATAATGAAAGTGAAACTACATCAATTATGCTTTCGACTAATCGAAGTATAACATTATTCTTTAATTAATCCCCGCAACCCTTTTTTAATTGTGGGATAAATATAGACACATGACCAGGAGATAGGAATCCATCCGTACATCTCTGTGATATTCTAGAACTCATGTACATGCATAAGTGAATCATTATCTCATTGCATGCGAATAATAATCCTTCTTCCCATCAGTGCATGTTAATCATCATCCATCGTATGTAAGTTTGAGTTACTTCTATTAGTACACACCTTAAATCTTCACATCATTCATAGTATCTGGCACGCATAGTGGTGCGAACACACGACGGATGCATCTTCGAAGTCACAGGCCCATGGAACTGCTTTCTTTGTGGCTTGGAGATGAGGATGGATATTACTAGCTATCTTTATTCAGTTGTCTTTATTTCATATGTACTTTTGATATTATGACTTCTTTAGGGTGTTATTGTTATATTTGTCATTTTTCAGGTTTGAATGCAACTGTGTGAATCTATATATATATAACTCACTACAGGAAAATCAGGCTTTACTTACGTCAAAACACCATAAGTAGAGACCCGAAAATCGTAAGCATAGACTTCGCTGACGGTGTTACCCTATGATAGGGTTTCGTCGGCTAAGGTCTGACGGCAAAGGACTATGTCTACGGTGTTTTAAACGTCGTAGGTAGAGAACATTACTCACGATGTTTGTAGCCATAACACCATAAGGATATCCTCTTTCCCCTACGACTCTGTAAATCATAAGCATGTTTCCCTACGGCCACGTACACCATAAGCATTTTTTTTTCAGCTAAAAAAATAGTAATGTATTCAAATAGATCCACATTCACCTACATTAATTAGAGATCCACATCACATACATTTGGATTCACATTTACATACATTGGGATCCACATTACATATATTTGGATCCACATTCACATACATTTGGATCCATAGTCACATTTACATTTGGATCAACACATCCACATTTAGATCCACACATTCACATTTGGATCCATAGTCCACCTTCACATAACATTCGGATCCATATTCACATTGACATCCACAGACACATTCACATCCACTCATTCACAATACACAACATATTAAAAATATAAAACACATTAAAGTTTAACAAACAATAATGTTGGTGAAAGTAAATCATTATATCAAACATCAAATGCATCAAATTGTTCACATTCACATATTGGTGCTAAAGATCTGTTAGAAGAGGAAGTTAATTGTTAGTAAATCAAATGTTCACATATGGTGGGAGGAGATTTGTGATTTGTCTAAATCAATTACCACATCAGGGAGGGCATCAATCAGCTTACTTTCTCCTTGGACCAAGACAGGTTGTAGCAGACGAACTGTAAGAGCAACACTAAATGAGGTAAGAAAATTGAATTAAAGGACATTGAGTAGACATTGAGCAACAATATGCCTTTTGCCGTCAATAAGTGCTGTGAGGATATGTATAACAAATACTTATCATTTCAAACCACACAATATGCTTAATAAAAAATGGGCCAAAGAAGATAATTCTCAACACTAAATTGATCTCAAGATCTGCTCAGCTGGGCTAAGCCAATTGCAGCAGCAGGCTCATGCTAAATTTTATTTATTTCATTATAAGATGGAGGTGAAGGTGAAGATCAATTATCATTTTACATTACAAGAAACATTTGCATATGATGCTAATTCTTTTTGGATACTTACCAAAAAAGGTGGAGGTGAAGATTAATTATCCTCAAGCTCAACCTGTTACATGTAAATTTTTTTAATAACATTAGAGTTGACAATTAACAACATATAAATAAGAATGAGATAAATATAAATAAACTTACATATTCTCTGAACCATATTATGTGACTACCAACAACATCGTTCATATTTTTTCTATCTGCATCTTTGATAAACAAAGATGCAGTCGGGTCATGGGCTATGAGTATAGAAACCACATAGTACTCACCACCTCAAAATATACCATAGAAGAGTTAAAGATGATGCTGGAAGTTGTATAAGACACTCATGCCATAAAATAGAATGTAAAATTGAAACAACCCTGACATGAATCAAAGAATATTGAAAAACTTGGTTTCCTACCTTGGATTTACACTCATCTAAGCACCCTTTAAAATAGAGCACTCTTTGTCTCCTAGAGAAATCGCTTGGGAAAATTTACAACTGTATTTTCCAATACAAAATATTCTACAATCTATGTGCTTGGATAAGACGACCAAACTAAAAAATAGATAAAAATCATAGCACAAACTATAAAGAAAAGAAGGTACATTCTTAGAAGGAACAATAACATGGCAATAATACGCTATGACCACAAGCATAAAAAATAAATTCAATCTAAAAGAGAAGAACATAGATTTTGATCCAAAGAATTAACTAGTTTAGATAACCTACACCTTCTATCTTCTACTATTCTACAAAGGACCCATTCTAAAATTTTGTCCCCTTCCTGAAAGTTTAACTCTAAAATCAAACGAGCAAAAAATGAGAATGCACCATTACTTTAATGTAAATTAAAAGCAGTCGTATGCAAGATCTACTATGTGATATATGCACCATTGAGTGCCATCTAAGAAGAAGCAATCGTCACTGGGCCGTTCTGGTCAAACTGGAGAGTCATTTTAACATCCAAAAGTAAGAATACCATCCTGAAAAATGTTTCCTATAACTTGTGAGAAGCAAAACACAAATCAACAACATGTGTATAATGTACAGTCAGATAAACTTATTCCTACTTGCTGAGAGAGAATAGAAGGATTATGCAGTACTTCAATTGGATAATAGTTGTCGTTTTGGCTCATCCAATAGCACTACATAGAAAGAAAGCAAAAAAGAAGTTAAGAAAAATGATAAATAATTATTTAGGTAGTATAAATTCTAAATAAATAAAAACTTACATAATCTCGAATCTATAGAATATGACTTCCAATAGCATCTTTCATTCGACATCTTGGTCATCCCACTTGTTCATTCTCTAAATCCAACAACTTCACCTTCTCCCTTCTTCCCTATAATCTGCAATTACATAAAAGTTATTCAGTATGTAATTATATTGAAATAATTTATATAAAAATATATACTAATGCACAAGTATATAATAGTTGTAATCACTGCACAAGTTTTGTTTTACAGAGAACATGTAGCCTTTGTTCCAGGGTGATCTATTGTGGACAATAACCTAGTTGCTTTGGAGTTGCAACACGGATAAGATTGGACAGACAAATATGCTAGGCATTTTAGAAAAAGATCAAAAGAACCTGAAGCATAGCTTGTTCTTATTCCTGCTTATCAGAAAGAGTTGCCGCAATTCAGCCACCTCTTGCTCCAACTGTTCCACCTGTTAATTAATGGAAATAAATGAATTTAGAGATCCAAAAAAATGGAGTTTAATAAAGATCTGTAGAATATGGACATAAGTTCACATCATATTCCACACAATTCACATTTTAACAATCACCTAAATATACCACAATTCACTGTTATCTCATCCACACATTCACTTTACTCTCCATCCACACATTCATATTCAGAAACAAGAGCTAGGTCAGATCCTTTGTCATGGATTTAATTGAGCATCACCAATCAAGTTGGTGCATCACAAAATCAAGGGAAAAAGGACAGTTCTACTTCTTTCCATAAACTAGCTCTTTTCTCATGCCCACTGTTCTCCCTTTCACATCGTTTATTTCCTGGATTTAGTCTATCTACAAGGTAATTAAATACTAATGAGCCTAATGGATTTATATGAGAAAAAGCTTTGAATGAAACATGATTTGGAAGTGTGGATCTAACTCACCTGTGACAACCAGTGCAGACTGTGGGTGGAGTGGATAAAATGCAAGCTGTTGGAGGGGAAAAGTCTCCCATAGAAAGAACTGGGCACACCCATCAGAAAAATGAAGAAATGTCGACCGATCTACCTCCCACCATCCTGTCAATAAAATCTGGCAATCCCACGAAGATGGAGTTGAAGTCATTGGAGGGGAGATCATTTAGGAACACCAAGAACTTAGGCACTGGCTTGGTCATCTTCTGGCAAACCTCCTTCACAGCACCAACAATGTCTTCAGCCAGTGCCAGTGAGAACACATTGGGCCCCGATGCATAGCCTAGATCGGCTATCTTCAGTTATGGAGGAGACAAAGATGTGAACACATCTACCATCGCTTCCAGGATTACATTTCTCACCATCTCTCTATTCCCTCTCTAATTATATACACAGATAAATTATCAGCATGTGTGAAAAAGAACCAGAATTTGCAACAGAGGAGAGAGAGAGAGAGAGGGAAGGGGAATCAAAGAAAGTTGGAGTCTACATATGGCAAGGCAAACCAATAAAAATGTATAAAGCATGCAAAGCAAAGCTGATCAGAGGCTACTGTGTCACAAATTGTCGAACAACAAGCGCGCATGTGTGCAGGATAACATATGTGGGCACCAGTGGGAAGAAGAATGACACCTGGAGCGATGAGTTCTTGGCATAGCTCGTGTCCCCGAGGCTTCCATTCATGGGGAAAGTTCTACCCACGTCCATGGCCGGAAGCAGCTCTGTGACCTGCTGCTGGGCAGATAAGAAATTTAAAACCCAACAACTAGTGGGCGGCTTGTTGGCAATTGTTGGCCGGAGCTGGTCCGCCAGCCAAGGTAGGTGATGGAAAGTTGGAAACAAAGCAAGGGGCGTACCACAATAGACTAGATAGATCCTCCGATAGGTGGGGGGGGGCATCAGTCCTTATGTCCAGATGTTCAGGTACAGCTTCAACCATCCGTTGTGGAGGCTTCCTGGAGGCCGTGGAATTCAGGGCCTTTCGGTCCCAATCCATCTTATCTTCCAATGAGCGGGGTGATCCATGAGTGGCTCCGCCCCACCGCGGCTCCCCCAGCAAGGGCAGACTGACGAGGACGACCATGTCCTCCAGCATGGGAGTGACCTCTCCCCATGGGAACACGAAGGTGTTCGTCTCCACGCACCACAGCCGCTGCACCAACAAGGACACGAGATCTGGTTGGTCCCAGATCTTCAAAGTTGACGCCTTGATGGCTGCGCGGATGCCCACGGCATCCCATTCCTGGCCGTGGAGCGGCTCCATCTTCTCGACCCAGGCCCCCTCTATGTGCTTCTGCCAAAATCAAGGGAGAGAGAGGAATACCGGTAGAGGAACCAGTGAGATGGAGGCTATAACCGGCGATGGTGGTCGGAGCCGGGGACGATGAAGCCCGGAGCCGATGGCAATGCATTCGCACGATCGGTGATGAAGCCAAGCCCTAGCCTTCACGGAGGAGAAAAGGGGGGTGGACTTTGGGGGAAAAAATGGTAAAACCTATTTTTCTAGTAGCGAGGGTTTATTTTGAAGTGCATGTAAAAGTTAATAATAATATTTTATTATATATTTACTGTAACATGTTCTATAAGTATATGATTTTATTATATGCTTATAGTATCACGCCATAGGGATAGGTACATCTTAAAAGTTTATGAACAAAATTCGTCCTATATCCTTACGACAAGTACAGTTCGTAGGTATAGATATGTCTATCCATACGAATAGCCTACGAATATACTGAAGCGTAAGAAATTTTCGTAGGCAGAGCTAAGATTTCTTGTAGGTATAGATATGTCTATCCATACGAATAGCCTACAAATATATATGCTTACAGTATCATGCCATCTCCTCAGCCCACCGCGAAGGGTGCGGCTGTGAAGTCTCACTTATAAAAGATGGAATGAGCTTCACAAAGAAGCCCAGTAGGGACTACCAATCTTCCACTGGTACTAACAGCATAATAGATCTATATGTGCATAATTTAAATAAAGCAGTAAATCTATCCTACTAATAGAGTAAGTGCGAAAGAGTAAAGAAACTACACGGTCTACGGTCTAAGCTAAACATCGGGACCAAAAACCCGTGTAAACCACGACACTGGGAGGAACCCAAGGCTGTAAACACAGACAGTAGACAACTGCCTGGACAAAGACACTAGCCACATAAATGCTACACTAGTCAACCAGTCAGGTGCGCCACGCGCTTTACCCTCGACCGACAGTTCATGTCTAGCACCTCCCGTCGGAGTGAGACACGGAACTAAGTAACCACAACTACCGTAGTCTGGCCGGACTACGGTCCCACGCCTGGCCCCTCTAAATAGTTCCAGAACCACGTAGAGTGAGGAAGTGAGAAAAGGGCTAGCTGATCTGCGTCGGAAGAGCATCAAACCACCTCGGCATCCCAGACTCAGCTAAGAGAGCTCTACAAACGACTCTACACCGTTGTCCCCACCGTTTTCCCCTCTGCTACTAGAATCCATGACTCGAGCTTGCCTGCTGCCCGGAGAACTCCTTCAAACAGGCGCGCGGGGACTCAGGGTCCAGGTAATGGTAACAACTTGTCTCGCGAACAAGCCCTAAAATGCCTAGCATCGGGCGAAAGACTACAGTAGTACCGAGCTAGGAACAACACAGGTGCCAAGAAAAATAGAGTCGCAGTGGAAGGAACTCCGAACAGCTCGCCAAGTCCCTTATCTGTCTGAGAAGGAGACACACAGGCTGTCGCCACTTGAAGGCGACACCCTGTCTGTCGCGACTTGGGTCAGAAGGTGACAGGGTACCTGTCACGATCCAGTCGCGAAGAGGGCATTGTCGCGACCACAGATAGAGACCCAGGTGACCACCTGAGGCCCCCACAACACCGGTGTAACCTGATGAGAAGACAACAGCCACCCTATCACGACCATAACACGATAGGGTGGTGTCGCTTCTCACACCAGAAGGCGACGTATCGGGCTGTTGCGATCTGGGTCGCGACACCAAACGTGTCACGACCACAAACTTGCACACCCGAGAGCATGCCTTCTGTGCCATACATCACCAATCCGAACAAATCATGGGGAGGGGAGCATGGACAACAACTTAAACATGCAATTAGAGTTCAAACCACCCTTGTAAACACCATGCATGTCAAGGAGAAGGATCTATACTCAAAAGACTCACATGTAAGCATGGAAGATCACACAAACCCCACCCCCATTCCAAACCAAACCAAGCCAAACATGCATTCCATGGATCCACAATCACACACATGCACACCCTAGCATGATGTCTAAGGCTTGGAGAAGGGGGATTGGATCCTAGCATGATAGAACTAGGGGAAAGTCATGGAGTCCCTACCTCAAAGTGAAGAGCCAAACCTGTTGATCTTCTCGTGTGCATGGCCACCTCCTCCTCGCTCCAAGCTCCACGAAGACTCCATCCACGAGCAAGGGTCGTCCTCCTACAAGCCGATGGATAGGAACAACATGAGGAAGAACACCACAGTCGGAGAAGAGCACCTCCGAGAAGGAGAACCCCAACCTAAACACAAGGGCAACACACACACACACCTCACAAGCCACCTAACTCTCCCCCAAGCTCTCCACGGAGCAACTGGAAGCAGAGGAGTCGGAGGAGAAGAGAACCAGACGAAGAAGGGAGAAGAAGCACTACAAGAAAATGCGCTATTTCCGACGGACTGAATCCGTCGAAAATCTGACGGTATTCCGTCGGAAAAGGCGCCTTCCGACCGCTTTCCGTCCAAAGCTCATCAAAAACTGTCCGTCGAAAATACTTGGTCAGAAATTTCCGACGGATGACAATTCCGTTGGAATTCGGTCGAAAACTCCGACAGATATAATCCGTCGGGAAAGCCGTCAGTATTTCCCGACGGAATTACCGACGGTGTTTTTCCGTCGGTAATTTATCAGTTCCGACGGATACTTATCCGTCGGAAAATCCGTCAGTATTTTCTGACGGAATTACCGACGGTGTTTTTCCGTCGGTAATTTATCAGTTCTGACGAATACTTATCCGTCGGAAAATCCGTCGGAAAATACACCATATTTTTTTTTTAAATAGGGAAATAAAAATGATTTGTCAACATTGCTACAATGTCAAACCTGCTACAATATTCATAAATTTAACAAATACTCACAATCAACATAAAATCATAACATACAATAAATATAAAATCATATAGAATAATGAATACAAAAATCAACATAGATCTGCTGGATCGTTTGCTGTCCCTGCCTCGTCATCGTCTGGAGCTGGATCCTATATTAAAACAAATTAAAATGAGAATCATTAATAATAAATAAAAGACATACATTATTTTCAAAAATGAAATTTAAAACATGTGATTATTTCTCAAGCTTAATACAATACCATTTTTAGATCCATCATTTTCTTGGGTGTTTTTAGAGCCGTCCTTTGAATGTCCAACCCAATCCGGAGATCAAATTGGATTCCGTCAGTTCCCACACGTCACTTTAACACACCCGGTCGTGTCGAAGAAAACGACACGTCGATCGGATCCCTATTTGGGATTTTAGACCCCCGGGTTGCGTGTTTTAACCATTATATATGATTGGCCGTGTTTTTAGATCCGTCCTTTGAATGCCCAACCCAATCCGGAGATCCAAATTGGATTCTGTCAGTTTCTACATGCCACTTTAACCCACTCGGTCGTGTCGGAGAAAACGGCACGTCGATCGGATCCCTATTTGGATTTTGGACCCCCGGGTTGTGTGTTTTAACCTTTTATATATACTTGCCGTTTTTAGATCCGTCCTTTGAATGCCCAACCCAATCCGGAGATCCAAATGGATTCCGTCAGTTTCTACACGTCACTTTAACCCACCCGGTCGTGTCGGAGAAAACGACACGTCGATCGGATCCCTATTGGGATTTTGGACCCCCGAGTTGTGTGTTTTAACCTTTTATATATACTTCCCCGTTTTTAGGTCCGTCCTTTGAATGCCCAACCCAATTTGGGGATCCAAATTGGATTCCGTCAGTTTCTACACGTCACTTTAACCCACCGGTCGTGTCGGAGAAAACGGCACGTCGATCGGATCCCTATTTGGGATTTTGGACCCCCAGGTTGTGTGTTTTAACCTTTTATATATACTTGCCCGTTTTTAGATCCGTCCTTTAAATGCCCAACCCAATCCGGAGATTCAAATTGGATTCCGTCAGTTTCTACACGCCACATCACCCACCCGGTCGTGTCGGAGGGAAAACGGCACGTCGATCGGATCCCTATTTGGGATTTTGGACCCCCAGGTTGTGTGTATATACTTGTCCATTTTTAGATCAGTCCTTTGAATGCCCAACCCAATCCGGAGATCCAAATTGGATTCCGTCAGTTTCTAAACGTCACTTTAACCCACCCGGTCGTGTCGGAGAAAACGGCACGTCGATCGGATCCCTATTTGGGATTTTGGACCCCCGGGTTGCGTGTTTTAACCATTTATATATGCTTGACCGTGTTTTTAGATCCGTCTTTGAATGCCCAACCCAATCCGGGGACCCAAATTAGATTCCGTCAGTTTCTACACGTCACTTTAACACACCGGTCGTGTCGGAGAAAACGGCACGTCGATCGGATCCCTATTTGGGATTTTGGACCCCCAGGTTGCGTGTTTTAACCATTTATATATGCTTGATCGTGTTTTTAGATCCGTCCTTTAAATGCCCAACCCAATCCGAGGATCCAAATTTGATTCCGTCAGTTTCTACAAGTCACTTTAAGCCACCCGGTCGTGTCGGAGAAAACGGCACGTCGATCGGATCCCTATTTGGGATTTTGGACCCCCAGGTTGTGTGTCTTAACCTTTTATATATACTTGCTCGTTTTTAGATCCATCCTTTGAATGCCCAACCCAATCCGGCGATCCAAATTGGATTCTGTCAGTTTCTATACGTCACTTTAACCACCCGGTCGTGTCGGAGAAAACGGCACGTCGATCCGATCCCTATTTGGGATTTTGGACCCCCGGGTTGTGTGTTTTAACCTTTTATATATACTTGCCCATTTTTAGATCCATCCTTTGAATGTCCAACCCAATCCGGAGATCCAAATTGGATTCCGTCAGTTTCTACACGTCACTTTAACCCACCCGGTCGTGTCGGAGAAAACGACACGTCGATCGGATCCCTATTTGGGATTTTGGACCCCTGGGTTGTGTGTTTTAACCTTTTATATATATTTGCCCATTTTTAGATCTGTCCTTTGAATGCCCAACCCAATCCGGAGATCCAAATTGGATTCCGTTAGTTTCTACACGTCACATTAACCCACCCGGTCGTGTCGGAGAAAACGGCACGTCGATCGGATCCCTATTTGGATTTTAGACCCCCGGGTTGCGTGTTTTAACCATTTATATATGCTTGACCGTGTTTTTAGATCCGTCATTTCAATGCCCAACCCAATCCGGAGATCCAAATGGATTCCGTCAGTTCCCACATGTCACTTTAACCCACCCGGTCGTGTCGGAGAAAACGGCACGCCGGTCCGATCCCTATTGGGATTTTGGACCCCCGGGTTGTGTGTTTTGACCCTTTATATATACTTGCCCGTTTTTAGATCCGTCCTTTGAATGCCCAACCCAATCCGGGGATCCAAATTGGATTCCGTCAGTTCTACACGTTACTTTAACCCACCCGGTCGTGTCCGAGAAAACGGCACATCGATCGGATCCCTATTTAGGATTTTGGACCCCCAGGTTGTGTGTTTTAACCTTTTATATATACTTGCCCGTTTTTAGATCCGTCCTTTGAATGCCCAACCCAATATGGAGATCCAAATTGGATTCCGTCAATTTCTACACGCCACTTTAACCAACCCGGTCGTGTCGGAGAAAATGGCACGTCAATCGGATCCGTATTTGGGATTTTGGACCCCCGGGTTGCGTGTTTTAATCATTTATATATGTTTGACCGTGTTTTTAGATCCGTCCTTTGAATGCCAACCCAATCCGGAGATCCAAATTGGATTCCGTCAGTTTCTACACGTCACTTTAACCCACCCGGTCGTGTCGAAGAAAATGACATGTCGATCGGATCCCTATTTGGGATTTTAGCCCCCCGGGTTGCGTGTTTTAACCATTTATATATGCTTGACCGTGTTTTTAGATCCGTCATTTCAATGCCCAACCCAATCCGGAGATTCAAATTGGATTCCGTCAGTTCCCACACGTCACTTTAACCCACCCGGTCGTGTCGGAGAAAACGACATGCCGATCCGATCCCTATTTGGGATTTTGGAACCCCGAGTTGTGTGTTTTGACCATTTATATATACATGCCCATTTTTAGATCCGTCCTTTGAATGCCCAACCCATTCCGGGGATCTAAATTGGATTCCGTCAGTTTCTACACGTCACTTTAACCCACCCGGTCGTGTCGGAGAAAACGGCACATCGATCGAGCCCTATTTGGGATTTTGGACCCTCGGGTTGTGTGTTTTAACCTTTTATATATACTTGCCCGTTTTTAGATCTGTCCTTTGAATGCCCAACCCAATCCGTAGATCCAAATTGGATTCCGTCAGTTTCTACACGTCACTTTAACCCATCCGATCGTGTCGGAGAAAACGGCACGTCGATCGGATCCCTATTTGGGATTTTAAACACCCAGGTTGCGTGTTTTAACCATTTATATATGCTTGACCGTGTTTTTAGATCCGTCATTTCAATGCCCAACCCAATCCGGAGATCCAAATTGGATTCCGTCAGTTCCCACACGTCACTTTAACCCACCCGGTCGTGTCGGAGAAAACGGCACGCCGATCCGATCCTTATTTGGGATTTTGGACCCCCGGGTTGTGTGTTTTGACCCTTTATATATACTTGCCCGTTTTTAGATCCGTCCTTTGAATGCCCAACCCAATCCGGGGATCCAAATTGGATTCCGTCAGTTTCTACACGTTACTTTAACCACCCGGTCGTGTCCGAGAAAACGGCACATCGATCGGATCCCTATTTAGGATTTTGGACCCCCAGGTTGTGTGTTTTAACCTTTTATATATACTTGCCCGTTTTTAGATCCGTCCTTTGAATGCCCACCCAATATGGAGATCCAAATTGGATTCCGTCAATTTCTACACGCCACTTTAACCAACCGGTCGTGTCGGAGAAAATGGCACGTCAATCGGATCCGTATTTGGGATTTTGGACCCCCGGTTGCGTGTTTTAATCATTTATATATGTTTGACCGTGTTTTTAGATCCGTCCTTTGAATGCCCAACCCAATCCGGAGATCCAAATTGGATTCCGTCAGTTTCTACACGTCACTTTAACCCACCCGGTCGTGTCGAAGAAAATGACATGTCGATCGGATCCCTATTTGGGATTTTAGCCCCCCGGGTTGCGTGTTTTAACCATTTATATATGCTTGACCGTGTTTTTAGATCCGTCATTTCAATGCCCAACCCAATCCGGAGATTCAAATTGGATTCCGTCAGTTCCCACACGTCACTTTAACCCACCCGGTCGTGTCGGAGAAAACGACATGCCGATCCGATCCCTATTTGGGATTTTGGAACCCCGAGTTGTGTGTTTTGACCATTTATATATACATGCCCATTTTTAGATCCGTCCTTTGAATGCCCAACCCATTCCGGGGATCTAAATGGATTCCGTCAGTTTCTACACGTCACTTTAACCCACCCGGTCGTGTCGGAGAAAACGGCACATCGATCGAGCCCTATTTGGGATTTTGGACCCTCGGGTTGTGTGTTTTTAACCTTTTATATATACTTGCCCGTTTTTAGATCTGTCCTTGAATGCCCAACCCAATCCGTAGATCCAAATTGGATTCCGTCAGTTTCTACACGTCACTTTAACCCATCCGATCGTGTCGGAGAAAACGGCACGTCGATCGGATCCCTATTTGGGATTTTAAACACCCAGGTTGCGTGTTTTAACCATTTATATATGCTTGACCGTGTTTTTAGATCCGTCATTTCAATGCCCAACCCAATCCGGAGATCCAAATTGGATTCCGTCAGTTCCCACACGTCACTTTAACCCACCGGTCGTGTCGGAGAAAACGGCACGCCGATCCGATCCTTATTTGGGATTTTGGACCCCCGGGTTGTGTGTTTTGACCCTTTATATATACTTACCCATTTTTAGATCCGTCCTTTGAATGCCCAACCCATTCCGGGGATCTAAATTGGATTCCGTCAGTTTCTACACGTCACTTTAACCACCCGGTCGTGTCGGAGAAAACGGCACATCGATCGAGCCCTATTTGGGATTTTGGACCCCCGGGTTGTGTGTTTTAACCTTTTATATATACTTGCCCGTTTTTAGATCCGTCCTTTGAATGCCCAACCCAATCCGTAGATCCAAATTGGATTCCGTCAGTTCTACACGTCACTTTAACCCATCCGATCGTGTCGGAGAAAACGGCACGTCGATCGGATCCCTATTTGGGATTTTAAACACCCAGGTTGCGTGTTTTAACCATTTATATATGCTTGACCGTGTTTTTAGATCCGTCATTTCAATGCCCAACCCAATCCGGAGATCCAAATTGGATTCCGTCAGTTCCCACACGTCACTTTAACCCACCCGGTCGTGTCGGAGAAAACGGCACGCCGATCCGATCCCTATTTGGGATTTTGGACCCCCGGGTGTGTGTTTTGACCCTTTATATATACTTACCCATTTTTAGATCCGTCCTTTGAATGCCCAACCCAATCTGGGGATCCAAATTGGTTTCCATCAGTTTCTACACGTCAGTTTAACCCACCCGGTCGTGTCGGAGAAAACGGCACATCGATCGGATCCCTATTTGGGATTTTGGACCCCCGGGTTGTGTGTTTTAACCTTTTATATATACTTGCCCGTTTTTAGATCCGTCCTTTGAATGCCCAACCTAATACGGACATCCAAATTGGATTCCGTCCGTTTCTACACGTCACTTTAAGCCACCCGGTCGTGTCGGAGAAAACGACACGTCGATCGGATCCCTATTTGGGATTTTGGACCCCCGGGTTGCGGGTTTTGACCCTTTATATATGTTTGACCGTGTTTTTAGATCCGTCCTTTGAATGCCCAACCCAATCCGGGGATCCAAATTAGATTCCGTCAGTTTCTACACGTCACTTTAACCCACCCGGTCGTGTTGGAGAAAACGGCACGTCGATCAGATCCCTATTTGGGATTTTGGACCCCCGAGTTGCGTGTTTTGACTCTTTATATATGTTTGACCGTGTTTTTAGATCCGTCCTTTGAATGCCCAACCCAATCCGGGGATCCAAATTAAATTCCGTCAGTTTCTACACGTCACTTTAACCCACCCGTCGTGTTGGAGAAAACGGCACATCGATCGGATCCCTATTTGGCATTTTGGACCCCCGGGTTGTGTGTTTTAACCTTTTACATATACTTGGCCATTTTTAGATCCGTCCTTCGAATGCCCAACCCAATCCGGAGATCGAAATTGGATTCCGTCAATTTCTACACGTCACTTTAACCCACCCGTCGTGTCGGAGAAAACGGCTCGCCGATCCGATCCCTATTTGGGATTTTAAACCCCCGGGTTGCGTGTTTTAACCATTTATATATGCTTGACCGTGTTTTTAGATCCGTCATTTCAATGCCCAACCCATTCCGGAGATCCAAATTGGATTCCGTCAGTTCCCACACGTCACTTTAACCCACCCGGTCGTGTCGGAGAAAACGGCTCGCCGATCCGATCCCTATTTGGGATTTTGGACCCCCGGGTTGTGTGTTTTGACCCTTTATATATACTTACCTGTTTTTAGATCTGTCCTTTGAATGTCCAACCCAATCCGGTGATCCAAATTGGTTTCCGTCAGTTTCTACACGTTACTTTAACCCACCCGGTCGTGTCGGAGAAAACGGCACATCGATCGGATCCCTATTTGGGATTTTGGACCCCCGGGTTGTGTGTTTTAACCTTTTATATATACTTGCCCGTTTTTAGATCCGTCCTTTGAATGCCCACCTAATACGGACATCCAATTGGATTCCGTCCATTTCTACACGTCACTTTAACCCACTCGGTCGTGTCGGAGATAACGACACGTCGATCGGATCCCTATTTGGGATTTTGGACCCCCGGGTTGCGGGTTTTGACCCTTTATATATGTTTGACCGTGTTTTAAGATCCGTCCTTTGAATGCCCAACCCAATCCGGGGATCCAAATTAGATTCCGTCAGTTTCTACACGTCACTTAACCCACCCGGTCGTGTTGGAGAAAATGGCACGTCGATCGGATCCCTATTTGGCATTTTGGACCCCCGGGTTGTGTGTTTTAACCTTTTATATATGTTGGCCGTTTTTAGATCCGTCCTTTGAATGCACAACCCAATCCGGAGATCCAAATTGGATTACGTCAGTTTCTACACATCACTTTAACCCACCCGGTCGTGTCGGAGAAAACGGCACGTCGATCGGATCCCTATTTGGGATTTTAGACCCCTAGGTTGCGTGTTTTAACCATTTATATATGCTTGACCGTGTTTTTAGATCCGTCATTTCAATGCCCACCCTAATCCGGAGATTCAAATTGGATTCCGTCAGTTCCTACACATCACTTTAACCCACCCGGTCGTGTCGGAGAAAACGGCACGCCGATCCGATCCCTATTTGGGATTTTGGACCCCCGGGTTGTGTGTTTTGACCCTTTATATATACTTGCCCGTTTTTAGATCCGTCCATTGAATGCCCAACCCAATCCGGGGATCCAAATTGGATTCCGTCAGTTTCTACACGTCACTTTAACCCACCCGGTCGTGTCGGAGAAAACGGCACATCGATCGGATCCCTATTTGGGATTTTGGACCCCCGGGTTGTGTGTTTTAACCTTTTATATATACTTGCCCGTTTTTAGATCTGTCCTTTGAATGCCCAACGCAATCCGGAGATCCAAATTGGATTCTGTCAGTTTCTACACGTCACTTTAACCCACCCGGTCGTGTCGGAGAAAACGACACGTCGATCGGATCCCTATTTGTGATTTTAGACCCCCGGGTTGCGTGTTTTAACCATTTATATATGCTTGACCGTGTTTTTAGATCCGTCATTTCAATGACCAACCCAATCCGGAGATCCAAATGGATTCCGTCAGTTCCCACACGTCACTTTAACCCACCCGGTCGTGTCGGAGAAAACGACACGCCGATCTGATCCCTATTTGGGATTTTGGACCCCCGGGTTGTGTGTTTTGACCCTTTATATATACTTGCCCATTTTTAGATCACTCCTTTGAATGCCCAACCCAATCCGGGGATCCAAATTGGATTCCGTCAGTTTCTACACGTCACTTTTACCCACCCGGTCGTGTCGGAGAAAACGACACATCGATCGGATCCCTATTTGGGATTTTGACCCCCGGGTTGTGTGTTTTAACCTTTTATATATACTTGCCCGTTTTTAGATCCGTCCTTGAATGCCCAACCCAATACGGAGATCCAAATTGGATTCCGTAAGTTTCTACACGTCACTTTAAGCCACCCGGTCGTGTCGGAGAAAACGACACGTCGATCGGATCCCTATTTGGGATTTTGGACCCCCGGGTTGCGTGTTTTAATCATTTATATATGTTTGACCGTGTTTTTAGATCCGTCCTTTGAATGCCCAACCAAATCTGGGGATCCAAATTAGATTCCGTCAGTTTCTACACGTCACTTTAACCCACCCGGTCGTGTTGGAGAAAGCGGCACGTCAATCAGATCCCTATTTGGGATTTTGGACCCCCGGTTGTGTGTTTTAACCTTTTATATATACTTGCCCGTTTTTAGATCCGTCCTTTGAATGCCCAACCCAATCCGGAGATCCAAATTGGATTCCGTCAGTTCCACACGTCACTTTAACCCACCCGGTCGTGTCGAAGAAAACAGCACGTCGATAGGATCCCTATTGGGATTTTGGACCCCCGGGTTGTGTGTTTTAACCTTTTATATATACTTGCCCGTTTTTAGATCCGTCATTTGAATGCTCAACCCAATACGGAGATCCAAATTGGATTCCGTAAGTTTCTACACGTCACTTTAAGCCACCCGGTCGTGTCGAGAAAACGACACGTCGATCGGATCCCTATTTGGGATTTTGGACCCCCGGGTTGCGTGTTTTAATCATTTATATATGTTTGACCGTGTTTTTAGATCCGTCCTTTGAATGCCCAACCAAATCTGGGGATCCAAATTAGATTCCGTCAGTTTCTACACGTCACTTTAACCCACCCGGTCGTGTTGGAGAAAGCGGCACGTCAATCAGATCCCTATTTGGGATTTTGGACCCCCGGGTTGTGTGTTTTAACCTTTTATATATACTTGCCCGTTTTTAGATCCGTCCTTTGAATGCCCAACCCAATCCGGAGATCCAAATTGGATTCCGTCAGTTTCTACACGTCACTTTAACCCACCCGGTCGTGTCGAAGAAAACAGCACGTCGATAGGATCCCTATTTGGGATTTTAGACCCCCGGGTTGCGTGTTTTAACCATTTATATATGCTTGACCGTGTTTTTAGATCCGTGATTTCAATGCCCAACCCAATCCGGAGATTCAAATTGGATTCCGTCAGTTCCACACGTCACTTTAACCCACCCGGTCGTGTCGGAGAAAACGGCACGCCGATCTGATCCCTATTTGGGATTTTGGACCCCCGGGTTGTGTGTTTTGACCCTTATATATAGTTGGGTGTTTTTTAGATCCGTCATTTCAATGCCTAACCCAATCCGGAGATCCAAATTGGATTCCGTCAGTTCCCACACGTCACTTTAACCCACCCGGTCGTGTCGGGGAAAACGGCACGCCGATCCGAACCCTATTTGGGATTTTGGACCCCCGGGTTGTGTGTTTTAACCCTTTATATGTAATTTGTTGTTTTTTAGATCCGTCAATTGAACGCCCGTCTCAATCCTAACTATATGAAATTAATACTAATACTGACCTGAGCTGCTGGCTGTATGGGGCGTACTCCCTGCATTATTGAGATGAACTGCTGAACCATATCGCTGAATTGCGTCTGTAGCTGTACCCGCTGCGTCTCTATCTCTACCCGCTGCGTCTGTAGCTCTACCCGCTGCGTCTGTAGCTCTGCACGTAGCTCCTCCCGAATGATGCCTCTAATGTCCTCTACACCACTGACGGGCGCCGCAGAAGATGAACTCGTGTGTGCCGGGGGAGCGATCGAACTGGCATATGAGGACAACACTCGATGAGTATCCAGGCTGTCCCCAAAGCCGTACACTCGACCCTTCCTCGGCACTCCCGCTGCCTCGACCCAAGCGTTCGCATCCAAATCTGGCTGGGGAGTGCCCTCTGTGTAGCGCTCCGCCATCGTCCTGTCGTACGTCTCCTGTAAAATAATTTAAAATTAAATTATTGAAAACAAATTACTTTAATATCATAATTGAATTCATAATTTAAAACTTGACTTACAGTAATCGTGCGGGCACTCTCGGTAACATAGTCATCCGTCCCCTTCCGCTTATGAGTCCGGTCAAATAACTCACGGAAAGTAGGGGTACTCTCCAGGTCGTGATGCTTAAAATTCAACAAAATTAGTTAGTTTCACAATAATAATCCATATGTATATATGAATCGAACAATAAAATACTTACCAATTTTTGACTGTGGGTCGCATAAGATACGGATCCACTAGTATGCACATTCTTCTCCGGTTGAGTTGCTCTGCTGCGTATTGCCGCCTGTGACCGCTACTGCCATGGTCCAGAAGCCCAATGCTCGCAAAGGGACTCCCAATAGTCCCTCCGCAGCCAAACAGGGCTGTAATCCACCCAAGCCATAGGATCCCGGTTGCCTGTGGTCTTCATTGCCTTGTCCCGTACCTCCCACATCGACTTCTTAAATTAGTCTGGGCCGTAATCTCCCAGACGTCTCGAGCTCGAGGGAGATCCTCGGGTCTCGTGAACGCTAACCTCCGCTGTAAAGAAATAAAATTAATCAACGTTCTGCAATAAACCCAAATTAATAATAATTGAATAAATGACTTCAACTCTTCTAAAAAATAAAAATACCGTAAACATGTCAAATAATAAATCCCCGACTGGCACCGGGAAGTCTCTCCATGCATCCACTGGTCCTGGAATATGTGCGTGGACCAGCGTCGTAATATAGCGGGAAGCAGGACTGGGATCTATCATCCCCCTGCAATTCCACATTAATTTTCTACATGAAATGTATATCCTAAATAACAAATACAGTAACACTGAGATGATGAACTTTACCCTGAGATCCAGTATGGTTGTCATCTTGGTAGCTGAGGCCCCTCCTCAGCTACTGGATGCTGGCTCTCCACCTCTGTTGAAAACAATGTAGTACACTATTATTGTATAAATTGCAAGAGACCAAACATACTAATCTATTGAAACATACGTTTACCTTGTGGTGAGGAAGAAGACGAAGGTGGCACTGCTCGGATGGTTGACAGGGAGGCAAAATTTCATACACATTAGAAATATGAATTTCAAATAAACAACAATATAGAAATTTACCTGTCGCTGGGACGACGGGCGTGGACAGGGAGGCAGTCCCTGCAAAATTTCATACATATTAGAAATTGTGAATTTCAAATAAACAACAATATAGAAATTTACCTGTCGCTGGGACGACGGCGTGGACGGGGAGGCAGTCCCTGCAAAATTTCATACACATTAGAAATTATGAATTTCAAATAAACAACAATATAGAAATTTACCTGTCGCTGGGACGACGGGCGTGGATGGGGAGGCAGTCCCTGCAAAATGTCATACACATTAGAAATTATGAATTTCAAATAAACAACAATATAGAATTTACCTGTCGCTGGGACGACGGGCGTGCACGGGGAGGCAGTCCCTGCACAATTTCATACACATTAGAAATTATGAATTTCAAATAAACAACAATATAGAAATTTACCTGTCGCTGGGACGACGGCGTGGACGGGGAGGCAGTCCCTGCAAAATTTTATACACATTAGAAATTATGAATTTCAAATAAACAACAATATAGAATTTACCTGTCGTTGGGACGACGGGCGTGGACGGGGAGGCAGTCCCTGTAAAATTGAATGTACGTTAGTTCTCGTGAAATCAATATAAACAATAATACCCATATCGTTTTTTGTGTACATATGCATATACCTGTCGCGGACCTGGAGACAGACGTGGACGGGGAGGCAGTCCCTGCTTTCTTGTATGTACGTTAGTTCTCATGCATTTAATATGAACAATAAATTCTAGAATATTGTGTTTACACATACGTATACCTGTCGTGGACGGGGTCGCGGACCCTCTGCCAACGAACGTGGCAACCGTTCGACTGCGTCCTCCACGTACCATATCTCTGTTGATACAAATAAAGATATAGCAAGTCATCAGCACTCAATTTGAAGTAGCAATTTATTATGAACATGTAATTAACAACAACACCAATTTCTTACAAAATATGCAGTATATTATCTATATTCATCATCAGATGCTGAAGACATATTTAATTCAGCATCATCTTCATCATCATCCTGGAATTCATCATCATCATCTTGGGAGTCTTCCTCCACATCAGACTCCACCTCCCGCTCAGCGACATTTGGGTCAACTTCTTCTTGTTCGTTATCCTTATGTAAGCAAATTGTTTCATTTATATCATGAACATTGTACTGCGTAGAAGCTGCCAACTCTCGTGCGTCACTCCGATCTGATTGGAAAAAGTTGTCATTAACACCTTCGAGCTCATCATCAGTCGGGAGAAGCTCATACTCAGGGAATAGTCTTGATTTCACTCTACATGCAGCCCACCAATCTCTTAATTTGAGGGATGTATAATTTGAATAATAAACTTGTTGGGCTTGTGCCGCCAGGATGAATGGCTCATATGTACTCAATTTGGACTTATGCTTCACATCGATTAATCCATATGTTGTGTCATGACGAATAGATGTCGGATCAAACCAATGACACTTGAACAGAAATACATTGTCGTCTTGTCCCAAAAATTGCAGTTCAATGACTTCTTCGAGAATGCCATAATAGTCAATTTCATTTTCATTGTAGGCACTTCCCTTCACACATACGCCGATGTTCATCGTAGACTTATTCCGTCCATAATCTCTCGTGTGAAATCTGTATCCATTCACAATGTAGCCTGGATAGACACGTACAATCTTCGAGGGGCCAAAACTGATCTGTTGTACTCTTGAATCGGGAATGAAGCCTTGTTCAACCTATTATGAGATAAATAGACAAACATTGAATAAATGACTTCAACTCAGTCTGCATAAAAACATAACACTTATGTTTCAAAATAATTAGACACATACTCGAGATCTTAACCAGGTAGGAAAAGACTTCTCCGTTCCTTTCCAAACTGCACGTCAGTTAGACGTGGATTCGTCGCAATATGACCGAGTCAAACTCTCTGCAATGTAAATGTCACACAACCGTTAGGTTCTGCAGCAATGCACGCAAATGATGACGAATAAGCGTGGAGAGCTTACTGAATGTAAGGGTCTAGTTCTTCGCAATTCATGAACACGTAGATCTCCGCAGCTACCAACTCTCTGTCTTGGAGTGCACGAGTAGATGAAGATCCGAATGCCTGTCTAGGACACTTGAATATAGAGAGTCGGTCTGACACCTCGGAATCTCCACCATCATCATTACGTGGGGGTTGAGTGCGTCGGGTTCATATTTCCGTGTCAAAGTACATCGAACAGAAGTTCGATATCTCCTCAATGAGGTACGCCTGAGTAATGGAGCCCTCAACTTGTGCTTTGTTACGGACTTTCATCTTAAGATCGTGCATGCACCTACGACAATAATTCAAATGCATACATAAGTAATATAAAAGATCGTCGTAATGGCAATAAATTGAGATGTAGAAATATACCTCTCAAACAGATACATCCACCGAAATTGTACTGATCCTCCGACCCTTGCCTCATATGGTAAATGGATGATCAGGTGCTCCATTGAATCAAAGAATGCTGGAGGAATATGTTCTCTAATTTGCAGACTGTCTGAATTATATTTTGCTCCATATTTTGCAAGTCATGAATTTTGAGTTCTGATGCAGATAAAATCCTGAAGAATTGACTCAGCTCAGTCATTGCTCCCCATATTTGTTTCGGCAACAACTCACGAAAAGCAAGAGGCATCAGTCTTTGCATGAAAACATGGCAGTCATGACTCTTCATTCCGTATATTTTTCCCTCGTTGACATTTACACAACGCGTAATATTCGAGACATATCCATCCGGAAATCTCAATTGCTTTAACCATTGCATCACTTCCTTAATCTGTCTGGCCCCAAGCACATATGCAGCTTTAGGTTGCACCACTTTTCCTTGAACATGCTGTAGCTCTAGTTCTGGACGTTTGCAAAGTACTTTCAAATCGAAACGTGCCTTGACGTTATCCTTCGTTTTGCCTTTGACGTCTATAACTGTGTTGAACACATTATCAAAAACAACTCTCGCTCATATGAAATTCAGATTTCAAATTCAATAGCTGCGACACTGCAGACAACCGTGTATGCTTCTCACAACCATCCCATAATGGCTCATCAGCATCTCGAAGTAACTGATAAAATCTCTGAGCTGTATCATTCGGCACTTCTTCATTTGTTTGATCTTCATGAATATTGAACTCCGGACCAGCAGCATCGACAACCATGTCTACGTACGTACTTGTGGAGGCAAAGTAATTAGCTAGTGCAGACGACTGAATATTCAACTCACCATGACACGACCATAACTCATAATGGCCAACAAATCCTCTCGTATACAGATGATGCTGCACATCCCATGTCGATATCCACTTTATGTTCTTACAAGCCGAACACGGACATCGGATGTTACCCATCAGATCAACTGCTACTGATGAATTACTCAATGCAAACTCAATAAAACTGCCAACTCCGTCTTTAAACTCCTCGGTCACAACTCCATTAACTATTCCACGGTACATCCATGACCGATTCTCATAAGACATTTTTCCTACAGATAAATGTCATGTCCCGAGTTAAAATCCAACACACCCTCACATCATTCAAGTACCATACATATGATACATACGTTATATGGAGAGTCCCAGAGCTAATGGGTGAAATAAAGCGTTGACGTAAAGATAAATGAAGAGTAAACATACATGAATATCAAATAAATTTGAGCACTATATAAATACTTAATGGTATTGAACATTAAAAACAACACAAACCGTGATGTCTTCATATTAGGCCACCACCACTTGATCGGCTCTTTATTCACCAGCTTCTCAGTAGATTTCCTAGGGAGTGAACTAACCACTGATATCCCTAAATATAGTTTGTCAAATACATCTCTTCGTACATAATGGGAAGACATAACTTTGAGAATGTCAAGTTCTTTGACACAATTATTTTTCACAAATTTTGACCAGTCTTTTCCAATAAACATGTACATACTACCACACCAACTGCGTCGTAAGATTACAGAATATCGCACTCCTTTTTCATCTTGAACAATAACAGATAATCCATTTTTATTTTCTAAACTTTGTCTTTCTTCTTTCCGAATAATCTTTATGATTTTCTTCATCTTCTCTTTCACCAAAAGTAAACCATCATGCAATCTTCGAATATCGAGCGGAAATATTTTACGTTCATACAAACAAGTACTTTGATACGTTGGACATTTGTTCTTCTTTGAGTCTAATTTCCAATCGCGAACTCTCATCACTAATTAGAAAAAAAAATTATTACATGTTATTCATGAGTAATTTAAAATATGAAATTAAATCATAATATGGTAAATATGAAAAAATCAATCAAATGGCTACAAATAAACATACGAATGTTGAATGATTAACTTGCAGTGTGAAATTTGCGAAAGTAAACAATATGTTTAACAAAGAAAGTCATTGCATTGTTTATTTTCATGTCAAGCGTAAAAAAATAACAGCGAGCAAGATAAATAAAAAATAACTTAATTTACCAAAAGCTTTGAATATAAGCAATTAGGAGAAGGAACTTGTAGGTCCGGATCTAATTTTAGAATTTTAACAATACACACACACCAAACATCAAGGTGTTAGCTTATGTGCTATCCACAGTAAGAGAAGTACTCTAAACAATTTCAAATGAGCAATTTCAAATCCAAACAAATACTATCTTTTAATCTCCCATCCAAATTGACTTTTCATACACTTTTATATTTATATGGAGCTTTCATATTGATTTATTGATTGCACAACTACTTTTCATACACTTTTATATTTATATGGAGCTTAAATGTTGAAGGGGAAGGGGGGTGCCAGGAACAATTTAAAATGTTAAACCCTATGGTCTGATAGAAACTTGAATATTAAACTAAACATTAAATACCAAATAAGAAAAAACTTGAATTTCAGAAAGAAAATTTGTACAAATTTGAAATCCTGTTTGGATAACGCAATTTGAATCAGATTGGTATAAAAAATGACTATTCCGATTATATCAAAATCAGAATAAAAAAATAGTATTCATTTTCGATACCAAACTCAACCTTGTTGCAACCCTAATTTCATTAGTCATTCATGGTCTCTCCATTATTTCCACCGATGTGGGCTAGTTGATTTTAATAGTTGGTTGAGATCAAAATGCTAAAGCTACCACTGTTTTCATGTAAGACCCTTTAGAGCACCTCTCATTTTTCTTTGTACAACTTTCCAATAGATCATCTAACCCTGTTGGTGTGTCGTCTCACTTTAGATGTTCTGTAGTCTCTTTCCAGACTTGGTCTACCCCTTTACATTTGATCAAAGCATGTTCTTGATCTTCCAAATCCTCATAATAGATTTGACACCATGAGTCTACTTCTATATTACATTTGTTTAAATATACCTCTATTGGAAGCCTTCCCCAAGCCATTTCCTAAAGTAGGATTTTGATTCTTGGTATAGTGGGCCAATTCCAAATCTCTGTCCAGCATGTGTGAGAGTCCCTTCACATCTCAATCTTACTTTTTCTAATATGTTCATACACATTTTTTGTGGTGAACCTTCCATATTTACCAAGTAATCAAAACATCTCCTCATAGCTCCCATTTGCTAATGGTATTATGAGAATCTCCATCACTATTGTCATAGGGAACACTTCTCTAAGCTTATTTAAGTTCCATCCTTCATTATCCAAAAACAACTCTAATTTGCTATCATCCTCTATAGAATTTGTGTTAAATTCTAACGGCCATCCTTTGAGTCCTCTTCCCTTGAACCAGCCATCTTGGTGAATTCTAATTTCATTTCCATTATTTGGAACCCATCCAAAGTCCTCCTGATGCTTTCTGAATTCCTTGTTAATTCTATTCCAAGTATCTGACATGGGTACAGAGGTATATAGCTTATCCATTTTCCTTTTCCTCTTGTATTTATCTCTAACCATTTCTGTACTGCAATTTTTTTTGTCCTGTGTTAATTTTGTCCACCAATTTTAGCATCAATGTTGTATTCCTGTCCATCATGTTAGTAATTTCGAAACCTCCACATTCTAGCGACATCTTTAATGCTTCCCACCTCACTAGGTACATGCCTTTTGTTTCTTTGTTGCCTCTCCATATAAAGTTTCTACACATTCTGTCGATTCTTTTCACATGAGATTTTCTGAAATTTAAACATTTTCCATAACTTTCTCTACTGGCCTTACATGGTTGATCTGAACTCTCAAGTACCTTCCAATAGTTTTATCACTTCTCATGTTCAATGTTTAGACGATTTACCCATCTATTTAGACGATTACTTCACCTATTCAGGCGATGATTCAAACTCTGGAGGTTTTAGAGCCATGAATAAACTTTTTCACAACACGCATATGTAGGTTTTTTCAGATTTTCGAGTTTTTTTTTCCGCACTGTCTTGGAACTTTCCTTCCATACGAGAGACTATCTCACCTGTTTAAACAAGTACTCCAGCCCCGAAAGTGTTGTAATCGTAAGATTTTTTTTTTTTTTTTTACAAATCTTGCGGAAAGCTCAGATCTAGACTTTTTTTTATAGATTTATGGATTAGATTTCTCATGTCACACAGCTGCTATATAGGTATGTGATCTAATCTATGAACTCTCTTACACGAAAGAGATAACAGTACTGCTTACTTGTCTCACAACTTTTTGGTCCAAACTTTTGTGATCTTAATTAGAGACAGATCGGAAACACCTTAATTAACATGAGCCACAAGAACTCTGCAATAACCCAACATCACAAAACCCTGCTAATTAGAACACAGTAACCCTAACATCATCTACCTACATACCCATCTCTTACCGGAAGAGATCAAACAAGAGCAGCTAGCTAGCTAGGTGTGCTCGCTGCCAATCCATATGTACACGAATCTTTCAGCGGGGAGACCAGGCGGAGGCACCGAAGGAGAAGGCTGTGTTGTACTGGGTGACATCGGTGGCGTAGTGCCGGTGGAGCTGCCAGTCAGGCATGGCCTTGAGGTGGCCGTGCCTGTCCCTACCGGGGTGCTACAGTGGCGCTGCCTGGAAGACGCCGCGCGTCTCCTCGACTGCGGCGCTCCCTGCCCGTTGGCGGTGGCTGATGCGGCGGCGTCCCCGCTCGCCTCCTGCGGTCTTTGCGGAAGGGCGTCCATTACATACGCTGCCGCTGCTGCTGCTCTGCTCTGGGCTCTCCAAGCAGGTGGTGGCATGGTGCCGTGGTGGGGAGAGAGAGAAAGACAGAGAGATGGGGGGACTGGGGATGGGGGGACTGGGGAGGCCGGGCCACCGGAGCCGGAGTTCAGAGGGCCAGTGGGGGAGAGAGAGAAAGACAGAGAGACAGAGTCACAGAGGGATGGGGAGGACAGCCGAAGCGGAGAGAGAGAGATGGTGTGAGGGAGGGAGGGCCAGAGGCCGGAGGGGAACCAGGAAGACTCACCGCCGGCGCGATTCGCCGAAGCTGCCGCGCAGAGACGACAAGTCGCTAGAGCCCGGAGCTGCCGCCGCCTGCCAGCCACCGCGCGAGGCCGTCGGGGCCCGAGGACCGGCGGCCGATGGCGAGAGAGAGAGAGAGAGAGAGAGAGAGAGAGAGAGAGAGAGAGAGAGAGAGAGAGAGAGAGAGAGAGAGAGAGAGAGAGAGAGCGGGAGAGGAAAAGGGGGTGGGGGTTTCGGCGGAGGAAGTAAAGGTATTTTACCGACGGCATTTCCGACTACAAATATCCGTCGGAACTTCCGAAGGATCGGAATATCCGTCGGAATTACTACCGACGGATATCCGACGGTAATATGTCCGTCGGAAGATCCGTCGGTATTATTTCATTACTGACCGATATTGCCGACGGAAATATTTCCGTCGGAACTTCCGACTTATTGTCCGACGGACATATAGCCGTCATAATATCCGTCGGAATTACCGATGGAAATAAATCCGTCGGAAATATCTGTCGGTAATCCCGCTTTCTCTTGTAGTGAAGGGCTATTCTGTGGCCTGTGTCCATTTAAGCCTCGAAGTTGAGAATGTGACAACTTGCCTATCGAGTTCACTTACTGAACGCGATGACCAACCTGTCGCTATCTCAAAGTCCTGGTCAACCTGACTAATGGAAACACCACGTGTCAACCTCGCAGACCTGACACCCAGAACGTGACACCTGACCTATCGCCTTCCTATTGTCAGGGGTTGACACTTGTCCCAACGTCCCGACAGCAAGACGACAAAAATGCATGCTACGGTCAAAGGGTGAAACCGACAACATGTCTGTTGCATTCCTAACCAGAACGCGACAGCCACCTTGTCGCCTTTAGAAGGCGACGGTTCGATAGGTCTCAACCTTCCACAGAAGGTGGCTGACCCACAAGAGGCCCACAAGAGAGGGATGTTACAATATCACTATTTATGTGTATTTTTTTGTGCACACAAAGTAGTGTGATTACATTAAATACACCCCAAATATTAAATGCACTATCTTTTAAAAAAAAAAATAATGAAAGTGAAACTACATCAATTATGCTTCCAACTAATCGGAAGTATAACATTATTCTTTAATTAATCCCCACAACCCTTTTTTAATTGTGGGATAAATTATAGACACATGACCAGGAGATGGGAATTCGTCCGTACATCTCTGTGATATTCCAGAACTCATGTACATGCATAAGTGCATCATTATCTCATTGCATGCGGATAATAATCCTTCTTCCCATCAGTGCATGTTAATCATCATCCATCGTATGTAAGTTTGAGTTACTTCAATTAGTACACACCTTAAATCTTCACATCATTCATAGTATCTGGCACGCATAGTGGTGCGGACACACGATGGATGCATCTTCGAAGTCACGGGCCCATGGAACCACTTTCTTTGTGGCTTGGAGATGAGGATGGATATTACTAGCTATCTTTATTCAATTGTCTTTATTTCATATGTACTTTTGAGATTATGACTTCTTTAGGGTGTTATTGTTATATTTTTCATTTTTCAGGTTTGAATGCAACTGTGTATCTATATATATAACTGTAACCCTCATTAGGGAAGGATGATCGCGGGACCAGTGCTCCCTCCATGCAGGCGCCGCACCGCGGCCCCGCCCATGCCACGGTGCCATGTCGATGCACCGCCATAGCCCCGGCAACCGCCTCCCCACCTGTACCTGCGAGCTGCTGCTCGCCTCGTCGTCCCCTCTACGCCACATCGCCTCGAGACCCCACGGTGCCCATCTCTCTTCTGCCTGCTGCAGACAGCGGCCTCAGCGTAGCGTGTGGGCCTCCACCCCAGCCTCCGACGCCAAGCATCACCGATGCAACAGAACGTCACTAATCAAGTGTCGTTGTATCCTCCATTGTTGCCGCACAAGTTTTTTCAACCACAACGGCCACGGACTCCACTAAGACAACATCCTCTGTGGCCTACTATTTCTCCTCCTCATTGTTAGTCCACTAAAGTTCTGATCGTTAGCATTGCAGCATTGAAGTTAGAGTCCTCTCGTGATATCGAGTCATGTTCAGCTGATCCGGTAGTTTCCTCCAGCCGATAGGTAACCCGATACTCAAATCCTTTCCCATGTTATTTAGTATTTGTTTGATTTCTGCCATGTTTGAGTGAGAGAGCAATAACTCCACATAAAAAAGGATCGTTGTTGATCATATATTTGTGTGCGTGAGAACCTATTGTTACTTTATATCCTTCCAGTCAATTTGTTAACGGTAGAACTTTTCCACCCCTAGCGGTTTATTTACACTTGGTTAGGATCCTCCGCTTACTTGTGAGAGTACAGTGATTTGAGCACCGATCAAACTAGTCTCTCTCTAGTCAAAATGTTTGTTGTGGCGATTGAATATCTAGCTATTTAAAAATAATAATAATAATAATAATAATAAATCCATCATTTCTTATTCACTTCTACATCTTTTTTGTTGTCAAGCCTTGGTCTCATTTCCTTGTTGGTCTCATACATTTACTTGTGTAGCAATTTCTAAAAAAATAAAAACAAAAAAACAAGATAAAAGAAAACAAAACAAAGTGTATGTCTAGATAATCATGGTCTGCATCAGTCAATAGTTGTCAATAGTATTGTCTTGTATGCCAACTTGGAGAGGTAAAGGATACTTGCTTGATGAAACTATGGCTGGGGAGAATAGAGAGCTTGATATAGCTGCTGCACTTCGAACCCTTACTGCCCAAATGGAACAATTTGGTACCACGCTCACGGGAATAGAGGCTAGACTAAATCACTTGGAAGGGAAACAAGAACCTCAGCAAGGAAAAGATGGAAGTCCACTTTTTGTCCCTAGGGGGCCATGCGGCCATAGGACAACCCTAGACTGGACCCTTACCTCGATGGGGAAGATAGAGCACTTAGGTAGTGGCCAGATCCTGATGAGAGGATTATGAGAAGTGTAAGGGTTGAAGCTCCTAATTTTGATGGGTCTCTTGACCCACAAGAATTTCTTGATTGGGAATCGGGTATGGAACATTATTTTGAATGGTTTGAGATGTCTGAAGCCTAAAAGGTTAGATAAGCTAAGATGAAGTTGGTGGGGTAGGCCAAGATCTATTGGCTCAATGTAGAGCATTTGCCTTGTTGGGTTGAGTGTGTTTTGGAATTTCCTAAAGTTGTATTTTAATGATGACCAATGAACATCACTCATACTTTGATTTTGATGATGACATATTGTGATTTTAATGATGACATATTGTGATTTTAATGATGACATATTGTGATTTTGATGATGATATGTTGAACATGTTATACATTTTCTACATATCACAATAATGCTTAAACAACATGTTTTTGATGTTCAATATCTCATACTTTAAGGATAATATCTTGTACTAATGATTTATGTGTTAAATTTGCAGGTGTATACAGATTTTGTCATGGTAGTGTCGACACACCCTTTGATGGTGTCGACACTGGGTTAGAGTCCCTGAAGGCTTTTCATGAAGACAGGGTCAAGTGTGTCGACACAGCCCCTAGTAGTGTCGACACTAGTCCCAGATTCTAGAAGACCCAGTTGCCAGACTAGGACAGTGTGTCGACACAGCCAGTGAGTGTGTCAACACTAGTCCTATTTCCCAGAAGACCTCTTTTGTGCAATTGGGATAGTGTGTCGACACACTCAGTGACTGTGTCGACACACTCTGGCTGAAACTCAAAATTGTGATTTTATCTGGACACGTGGCCGCTTGGGGTTCAAGGGAATCTGCCTAGGTTTTTGTGCCCACGTACCCCAAGGCTCCTTATGGACATATGGGGCTATAAATATCCATGTTTCTTGTACTCCAAGGGCATCCACGAGGAGAGAGACCAGAGATCTCCAGAAAAGGGTGTGGCGGCTGCAGAAAGGGAAAAAGGAGCAGAGCAGTGCTGTTTGGAAGGAGAACGTGAAGAAGAAGAGAAGAGGAGAGAGGATAAAGCATCAGCATCCAGAAAGGGAGCAGAGCAGCGCCATCAGATTGAGGAGCAGAAGAGCAGCAATGGAAGAAGAAGAATTGGCAATCCAGATGCCACTGAAGCAGAGCATCGTGGATTGAAGAAGATCTCCAACGAATTCCATCAAGCAAAGAAGAAGAACTGGCAATCCGGATGCCATTGAAGCAGAGTATCGTGGATTGAAGAAGATCTCCAACGAATTCCATCAAGCATCTTCAATCCAAGCTTCTACAAGTCTTCTTCATCAAGGATCATCCAAGTCACATCTATTTCATTTATTTTCTTGGAGTGTTCATCCAGTTTTTCATTGTGTGATCTGTGCATGTGTTCTACACAGATCACTTAATTCTGTTTGTTCAATTTTTATCATTGTATTGAGATAGATCAGGCTAGAGGATCTATTCTCTAATTGAGCTTGTTCTAGCAGAACTTGCATCTTTCGTGGTCTAAAGGTTAGAGCCGTAGTGCTTCAGTTTTGAGCCATTGTGCTCAAGTGCTTGTGAGTCGTCGTACTTACAAGTGGTTTATGGAGTAGGTCGTCGTACCTATCTCTGGGTTTTCTTGAGTCATTGTACTCAAAGGGTTTGGAGTCGTCGTGCTCCGGTTGTTTCTTGAGTCATCGTGCTCAAGGGTGTTTGGAGTCGTCGTGCTCCGGCGTGAGTTGTACTCAAGGTTTTGAGTAGTGTGGCCTCACTGTGTGAGGAGTGGACGTAGGAGTCACTGGAGGTGATTTCCGAACCACCTAAAAATCCTCTGTGCAGTGGTTTGAATTGTGGTTTGACTTTGTATTACGCTAGATGCATGCATAGGGATTTCGCTCACACTATTAATTGAATTGCTTCACACATCATCTACACACACTCACACTTCAGATCAATAAATTGTTTGGGTGAATTGATCTCTGATTCGAAGTAATTCTAAATTGCTTGAGCTTCCGCATTAATTGGTGTTAGATCTATTCAACCCCCCCTTCTAGATCTGATCCATCCACCCATTCGATCCTACAATTGGTATCAGAGCGGTTAATATATGTTTCTGATCTGATTTGATTGGTTCTTTTTGATCTCTGTGCTCTATCTGCTTGAACTATTTACTTGATCTTTCACTGTCTCTGTGTGCTTAATCGCTCTGATTCCTACATTTGGTATCAGAGCGGGTTAACCACTCTAATTGTTAGATCTAAGTCCATGTTACATTGTTTCACTGTGATTAGATCTAATAGTTTTTTGAGTTTTGATATAATGGCAAATCTCTTTAATTTGCATGAATTTTCTGTTATAATTTCAGAGAAATCACCAGTCTCACTTTCATCAAGTTTTTCAAATGAAGCACAAAGAAAAGGAGCAAAAGAAATTCACAAGTATTTTATGGCAAAGAAGAGCCTCAATGAATCCAGAAAATCAACAGTTGAAAAGCTTGTGGCTCTCACTGCACACTCTAATAGCTCAGAGCATTCTTCATCCTCTTCAAAACATAAGAAATCAAATGGGTCTACAAGGTCAGGTACATCCACTCTAGACTCATCTATGTATTCTAACTCTGATTCTGATGAAGATGAAGGAATGTCTCATGATAGATTGATTGAATTCTGTGAAAAGATGTAAAATCTTAATGCAATGCTGAACACTAAAAATAGAGACTTGAAAAAGACTTTAAAACATTGCCAAGAAGAAAATGAGAATTTGAAAATTGAAGTTGAAAAATTAAATTCTAAGAAAGAGAATTTGGAAGATGAAGTCCAAATCTGTGAAAATAAACTGAATGGATTGAAAGAAAACCATGAGCTATTGAAATCAAAAGTCATTGATCTGGAAAATAAAATGGAAAATTTATTGATCTTAATGAAAACTTCAATTTGATAATGATTAATTAAATAAACAGATTTCTAACATGGCTCATGATCATCAAATAAATGAGAGATGCAAACAACTTGTTGAAGAAAATTGTCACTTAAAGAGAAAGATTGAATGCTTGTTACATGACAAACCATTAGATAATGATTGTAGCAATTTCAGTAATAAAAATGTTGATATGGAAAAACAAATTGCTCAATTTGAAAATGAAAAGAACAAGATGAAAAATAGTTTGGATGTCATGCTAAACAAGCTTCAAATTTCACAAAAAGAAGTTGTTGCATTAAAAGCTGAAAAACAGAAGCTTTAACATGAATTGAAAAATACTAAAAACACAAGTCTTGCTTCTGTGAGAGATAAGAAAAATGAAAATAAAACAAAATTAACATGTGTTAAAGCTGCTGCGAACAAGAACTCTGCTAATTCTAATGAAAAACTAGTGAAAATTCTTGTTCAGAAACAGACAGAGAAAAAGGAGAATGCTACTGTCAAGAAGATTCATCTACTTCCTCCATCAGTCCAAAAAGCTCCAA
>CM024763.1:45898281-46197355 GCA_014218235.1 Colocasia esculenta | reverse complement strand
AGAAATTAGGTGTCACATACTCCACAACGTGGCACACCGCGATGGAAACCGGAAGACGTCTGAGGTTAAGCCAAAAGCCGAGCACCTCACAACGCCATCAAACTACGTGGTCGAGTACTAGCAAGCCAACAGGCCTCACCGTCACTAGACGAAACGACAGGAGACTCCGCCATCGGCCTCCAGGCTCAACAATGCCACGCACAACGGAGAACCAACGAAGAGTTGGCAACACACCCGCCAGACACACACAGGGCATAGCGCGGGTACGAACATGCCAACCGCCAGAAAGGCACACAACCACACAGGAACCGAACAACCGCAGAGGTCGAGAACAACGCACCAACCTCAGAGGGACCCAAACCTAAGCAGGGTACCGCAACCAAACACGATCGCTCCCAGAGCGAGAGGAAAAATCGAGACACTGGCCATGACCAAAGCCTGGAGTACCACATATAGGGCTACCTAGACAAGGCAAAGCAGCCACCAACAGCGGTAACGGTACGACCACAAGGCTTAGGCTAGCGCAAGTGTCCCAAAGGCGGAAAGCTCAACGCCTTTTTTTTTTTATTTGGCAAGACGGTCCTCAGAGGCCTCTCTAGGAGAGTGCACCCTCCCCCAGAGGGGGAGAATGGACCCACTCCACCAGATGGTCACTCTGGGCCAAAACATATATTATAAGGTAACCAGGATACAATTGGAATAAGCTAGCTCACTCATAAGGCCTGTTTTATCAATGAGAAGAGGCCCTTTACAACCATAAGGCAATCGATGAAAACCCCAAAACACCTCGTTAGACTTGGAAGAAATAGCATGATTTGCTAGCCGATCTGCCACTTGATTAGTTTCCCGGAAGACATGCGAAAGAATTTGATCATTGCCCCTAAGCATCTCCTTGATAGAACGCCACCATCGAAGAGTCTGCCAAGTTGTGCATCTCCCCTGCTGCACAGAGTGAACGAGAATGGAAGAATCAGAGTAGACCACTGATAAGTGAATTCCCATAATCAGAGCTAAACGTAGGCCATCACAAAGAGCTCTTGTTTCTGCAATGATACTGCTCCCAATTCCATAAAAGTTTGCAAAAGCCAGCAAGATGCTCCCCTGTTTATCACGAATGCATCCCCCACCACCATAGAGACCAGGATATCCTTTTGAAGCGCCATCTACATTTAGACTAAAATCCACAATTGGTGGAATCCAGCGAACTAGCTTTGCCCTTCTTACAGCGGTCTGATAAGTGAAACCATATGAGAAGAGAATTTGATTTGAAGCCATTGATTCCTCAGATTTAAACATCATCTTCCAAAGCACAAATCCAACATGCAATTTAATCCTCCGAATAATTTCTACAGGGCGACTTCTTTGCTGATCAAACCTTGCTGCACAGCGAGACTTCCAGAGTTCCCAGAGCATGAGAATAAGACAGTAGATTGATATAAAACCAAGAGGAGACTGAACATTTGTATGAGATATAAAGTTCCATAACCTGGTAGTGAGTTGAGAGTGGAGATAAGTATTTATGGGAACCAATGGAAGTAACCACCGCCACAAGTCTACTGCAAGGTCACTGTCTAAGAAAACATGATTTAGATCTTCACACTGGGGGATATCACAACAGTTACACTTGGAAACCAGCGGAATTCCGCATTCGGAAACACGAGCATCCACTGCAACAGCTCTATTAAGGAGTTTCCAACAGAATAGAGAAGCTCTAGGATTGAAAAGATGATGCCAAATTTTAATGAAAGCAGGCCTGCGAACTCCATTATGTCTGACTAAATCATAGGTGCATTTAGTAGAGAATTCACCATTAGGGGAAGGCTTCCAAATGCATTTATCCTCATCTTGAGTTAAAGATAAATCAAGGAACACCTGAGAGGGAAGAAGAGATCGAAGAGGGTGAGAGATGTCTCTCACAACCTTCTGCAGCGAAGCAGTACCTGGCAGCGGACCCTGGAGGTTGTCCGCTAAAGATTTTTCCCCATACCAAGTATCATTGAGATAGTCAATTTTGTCACCTTTACCATGAATCCATCTTGAATTAGAAATGATAAGAGAATTAGCAGTCGTGATGAGATGCTTGGACATGCCAGGAATGTGCAAGAATTGAGTGTGAGCAAAACGCCTTCTAGCATAAGACGCCCAAAGGGACTGCCCATGGCTCATATTCCAGATCTGTTTAACAGCAAGGGCGGTTTGAACATGGATAACGCTGCGGATGCCAAGACCCCCTTCCACCTTTGGACACTGAATCGTGTTCCAAGAAACCCAATGACGTCGGCGAGAGTAATCAGTACCATTCCAAAAGAAAGCCGCTGAGCTTTTCTCCATAAAAGAAGTGATGCACTTTGGAAGATAAGAAGCAGCAGCCAGATAAATGGGAAGAGAAGCTAAGACCGAATTTATGAGGATAATTCTACCAGCTTGAGATATAAGTTTAGCCTTCCATCCAGTCAGTAGGGAATTAAATCTGTCAACCAGTTTCTTGTAATCAGAGGTGAGGACCTTACCGCGCCGAAGGGGAACACCAAGGTAATGAAGCAGACCAGACATGTTATGATAACCAGTAAGATTTTTGATTCTCTGAATGGACACCATGGGCATTTTCTTAGACATCATGAAGGAACTTTTTTTGCATTGATAAGCTGACCTGAGGAGGTAGAATAATCCTCCAAGAAACGCATCAGCCTCTTCACATTATTAACACTTCCATTGGTAAAAATTAAGCTATCATCCGCATATAGCAAGTGGGAGGGTGACGGACAACCCCGAGGACCAGCGTATGGATGAGGCGACCATTTGAAACCATGTGTTTCTCAAACCACGACTGAGCACTTCCTCCATGATTATAAAAAGAGCTGGGGCAATTGGATCCCCTTGACGAAGGCCTCTAGTAGACTTAAAAAACCAGCATGAGTACCATTTATCAAAACAGAAAACCAACAGTTAGAGACAAGCATACCAATATAGGATATGAATCTGGAAGCGAAACCGAATTTCTTCATAACAGCAAATAAAAAAATCCCATTCTACACTGTCATAGGCTTTCCGAATGTCCAACTTGAAGATGGCATTTCCTCCTCTAGTTTTTCGATCAACATCTCGCACTAGTTGACGAGCAAGAGAAACGTTGTCAAGAATGAACCGGCCTTTTACAAAAGCTCCTTGTTCCTCAGAAATAATACCAGGAAGGATATTCTCCAATCTACTACAAAATCCTAGACACAATTTTGTAGCAGAAGTTACAAAGGCTGACAGGTCTAAAATCATTAAAGGAGGCAGGATTTGTTTTCTTTGTATCAAGGCGATGAGAGTTGATGTCACTGCTCTAGGAAAGGAATGTCCCTTAAAGAAGCCAGAACAACATTGAAAAGATCTTCTTTTATGATATCCTAGCAAGAAGTGAAAAAAATACCGGTGAAGCCATCAGTCCCAGGGGAACTGTTACCATTCATGCTCCAAACAGAATTTTTGACTTCCTCCATAGTGGGGGAGGAGCAAAGAAGAGAGTTCTGCTCATCAGAAATCAGATTAGGAATGACATCCAGAAGAGAATCATCAATAGAGTGAATAGAAGACTGCATTAGATTTTGGTAATATCGAGCACCCTCTTGCTGAATAGCTTCCTGGTCTTCAGTCCATTCCCCATTAACCTGAATTCTGTGAATTCGATTACGCCGACGATTTCCTTGCACAACAGCATGATAAAAACCAGAATTTCTATCTCCATGTTCCATCCAATTCATACGAGCTTTCTGAGCCCAAAAAGTATCCATGCATAACAAAGCTTTTTTATAATTTGCAGTGGCCTTGTTGAGATCAGCTCGATGTTCCTGTGTAGGAGAACCATCAAACTTGTCCTGAGTAATATCAACTTGAAGCTCCATAAGCTTAAGGTTCTCATTCACATTGCCAAAAACTGTTTTGTTCCAGTGCCGCAAGGCCTTCTTAACCGCTTTGAGCTTCATGAAAAAGGTAGTAAAGGGGTTTGGATGCCAGGTATAATGCTCGTTCCAAGTCAGCTTTATAGTTTCATAGAAAGACTCATGGTAAATCCACATAGCTTGGAACACAAAGCGAGCTGGGGGGCGGTGTTCAGCCACAAGCAAGGCTGGAAGAGGGGAGTGGTCCGAGTTACATCTAATGAGATGTTTCACATTAAAACCTTGGAATGTGTTGATAAAGGCACTATTAATAAGAAATCTATCAAGTCTAGCTTTGATAGAAGCTTGACCAGTGCGGTTATTCACCCATGTAAAAGGAGAGCCAACAAACCCAGCATCAGTAAGAGAAGTGGCATGCATAAAAGCATTGAAATCGACCATAGATTGCAGATTACCAAATCGGCCACCATACTTTTCAGAGGAGGGAGTGGAGATGCAGTTAAATCTCCTCCAATAATCCAGGGAACTCTTATATTATCAGATAAGTTGATTAGATCATCAAAGAGACATCGCCTATACGAAGCATTGCAGCTGGCATACACAAAAGTGATGAACATGATAGGTTGATCTTCCTGGATAACCGATAGAGTAATATGTTGATCAGAAGAAGAGAACTCCTGCAAACAAGCATTACGCCAGAAACCCAAAGCTTAGACTCATGCCCAGAATTTCCAACTGCATACGAATGGACCTGCATAAAGATTTGGCCCGGCTTAGAGGAATCATAGGTTCCGCAATAGCAACGATATCAGCTTTATTGATGTTGACCATTCTGCGTAAAACACGCCTAGAGGCATTATTTGAGATGCCCCTAATGTTCCAGTAAATGATTGGTGTATTCATGACGAAACATATCCATGTTGCCCACTTGCAGCTTTTGTCTTAGACCTAGTATTCGCCCCTACCCCCCTTTTGTTATGTTGATTCTCCATATCATCAATGTGAGGCATGTAAATATTCTCCCTTTGAGCAATAGTCGCAGCTTTGTACAGCTGTTCGTCTGGAGGAAAAGGCAACACAACCGAAAAATTGATACCTACTAAAGAAGCAGATTCTTCTCCAATCGCCGTCACCGGAGAGGATGGAACCTCCTTTTCAGTGACCAGAAAATGACCGCCGGTAGGATCCAAGTCCTTACAAGCCTCCGTGCTCGGACTTCCACGTTGCAAATCATGAGCATGCAAGACTACTGCATCACCATTTGTATTGCCGTCCATAATAGGCTGCTGTTCATATATAAAGCATCACCATGCAAACCCTCAACGGAGTCTGCTCTCTCTGAGTCGAGCAGCCCTGTAGCTTCCTGGGATTCTGAGACTTTATTGATAGCTGGATTAATAACTGGATCTCCCTTTGTGTCATGATCATCTTCCTGAAGGATAGAAAACCTATTTTCGTTGGACAGAACCGGTTCCTCTTGAGAAATCTTCTGTCTCCAGGACTTCTTTGAAGGCGCTGGCATGGGGGGATTAGTCTGAGTCGGCTGTAATGACGGGATCACCTGGACATGTCCTTCTGAAGGCTTATTCTTCTTATGGCAATCAGAAACATCATGACCCAACTTATTACAAAAGAACAAATCGCAGGAATGCCATAATATATGATTTTCTGCCAAAAACCTTCTGCACCACACCCTATCCATATCCTCTCAGGCCGGGGCTTCAGAATATCGAGTTCTAAACAAACATAGGCCTCTTTGTCTGCGTAAGAGCCATTGTGGGTTCATATATTCTCAGAACATGGCCAATGTTACCAGCGATGGACTTCAAGAAATCTTCATAATAATAGTGAACTGGCAACATCAGCAAACCGATCCATATAGGAATAACAGAAGGATCCGCAGTAAAGTCAAAGTGTGGATCCCATTTAAAGAACCTATATAATAAGCCCTTTAAATACAAACTCCTGCGCATGATGACTTTAAGATAATCTTCTTCCTCTTCAAAACGCAATAAAAGATGCCGGTTGTTAAGAACACTGACTATGTAGTCTCCCTTAAGAAGCAGTCTTTGAGAAAGGATGGACTTGAAGTCCGGGATAGAGCATCGACCATATGGACATCGAGTTATTATCGCAAGCTTTAATGTCTGAATAGATTTACTAACCTCTTCACGAGAAAAGAAAACTGTCGGTTCCCCTGAATCAGTAAAGCTTGGAGGTTTGATTCCAATAGAGATGGGTGGAGGCGGCTTCGTGGAAGATATGATATGTGCATAGGATCTGCGTCCTTATTCAGCATTGGCATCCGATGGAGGAACCAAACCCGCCATGGCAGCAAAGGAACGGCCCCGCCAGCCCCCAGGGCCGGCGGCGAGCAGAGGGAAAGACCCGGAGAGACGAGAATCGCAGAGATTCTCTCTCTAGGAGAGATCTAGAGAGAGAGACAATCTTACTTATTAAAAATATCAGGTTCCACACTGAGCGAAGTCGTGAAACGATGCACAAAGCTCACGAACAGGCACACGACACAACACAGGGTGCTACCACAAGCACCAGGAGCCACCCAAGATACAACACAATGCACCCAGGCTCCAAACGGCACAAACTGAAACGCTTGAGCATGAGCACACGGTGTTACCACAAGCACCAAAACTAAACAAAGTGCAACACAGGTGCACCAGCGGCCGAAACAACGGCACGGGCTAACAGGAAGGACTCTCCACTCGAGACCTACCAAAAGCCACGCGTAAAGAACCGCAAGCCTGAAAGGGCACAATAGGCCACACCGGCCCCAGCCCTTGAGGCACGAAAACACGAAGCATCGAAGAACGCTCAAGGTGCAGCACACGCAACTACACCAACTGCTCGAAACAGCACAGGGCCCGTCGAAGGGGCTCTCCACCAGAGACCCACAACGGAAACACATGGAAAGCCGACAACTTCTTCAAGAATGCAACAAGTACGTCGGCTCGAAGAAGCACACAAAACACGAAGCACCGACTCTACCGCATGAGGAGCGAAAGCCACAGCGACTCCCTAGAACGCAAGAGTCAAAAGGCACCACCTCTATCACGACTAATAGAGAAGCCAAACACCAAGACGACGACGTGGAAAGCCTCCAAGGCACAAGCTGAGGGACCATCGAGCATACAGCAGAACAATGCTTGCACGAGCAAGCCAATTACGAAAAACCAATGCACAGCGGAATAATACTCAGATGAGCGGCCCAACAAGAAAACAATGCTACCTCGCACCAAACTAACAGGGACCCAATGCCCCAAATTGCGCAGGTAGGCAGCAATAAAGAATTGCAACGACAAATGGCACGAACAGGTCCACCGACCCACGGTGCCACATGCAAACGACAACATGAGGGGAGCAACCAGCTCAACCCAAAAACAACTCAAGGGAAGATGACTCCACCAGAAGGTCACAACAATGCGCACCCTGGCAACACACACCACAGTGGAGCATCACTACCCTAAGCAACCAACAGAAAGCAGAGGAAGGAGACACACACAACGAATCTCTTCCACATGCAAGAGGAGAAACCACGACGTAAGACTGACACTTCCATAAGAAGTACAGCCCGCTAGACACCGACGACACTCACAGACCATCATCTGCAAGAGCACGTCGGGCGCGAGAAACGAAGCAAACCATTCAAGCCATGGGGACACACAAGTCCAGCCTGTGTGGTCGAGAAACTTGGAAACGACTAACAAGACAAGCTGGCCAATGCGGCAGCCAGACGCACGGCCAAGGGCACAACACCTTGACCAACAACGCCCAAGCAGACTGTAACAAAGACAGTCCAACCGGCAACAACGACAACTCATCTCCACAGAGAGAGAGAGCAACGACAACCAAAACAACACGAAGCAGCCTTGGGGAGAACCTCCACCAAAAGCGCCAAGAGCCATCCTGGGAGAACCTCACCCGAATGCAGCCCAACCAAACGGAACACCTCAAATCGAAGGGGAAACACAACGGTGGCCCGAAACAAACACAGAGCACTCCTGGGAAGAACCTCCGCCAGAAGCGACAAAGGGCGATCCTGGGAAGAACCTTCACCAGGATGCACAACACCCAAATGACCGAAGAACATGGACCATCAGAGAGAACACTGCAGCAAGCAGAACTGCAGAAGCAACACAAACCGGTCCTGGGACAACCTCCACCAGAATCACCCAGGCACCGTTCAGGGAAAACCCTCCAGAATGCACTAGCCAAACCCACAGAAGCAACACACCTCAGACCCTGAGGTAGCATTGCAACGGCAGAAATGAGCGCGGAACAGTCCTGAGAGAAACCCTCACCAGGACAACAGCAAACGGTTCTAGGAAACCTCACCAGAACACAGGGCAACCAAGCGATCCACCTCAACGCAGAGGGCAACGCAACAGCAACCAGAAACGCGCACAACACAGCTCTGGGGAAACCTCACTACCACCAGAACCAACAGAGAAGAACTCTAGGAGCACATCACTAGAGTTCGCAACAAGCCAGCGCCAAGCTGACAACAACCATAGATAAGTGTCGTAGCGCCCAACTAGCGGTACAACACGGCACACAAACCACCTGCTTAGCTTGGCGTCCCGAGCACAGCGCACAACGGCGCACAGGCACACGAGGCCAAACACACAACAATGACAACACACACCCTAACAACAAGAGGCAGCCCACAAGGCAGAGACACCTTCCACCGGTTCCACGGGCAACAACCCAGCACCGGTGAAGGCCACACAACACGCAGGCTCTCTCAGCCTCAGCGGCACGCACACACCCAAAAGCGCCGAAGGCGACCAGGAGCACCAGACCTGGACTTTCCTGCAAGCGTCCTCCATACGGAAGGACCACTGCCGGTGAGTCCACCACAACCGCGCCGCTACGGCACGCACACCTGCAAAACAATCAAAGCATAAGCCTATTACTAGTCGGACGGTGTCAGCAGCGCACTAGTACCTTTCTTTGGGACAACTATAGTTATCAATTCCTTACAAATCTCAGTAGACTCCCCTCTGATACCAACTGTAACGACCCGACCTCCCGGACCCCTGCCAGGGTCCCGAAATTCACGCCGCCACCCACGGATCCAAAGATCCGGAAGGGTTAGAAGAATTAGTCTAGTGAGATATGTACTGAATTTAAACAACTATTACAATCTGTACAATATACAAAGGTCTATACAACGTGTCCCAAGTAAAAGCACTGGTACAAGAAGAAAGGTGCAGTCCTTAAGGGGCATACCCCGAGGACTTGCAAACACAACTCTCAGCTCACTCGGCTACAAGAGCTCTCACTACTGCTGACAACACACGGCGTCACGAACGCCTCCGCAACCCGTCTGACACCGAGCTCCCGCGACGACGAGCCCCTAGCTGAAGGAAGCAGGGGGGTGAGCCTCGCGAATAAGGGCCAGTAGGGATTACCAGTCCATCACCAGCCAGAGCAACAGGAACTCCGAAAGCAGGAAACTACCCTAGAAAGTTGTAAAGCGAGTAACACCTACAGCAGGGTACTACTAAGCTGTGGAACAGAACAACGCAACGCCACGACCACCAACTAAGGTCGGGCCACACACACGACTCCCGCAGAAACCAACGAAGTCGGACACACAGCGGAAATAACGCTCGGCACACCAGCCGAGACCATGGAACAATGAAGTGAGAACGACGTCTCACCGCAAGCACGGCCACCTCGACCTCTACAGAGTCGAGGGTACACAAGTAGAACCACCCGAGACCCTGGACACGCCACCAGGTCAGGAAACCACACTCGTCGGTGCCACCACGAACTGGCACCCAGAACGGGACTGTGGAACAGAGAGGACACCAAAGCGGAAACCACCTGAAGCACGGGTCTGCACAAGGCCAGACCAACGATGCCCACGGAAACTAGACACGGCCAGGCTATGACCGCCGTGCGAGCTAGGGAAACGGATAACACTTAGGAACATCGTGAGGAAACGTCGTCACAACAACAGCAACCAAGCCACCGCCGCTAGCAGCCAAGAGGGGGATGCGTCATCCGCACCCTCTGCTCGCTACCCCAGCTCCTGCCTCCGCCCCCGTGAAGGGCGGGACAGAGCCGCCACAGTAACACACAACTCACGCAACACCGCAGCCTGGCCAAGCTGTGGCCTCACGCCTAGCACCACTACGTGGCTCCGGAACCAACGCAGAGAGAGGCAGTGAGACAAGGACTGTCTGGTCTACACCGAGAAGACTCCAAAACCTCGACATCTCAGACCCAGATAAGAGAGCTCTACAAACGACTCAGCGCCGCTGCCCAAACCTCGTTTTCCCCTCAGCTTAGAGTTTGCTCACGTGGCTGCCAACTCGAGCACGCTCGTAGCCCGGAGTACTCCCTTAACAGGCTCCCGAGGATGGGGGTCCCAGGAAACGGAGACAACCTCTGGACGGGACAAGCCCTCAAGTTCCGTGCACTGGGCAAAAAGAGAACTGGCGGGGCAACCACCACAGAAATGGCACGACTGGCTTGTAACTGAGACAAGCCCAGTAGCACAGGCACACACGACACCCCTTCTGGAAACCCCCCCCAGAAGGTCCGTCGGCCAACGCCAGCACACAAGGCACGGCCCGAGAAATCGGAACAACACAAGACGGAACAGAAACCCAAACAACCTGAACGCGACCACATGTGTGTCCCCTTCTGAACAAGAAGGCGACGGCGAACCTGTCGCCACCAGGTCGCGACGACCAGGGTGCCGGCTTCTGATCTGAACGCGACATATCGACCTGTCGCGTTCAGCATCGAAAGGCCGGACTCCAAGCGGGACCACCAGCCCGCGAGAAGGCGACAAGGGCATCATCGCTACCCCAAAGGTAGAATGCGACGACCACCCAGTCGCAACCCTGAAGGCGACAGCCAAGGTGCCGCCTTCAGAACAAAACCCGGAACTGAAGGGCAAAGGGGAACACGACAGCCAACCTGTTGCCACCAGGTAGCGACAGCCTGCACGTCGCCTTCTGTCTGGTGTCGCGACAGCCAATCTGTCGCGACCCCAAGCAGAACCCCAAACGGGGCATGGGGGCCGACCATGGTCCCCCCAAGCTACCACACAAGCACACACGGGGAGGGGAGCATAGGGAAAGCAGTAAAGCTATCTACAAACCCCGACGGGCTCCGAATCCACCCGGATCAGGAAGGGCACAAGAAATCCCTACCTCAAATGAAGACCGAACCCCGTAGGGCCCTTCTCGACGCACGGCCACCACCTCCTCGCTCCACGACGCCGCCCTGCTGCTCCGCACGAGCCCGCCAGCCGCTCCACGGCCGGATCGCCGGAGGGACCCCCCCCCCCCCCCCATCGCCAGAGGAGAGGGGGAAAAGGGAGAAGAGGGAAAAAAGGGAGAGAAAGGAGGGGCCAACCCGCTTAAGTCCTCGGAACTGAGATCGCGATAGGCTTGACGTCGCGTTCCTACCCAGAACGCGACACCCATCCTATCGCCTTCTCAAAAGTTCCGACAAGACCTCTGATAGGCCGACAGGCGCCAGACCACGTGTCGCACGCGCAGGTGCCTCAGGTGAACGCGACACCTGGCACGTCGCCTTCACACCTGCGATGCGGACACGTGGCACACAGCCACAGCAACAACCGGAACGCGACACAGGGGCCGTCGCCTTCCCAACCAGAAGGCGACAGGGAACATGTCGCGTTCAGAACGCGACACCACTGCCTAACACGATCCCAAGATCAATGCCAATGCACACAGAACCCGAGGAGTTACACCAAGATGCAACGAGAAAGCCACGCAGCCGAACGTCGCGACACAAATGACTATCGTGGTGGACACCCACGCCGCGACACCAATGTGTCGCCCAGCCTGGACGCCGTCAGTGGCCAGTCATCCCAGGCGCTGGACGGAAAGCCGGGAAACTGGGTCTTACAATCAGAGTGTTTGGCATTACACTCGAGTGCTATCTATCTCGAATATCTAAATGACAATCACAAAGTGCTATGTTCTCTTGTTGTCTATTGACAAAAAGTGCTATACTATACTCGTTGTGCTATTGTGCTATGGCCATCCTACTATTTTGTGCTATTCCCGACACTCGTGCTATTTTTGGAAAGTCTATATTTGGAAAGTTTTGCTATTTCGTTCACGTGCTATCCTGCTATCTTTTACCTGACTTTCTTGTTCTATCATTAGTTACTCTGCTTTTAATACATTAATTATTTAAAGCCTGCTTGAGCCTGAGGTTTAAGTCCTACTGGGCGATGTTCGCTCACCTTGCGTTATTTATCGTTGTGTTCTCATGTGAGACCGAGGATGAACCATGCACTCAGGAGGATGGGAATGACCTGGAGTGATGTCAAGAGTACCCTAGCATCATATTACTATGTATAGCGTTGTAGTAGTTAGGTTTTTAGTTTAGTCTTTTGCTTTATTTCAATGTAATTGGGCCCTATAGATTGACTCTGATATTATTTGTTGTAACTAGACATTGGAAATTATTAAAGAAAGGTTTGCTTTAGTATTATTCATTGTGCAATGGTTTGATGCCTAGTACTTGCTCTATACCTTTTCTTGCAACTGCCTCGCGTTCCAATATTCCGCGTCGGGGCGTGACAGTTTTGTGGTATCAGAGCCAATGTTGTTCTTAAGTATTGGATGATCTAGGTTAACCTACCTCGACTAGAGTCAATTATCCTACCTATGTGAGTTGTGGTTAGAGCCAATGGTAACTAGCTAAAATGAACTCACACACGCACGAATTATGTAGCACCCTGGAAAATTAATAGGTAAAAAATTTGAATAAATGGAAATAAATAATTTCATAATACCAGAGTATTTAAACATACGTATCATCATCGTATGTTCTAAAACACATCAGAAAAATCTGTAAAAATTATAAATCAACCCTAAACATTATTACTAAATATTTCACAAAGAAATTTGTGCCATGAAAAATTGGATTATCCAAGTTTAAAGTGTTTCGCGACTTATTATCGTAATTCATGAATAAGTCGAAAAATCATTATCACACGTACTTGGATGAGTCTGAAAATTAAATAAAAATCATATATGGACTTAAAATAATATCCTCTAATGACCCATCAAGAAATTTGAGTCAATAAAAATCATTTGGGCTACGTTTAAGAGTTATTGTGACCGATTATCCAAATTAGGAAACAAGTCGGAAAATCGTTAGCACGGAAACCTGGCAAGACAATAAATAAATATGTTGGAGAGACTTCCAACATTATATATTAATGACCCAATATCATAATTGGGCCAATGGGCCACATATGGCCCAAAAATCAAATAAAGCTAGAAAATGCATGGAAATTCGTAACTCTAAATAAGCTGAAATTAGAAAGAGGTAATTATAGTGGAATTAGGAAGAGATCTTACATTCTTGGCAACCCAATTCGTGCTTAACTATGGTGGGAGGTTTCCTAAAGCCTCACACACTCTAATGGAGGAAGAAATCCTCAAATTAGGAAACTAACAAGCTAAAACTGCAACTCTTCTTTCCTAGTCACAATAGGACTCATAAACACGATGATAGCTTAAATACTCTCCACCAAACCCTTGGGGATGAGTTTACATCTTATTGGGGTCATGTGGAGGAGTTCTTGGCAGCTAGGGGAGCAGGAGATCCCCACACCAAGCCGTTCTTTTTCCCCTTATCGTCTGTTGCGACCTGCACAAACTGTCCACTTGAAATCGACCGAAGGTGAGTCAAACCATAACCAAACCTTGCAATGCCTATACCCCTGGAAAGAGGGTCAAGTATATGTTCTAACCCAAGTGGAATGCCCAAATTCCATGCAGTATACATGGAGTATTAAGCATTTTCCTCCAAGTGGTCTGAACATAGGTTTTCTGAAAAAATAGGACTTCTTCAACCCAGAAGGTAGGTTTTCTCGGGCCAAACCTTAACATATCCTATACCAATGTGTAGAGCATCAAGTCAACTTTTGTTTCCCACTGGTTTCATCGAATTTAAAATAGTAGATTTTGAATTATAAGTGTTTTTCCAAAGTCGCGCACTATTAGGGCTTTTCCCGTTCTTTATATGTTTCATGTGATTCAAACCGAATTAGAGCAAACCCACAACATGAAAGTTTTTACACCAGTTGTCCTCGTCATGTCTTGTATTGAACATTTTGCCTAAATGTCAATAGTTAGAGAGTTATTAGCGTGGCAATAGGGTCACTACATGAAACTACGTTTTCGAGTTGCACTTGGCTTTTACATTTGTGTTTGACTTGATTAAAGCCTATTGAAACCATCCTTGTTTTCTAATTCCGATTTACTGGAAGCACCCTTGCATGTCTAGGTAGGTTTAAAACTGGTTTTGTTATTTTTCATGCACTGTACAATTTGTTCTCTATTTTTGAAGCACTCTGTGTCAATATATGGCAATTCTGGACCGCAATCCAAGAACTTGTCCTTTCTCTGTCAGATTTAGGCGCAGACCTTGTGAACGCGATGGCCCGATAGGCAGCGTTCTGAGGTCTTGTCGCGACAGCAAACCCGTCGCATTCTAAATGCGACGAGCGCCCCGTCGCTATCTCTCTACCTGTTCTGGCCCCCTTGTCGCGTTCTGCACATACCCATGTCGCCTTCTTCATATGAACCCGTCGTGAACTGCCTGCTTGATCAGACAAGCCTGTCGCGATCCTTACAAGGCACTGTCGCGTTCTGAACTGACCCCGTCGCGATCCTTACAAGGGTCCATCGCGACCTCAGGATTTTTCATGAAACCCCACCTATTTCTTTTACAAAACTTATTGCTATACCTGAGGTCTATTTAAATATGATATTTAGCATGTAATTCACATGTCTTAGGTCTGATCATTGCATGATTGTTTATTTAATGGCCTAAAAGTGATTAACCCATATAAAAAGTCTTAATTACATGAATATTATTCTAATTACTTTCTTAATGATATGATCACTCATGAAACTTGTGATTTACTCTTGTTACCATTCTAGCTTGATTTAAATGATAATTATTATCTTAAAATCTTGTAAACCCATGTGTAGTTAAATAATTGTCCATTGCATGCCATCATGTTAAGTGTTTTCCACGAGTTTGAGACTGTGAATTGAGACGCGTACATCACTACACACTTGCACATCTAGGCAGCCCTTTCTTGGGAAATTGAAAACTCTCTACCGATCATTCCGAATCGGTAGACTAGCGACCTTTTCTCCAAGGCCTCCGTAAATCTCCTCTGACCATGGATTCCCACATGGCCGACGAGTTGGTTGTACCTTTGAAGTTCCCTGGAGATAGCGTGCAATTCCTTTCTCTTCTTGTTCTCGTGGGTGTGATATACAATCTAGACTAAAGCCATTAATGTAAAATTTGAATTAAAGTATAAATCATGCCGTTATGCTACCGAATTTATCTCTTGACCATTGTTGTCATGAAATCATGTTCAATTTACGTATTACATGCTCTCATCATCGTCATGAACATGACATTACACATGCTTACTTATTGAAACTCTCATTGGCCATTATTAATGACTGTGGGTATCTACGTTTAAAATTTAAGTGAGATGCTGACTGGGCACGGCGAGTGTCCAAGGGCTCCAGTCTAGCCCCAATGACGGAGAGTCATAAATATATTGTTAACCATGGGGTATAATGATTACTGGCGTTGCATCTGCGCTGGGAGTCGTGCGTGCGTGTTGAATGATAGATACAATAACCACATACACGTGTCTTGATGTACATTCTTGATGGATATTTTCTTGGTGTACATTAGTGTCTACGTGCCTGATTAGTGTTACATGATCGTGCTCGTGCGTGCTTGCTTGCTTGCGTGATATGGCCATCCTGCATTTATTGCAATTAGTCATATCTTGCGTTCTTGAAAGCTATTGACATCAAGTGAAATCTTGCGTGCTCGTACAACGTGATCTATTGCTAGTTCTATCTTGTTATATCCTTCTAGATCTTGTTATATCGTGATCACTCTATCTAGCTTGTCCATGTATCATGTTTTAATGAGTTTTATTCGCACATGCATATCATGACATTCATCGTGCTTACCTAGTTCAAAAATGTTAATCACTTATATCAACGCCCGCACATTGAGATATAAATCCTACTGGGCTAGTTTGCTCATCTCCTGCTTTTACCCCAATCAAGGTGATTATGAAGTTCAAGAGGAAGAGCAAGTTGAGGATGGGAATGCGTCCGAGTGAAGAGCGTTCCAACTATGAGTCTAGTTATAGTAGTTTGCTTTGAGTTTTAGACTCATGTAGTAGGAAGTGAGGAATAAATGTAATTTCCCTTTTTATTGAGTCTTAGTCCTGTATTAGTTTCCATTTGGAATACAATGAGTTGAGATTTGAATACAAGATTAGTTGAGTTCAATGTTTGGGCCTTATGATGATGTATGTTGTTGTACATTTAGTGCGTGCTAGCTAGAGACTTATTTGCCGACTGTTCACGTCTCGGAATATCGACTCGAATTGTTTCCGCATCATTATTATCTGCTGTGTAATTCTCGGGACGTGACAGTTTAGTGGTATCAAAGCCTAGGAACACCAAATAGGATATATGTCTCAAGATTAGGAGATACCTATGGAACCTAGGTCATGGAACTTAAATATAGTACCTGGTGAGAATGGGTAGAGACTGGGAACATGTTAGAAAGAATTAAACACTCCTACCCAATGACTCTTATAATGTATCTAGAAACATTAATTGGTTTCCATCCTTTTCTCAGGAACCCTCATAACTCTCTCACTCAACCGTAATGGCTCGCAACCAATGGCAAGCTATGCAAGAAACAGTGGCAGCACTCACCAGGCCCTGCAAAATGTGGTTCAGGCTGGAAATCAGGCTGCTGCTGCTAGGAATGGAGCGGGTGATCTACACCGCATTTTTAGGAGTTTAAACCCTCCTCGTTTCTCTGGATCACCTGACCCAGATGAGGCAGAGAATTGGCAAGAGGAAATAGAGAGAATTTTCCAAGTTATGCAATGCACCAATAGGGAGAAGGTGGTACTGGCCACTTTCCAAATCACTAAGAATGCCCGAGCATGGTGGAAGGCCACATCGGCCCACCTGCCTAATGCTGGCGAACTAGAATGGGCAGGTTTCCTGGAGATTTTCCGAGGAAAGTACTTCTCGGAGAGGGTCAAGGAGAAGAAAGCAGCGGAGTTTGCCGCACTGAAATAGAAAAGGAATATTCATTGCTGAGTATGAGGCTCAGTTCGCACGTCTGGCTGTGTATGCCCCACACCTGGTGGGAAATGAAAGACTAAAGGCTAACCGTTTCATGAATGGGCTCAGGCCCATGTTCATTGAAAAGCTCGGACCACACAACATCCAAACCTACACTGAGATGGTCCAAAGAGCTCAACTGGTAGAAGATACTATGGCTAAGGTGGAAGGCATGGGGGGAAAGGACATCTCAAAGCCGACCTTTACAAAAAGGGGAGCAGTCGATACAACTGGAATTTTCCCCAAAAACAACAATAACAACAACAAAAGGCCAACCACTGGGAAGGACTATGGCATGGAGAAAAAGATCAAAGTAGAAGAAACAATGATGGTGGAGTATTGTAAATTTTGCAACAAGCCTGGGCACCAAGCGGACAAGTGCTGGAAGAAGGCCGGGGCTTGCTTGTGATGTGGGAGTCATGAACATCGTATACCAAACTATCCCATGCTAAAAGACCAAGTTGGAAGGAACCAAGGAGTGGTAAAGCGTCAGGGACGGGTGAATGCAATGACGCAAGCGGGGCTTCCGAAAGGAGGTATGATTGTTAAACCCCTAGATTGATCTTATGATGTTTTCTTATTAGTACATTTCTAAGTGGGGGAGATCATTAAGGAGAAATTAGAAAGGAATAATCTAGTCATTATACCATAGTTCATCTGGAGGATTAAGATGGAGTTATAACAACCGTGGAAGGAAAACAGGAGTGGAAAGAACCAAATGACTAATATGGGCGGCCATAGGTGTAGATGTTGGACTACCATCCACGATGTTGAAACAAGTTAGAGGAATTAAATCTAAAACCAACTCAAGGATCATAATTATCGAGAGCCAATTAATGACCTATGAATTTGGGGACCAAATTCTCTTAAGTGGGGGAGGGTTTTGAATAAATGGAAATAAATAATTTCCATAATACTAGAGTATTTAAACATACGTATCATCATCGTATGTTCTAAAACACATCAGAAAATTCCGTAAAAATTATAAATCAACCCTAAACATTATTACTAAATATTTCACAAAGAAATTTGTGCCAAGAAAAATTGGATTAGCCAAGTTTAAAGTGTTTTGCAACTTATTATCGTAATTCATGAATAAGTCGAAAAATCATTATCACACGTACTTGGACGAGTCAGAAAATTAAATAAAAATCATATATGGACTTCAAATAATAGCCTCTAATGACCCATCAAGAAATTTGGGTCAATAAAAATCATTTGGGCTAGGTTTAAGAGTTATTATGACCGATTATCCAAATTAGGAAACAAGTCGAAAAATCGTTAGCACGGAAACCCGGCATGGCAATAAATTAAATAAATATGTTGGAGAGACTTCCAACATTATATATTAATGACCCAATATCATAATTGGGCCAATGGACCATATATGGCCCAAAAATCAAATAAAGCTAGAAAATGCTTGGAAATTCGTAACTCTAAATAAGCTAAAATTAGAAAGAGGTAATTAGAGTTGAATTGGGAAGAGATCTTGCATTATTGGCAACCCAATTCATGCTTAACTATGGTGGGAGGTTTCCTAAAGCCTCACACACTCTAATGAAGGAAGCAATCCTCAAATTAGGAAATTAACAAGCCAAAACCGCAACTCTTCTTTCCTAGTCACAATAGGACTCCTAAACACCATGATAGCTTAAATACTCTCCACCAAACCCTTCGGGACGAGTTTACATCTTATTGGGGTCTTGTGGAGGAGTTCTTGGCAGCTGGGGGAGCAGGAGATCCCCACACCAAGCCGTTCTTTTTCCCCTTCTCGTCTACTGCGACCTGCACAAACTGTCCACTTGAAGTCGACCAAAGGTGAGTCAAACCATAACCAAACCTTGCAAGGCCTATACCCCTGGAAAGAGGGTCAAGTATACATTCTAACCCAAGTGGAATGCTTTAATTCCATGCAGTATACATGGAGTATTAAGCGTTTTCCTCCAAGTGGTCTGAACATAGGGTTTTGTGGAAAAATGGGACTTCTTGAACCCAGAAGGTAGGTTTTATCGAGCCAAACCTTAACATATCCTATACCAATGTGTAGAGCATCAAGTTAAATTTTGTTTCCCACTGGTTTCATCGAATTTCAAATAGTAGATTTTGAATTATAAGCGTTTTTCCGAAGTCACGCACTGTTAGGGCTTTACCCATTCTTTGTATATTACACATGATTTAAGACCGAATTAGAGCAAACCCACAACATGAAAGTTTTTCTACTAGTTGTCCTCGTCATGTCTTGTGTTGAACATTTTGCCTAAGTGTTAATAGTTAGAGAGTTATAAGTGTGGTAAGAGGGTCACTGCATGAAACTACGTTTTCGGGTTGCACTTGGCTTTTACATTTGTGTTTGACTTGAATAAAGCCTATCGAAACCATCCTTGTTTTCTAATTCCGATTTACTGGAAGCACCCTAGCATGTCTAGGTTGGTTTAAAACTAGTTTCGTTATTTTTCATGCACTGTACAATTTGTTCTCTATTTTTGAAGCACTTTGTGTCAATATAAGTCAGTTCTGGACCGCAATCAAGAACATGTCTTTTCTATGTCAATTTCAGGCGCAGACCCTGTGAACGCGACGGCCCGATAGGCCTCATTCTGAGGTCTTTTCGGGACAGCAAACCCGTTGCGTTCTAAATGCGACGAGCGCCCCGTTGCTATCTCTCTGCCTGTTCTGACCCCCTTGTCGCGTTCTGCACATACCCTTGTCACCTTCTTCATATGAAGTCGTCGCGAACTGCCTGCCTGATCAGACAAGCCTGTCACGATCCTTATAAGGCACTGTCGCGTTCTGATCTGACCCCGTTGTGATCCTTAAAAGGGTCCGTCGCGACCTCAGGATTTTTCATGAAACCCTACCTATTTCTTTTACAAAACTTACTACTATACCTGAGGTCTATTTAAATATGATATTTAGCGTGTAATTCACATGTCTTAGGTCTGATCATTGCATGATGGTTTATTAATGGCCTAAAAGTGATTAACCCATTTAAAAAGCCTTAATTACATGAATATTATTCTAATTCCTTTCTTAATGATATGATCATCCATGAAACTTGTGATTTACTATTGTTACCGTTCTAGCTTGATTTAAATGATAATTATTATCTTAAAATCTTGTAAACCCATGTGTAGTTAAATGCATTGTCCATTGCATGCCATCATGTTAAGTGTTTTCCGCGAGTTTGAGACCGTGAATTGAGACGCGTACATCACTACACACTTGAACATCTAGGCAGCCCTTTCTTGGGAAATTGGAAACTCTCTACCGGTCATTCCGAATCAATAGACTAGCAACCTTTTCTCCAAGGACTCCGTAAATCTCCTCTGACCATGGATTCCCATATGGCTGACGAGTTGGTTGTACCATTGAAGTTCCCTAGAGATAGCGTGCACTTCCATTCTCTTCTTGTTCTCGTGAGTGTGATTTACAATCTAGACTAAAACCATTAATGTAAAGATTGAATTAAAGTATAAATCGTGCCGTTATGCTGCCGAATTTATCTCTTGACCATTGTTGTCATGAAACCATGTTCAATTTACGTATTACATGCTCTCATCATCATCATGAACATGACATTACACATGCTTACTTATTGAAACTCTCATTGGCCATTATTAATGACTGTGGGTATCTACATTTAAAATTTAAGTGAGATGTTGACCGGGCACGGCGAGTGTCCAAGGGCTCCAGTCTAGCCCCAATGACGGAGAGTCACAAATATACTGTTAACCATGGGGTATAATGATTACTGGCGTTGTATCTGTGCTGGGAGTCGTGCGTGTGTGTTGAATGATAGATACAATAACCACATACACGTGTCCTAATGTACATTCTTGATGGATCTTTTCTTGGTGTACATTAGTGTCTACGTGCCTGATTAGTGTTACATGATCGTGCTCGTACGTGCTTGCTTGCTTGCGTGATATGGCCATCCTGCATTTATTGCAATTAGTCATATCTTGCATTCATGAAAGCTATTGACATCAAGTGAAATCTTGCGTGCTCGTACAAAGTGATCTATTTGCTAGTTCTATCTTGTTATATCTTTCTAGTTCTTGTTCTATCGTGATCACTCTATCTAGCTTGTCCATGTATCATGTTTTAATGAGTTTTATTCGCACATGCATATCATGACATTCATTGTGCTTACCTAGTTCTAATGTGTTAATCACTTATATCATTGCCCGCACATTGAGATATAAATCCTACTGGGCTAGATTTCTCATCCCCTACTTTTACCCCAATCTAGGTGATTATGAAGTTCAAGAGGAAGAGCAAGTCGAGGATGGGAATGCGTCCGAGTGAAGAGCGTTCCAACTCTGAGTCTAGTTATAGTTAGCCCTGTCAATGGATCGGATCCGGGTCGGATCTTTTGAGATCCAGATCCGGATCCGAAATTCTGGCAGCTGTACGATCCGAGTCGGATCAAAACCCGAAATGAAGGGTCGGATTCGGGTCAGCATCCGAATCTGCCTCTTCTCTGTTGGACATGCGCCCTACCTGGAGCCCGCCCCGGAAAACGTGTTCCTGCTGCTGAGGTGCGCACGGGGGGGGGGGGTCGCCGCTGTTCCAGGGGTTCCCGGGGAAGAACCTGCCCTGCCGGGAGGTGGCGGGGATGGGGTGTGAGGGGTACTACGAGTGCCTGGCGTGGGAGGAGGCGATGGGGCTACGCGGGTGGCGCGGGGGAGCGGGGTCGTCGCTGTCGCCGTACGGGGAGGCGAACCCGCCGGCATTCTGCGGGGTGTCGTACAAGGCGATCTGGGGGATCAACCTGATGCGCCTAGCGTGCGAAGGGTACAGCAGCACTTATGGGCTGGCGCCGGTGCGGGTGCGCGGGGGGGGGGGGGGGGTGCTGGATTGGTCCTACGGCATCCGGGTGGGCTACTCGGTGCCGGGGGAGCACGAGGAGGCCGTCCCGCCCCCCAGGGTCACCCCTTCCGCCGCGCTCGCCGACGCCCTCCGATCGGCCGAGGGTCATGATCCAGCTAAGGAAGGATCACCGCCGACTGGTTAAGCTTCTTATTGTACACTTATTAAGCTTCTGAGAGCCCTTCCTCCCAATTTGTGTTTTATTTCCCTTTCCTATGGGTGGTGCGGCCGGGCCTCGCCATCGGGGAGAGCGCGCCCTTCCTGGAGGGCTTCGAGCAGTGCGTGGGATTCCAAGGGAGGGTGGTGGGTTGGACGCCGCAGCAGGAGGTGTTGGCGCACCCGGGGGTGGCTTGCTTCGTCAGCCACTGCGGGTGGAACTCCACCATGGAGGGGGCGGCGAGCGGGGTGCCCTTCCTCTGCTGGCCCTACTTCGGCGAGCAATTCGCCAACCGGGACTACATCTGCAGAGTCTGGGGGACCGGGCTCAGCGTGGCACCCGGCGGGGACGGAGTCGTCACGGTGGAGGAGATCTGGGGGAAGCTAGAGGCACTGCTCGGCAACGAGGGGATCGGGGGGAGGGCGCTACTGCTCTGGGAGGCGGCCGGGAGGAGCGCCGAGGGAGGGGTTCCCGGATCGGGTTTTCGGCGCACCCTGAAACACAAGTTTCGGAGCAAAGATGCTCGCCCCGAACGCGGAGAAAAAGTTATATTTCGGGTCAAAATGTATGATCCGAATTTGATTGGATTTTCGAATTCGAATCGGACTTCGAATCTTTCAGATCCATTGACAGGCCTAGTTATAGTAGTTTGCTATGAGTGTTAGACTCATGTAGTAGGAAGTGAGGAATAAATGTAATTTCCCATTTTATTGAGTCTTAGTCCTGATTAGTTTCCATTTGGAATACAATGAGTTGAGATTTGAATACAAGATTAGTTGAGTTCAATGTTTGGGCCCTACGATGATGTATGTTGTTGTACATTTAGTGCGTGCTAGCTAGAGGCTTTTTTCGACTGTTTACGTCTCCGAATATCGATTCGAATTGTTTCCGCATCATTATTATCTGCTGCATAATTCTCGGGATGTGACAAATTAAATTTCACATCGATATCATGACAATAAGTTATTTTATAGGAACTAAGTAACCAAGACGACTGTTGAACGTGCTCAAATGAGGGGCATGCAACAAACCATCCAAGAACTGACACGCGCCATTGTGCAAGCTACCCAAGGGGGTACCTGTAAGACCCTCGAATTTCCGTCGTATTTTCGTATTTATGTGTGTATATTGTGTTGAGTATGTATGTACGTATTTACGTAGGTATTAAATAGTATAATTACGTTGTACATGTGTTTATATTAAACGTAAATAATGTATGTATTGCATGGTGATAGTATGAATATAATACCATGTACATATTGCATGTATAGAAGCTTGGTATGCATGGTTTTCTGCATAATTAGGGTTCTGGCCGAAGGCCTTATTGGCGTCAACCCCCGGCCGCTGAGGTGGTGTCAGCGTCCAACCTGGACGCCACACTCACTCGGCGTCCAGGTTCTGGACGTCAACATCTCTGGCCTGCATGCGCAGCAGAGCTGCTGTCTTCAGAAACAAGGTATGGTAGCCATTGGGGGGATATCCCCCAACGGCTCCAAAACTGTCAGATCGGCATGGTGAGTGGGTGAGGGCCTCCCCTACTTCCTGAACCCGAATTGGCCTCTCCCCACTTCCCATTTTTCACACTTGCAAGAGGAGAGAAGAGGAGAGAGAAAACCCTAGAGCTTCTGTGAGAAAACCTGAAGTTTGGAGGCTTTGATCCGGCGATCCAAGGCCCTTCTGGAGATCTACTTCGACAAGGAGGAAGACAACATAACCGGCTACACATCCCCGGCCTGGATTCAGAGGGGAGCATCACAGAAGTCGGAGTGGAGGCATCTTGGAGGCTTCTTGGGACTGCCCAAGGAGAGCTTCTCCAACTAATTTGATCCCTTTAGGAGTTTTTCCAAAGGCAAGTACCCCTTTCACATTGTCCATGTATGTGTCTAGGAGGTTTTTATCATTTTTATGGATTTTCCTCGTGTCCTGGATCCCCTACATTCACCATTATTCAGAGCTCGGACTGTGTTTTTACACAGGTCCGAACTTGACGGCAAGACCCATTGACGTTGAGATCTTGAGTCAGCGGCCAACGATGTTGCCGCCAACTCTTGTAAACGTCCATAGTTTGCCGTTTAGTTCTTCCTGACAGAACAGTGAACTGTTCTGCCCTATATCTTTAATTACCGGATTTCTACGCATGAGGATATAATGTAAATTTTATATGTTATGTAAAATAGTAATGTGATGTGTGTGAAATTTCCTGTATTTTTCTGTAGATGGCATATTTATTAGAATTATTGAAAAACATGTGTAGGAAAGAGGTTATGCTTGGTTAACTTTGTTTCCCATGATTTCTGAGGATTAAATATGTAGAATTTTATGAACCATGTTTATATGTATCAGTCCATGCCCTGCAAATTTGGGAATTTTCCCATATTCATGTGAATTTTATAATTCCTACAATGAGAAATAGAAAGCATGTGTAGACCTTGTGAAAATTCTAGTAAATCATGTGTTGGGAAATAAATTCGGGAAAAATTTCTGTGCCAATATGTATGTGTGGTTCATGACTGTGCATGATCAAATCTGAAATCCATGTCATGTTCTATGTTGACTTAGTTTAAGAATGGCATGAAACTGAATGTTTTAATTTTATAAATGCATGTGAATTCAGAAAAATGTGAAAATTTGTATGTGTGTTATTATACCCGAAAACAGCATGTGGTAAAATTTTCAGGAAAATTGATAACAGTAGCCTACACTATGAGATTTTCATGTGAAAATGAGTATAAATACATGTACCATGATTAAGGTTAAATGAGGTGTGTTCCAATGAATCCATGAGAGCTACTAAATGCTTGATTTCTGTTATTAGTGGCATCATGCTAGGGATGAACAGAACCATGTGCATAACAAGAAAGTGTGAAAATCATATGTGAAACGTGTGTTAATCGGAATGTGTAATGTGTAAAATGTGCCGTGTGTGACACTGCTTCCATAGAGGGCTGTGGAACTGTATCATGGAAAAGTCCCCATGAGAAGGTTCAATGTGTTAAGATATCCTAAGGGCATTAGGATGAAATCCTGGAGGTGGACAAGTACCACTGGTTAGGGTGGAGACGTGTTCTCCCGGTCTGCGCAGTGCCAAGAGTCATCACTGTATTGCCTAGGTGATGTGCTATGTGTTATGTGTATGTGATGTGTCCTTCTAGTGGTGGTTTGGACTATGTGTCACGGCAAATAAATTGTGAAATGTGTATATGTGAACATGTGTAAATGTGTATATGTGAACATGGTTGAAATGTGTATATGTGACATGTGTGAAATGTGTATATGTGAACATGTGTAAATGTGTATATGGAACATGTGTAAAATGTGTATATGTGAAATGTGTGAAATGTGTATATGTGAACATGTGTAAAAGTGTATATGTGAACATGTGTGAAATGTGTATATGTCAACATGTGTAAAATGTGTATATGTGAACATGTGTAAAATGTGTATATGTGAACAAATGTGAAAGTGAAATCATGTGAACTATTTATGTTAGGATGGGAATGTGTAACCATGTGAAGTGAATGTGTTAGAGTAGATACGATAATTCATGCTATGATATATTTAATCCCATGTAAATTGCTATCATGTTATAGTCAAATTGGAAGTGTAATCTTCATGTGATGAAATGAGTAGAAAGCATGTGATAGGAAGTGTTATTTGAACATCTTAAACCATGTACCATGTGTTTTGATCTTGTAGAAATACCATGATAGGTTGTCTTCATAAATGTTCAAGCATGCTATATGTGCCCTTGCAAATCGAAATAGTAGAACCTACTATGATGTATGCATGAATGATGTGTATGGAGTTACTTGCTGAGTCTTTTAGACTCACTCCTTGCTTCGGCGTACAGGTGTAGTTGGTGACACACCTTGGAGGAGACAGTGGAGAGCGACTCGAGCGTGGAGATTAGCGTGTGGAGTTGACGTTGTGCCCCTTTGTTTCATAGTATGTAAATGTAGCTTGTATTAGAGTTATCATTATGTAATTGTGGACAAACTATGTATTAAATGTAGAACTTTAATTTTGTGGACAATGTAGTTGGTTTAATTTCAATTATGAAAGTTAGTCTTTTATTTTGCTATATGGATCATGTATGAGAATGTGGATGATGGAATGTGATGACAGTTAGTCCTTTACTTCGTGACTCTTTATCATATTTGTGTATATCTCAATCATGTGATAGTGTTGGGTAAATGTCCCACTGTGATAACCTTTACTATACCGACGTGGGTTGGTATAACCGTACCGGTATAATGAGGGTCACCACAGTACCAATCGTGGTGCAGGCGACCTGCATCGCAACTTCAGGAGTCTGAACCCACCTAGGTTCAGCGGATCCACGGATCCGGATGAGGCCGAGCACTGGCTCAAAGTGATGGAATGAATTTTCTGTGTCATGCAATGTGCAGCGGGGGATAAGCTGCTACTGGCCACATTCCAACTGGAGAAGGATGCCCGCGCTTGGTGGGAGTCAGTGGAAGCTACTAGAGTGAATGGGCAATTCACCTAGAACAAGTTTAAAGAAGCGTTCAACCAAGTACTTCTCCGAGCATGTTCTAGAAAGGAAGGCTGCGGAATTCGCTGCTCTTAAGCAGCGGAGCTTGATTGTGGCCGAATATGAAGCCTAGTTCTCTAGACTGGCGCGCTATGCTGTACATCTGATGAACACTGAAAGGATGAAGGCTAAGCATTTTCTAAACGGCCTTAAGCCCCACTACATAACCCAACTCGCACCCCTCGACATTCAGACTTATGTTGAGATGGTAAAGAAGGCTCAGCTGCTGGAAGATGCTACGGACTTCACTGACTGTATCAAAGGGAAGTTCGTGAAAAAGGAAATGACCACTGGTCAGTCATCTGCTAAGACGAACAACGGCAAGAAGCGTCCCTTCAACATCACGGAGGGACCCAGCCAAGAAAGGAAACCCAAGATCCCAGTCTCCAACACTCCAACAAAAAGTAACTGCAAGCATTGTGACAAGCCAGGTCACACCGCTAACGAGTGCTGGAGGAAGGCTGGCGCATGACTGCGCTATGGAAGTCGCGAGCACTGCATTCCCGAGTGCCCGCTACGGAAGGAACATGAGAGGCGCCCTAATGCGCCTAAGAAACAGGGAAGACTGCAAGCCCTGCATGATGAGGAACCTGCTACAGACGGTGGCATGGTAGAAGGAACCATACAAGTTTTCTCCTTATCAGCATTTGCCTTATTTTATACTGGAGCAACTCATTCATTTATATCTCAACACTTTGCTGATACCCTAACTGTAAAACCTATATACATGGGTTGTGAGTTCTCTGTCACAATGCCACTAGGGGAAAAGGAGAAATTAAACAAATACTTCCCATCTACCGATGTAATAATCGGAGACCGAAACTTAAAAGCTGATCTAGTATGTATGCCCATGGAAGGCTATGATGTAATCTTGGGAGCCGACTGGTTGTCCACTTACGGGGCAAGTGTCGACTGTAAGAAATGGAAGGTTACCTTAAGTGACTTTCCTAAATTGGCATTCTCTGGGATTAGACATAAGAGATGGATGTCTCTAATCTCCACCATAAAAGCTCATAACATGATAAGGAAAGATTGGTGTAGCTTTCCTAGCAGCCGTAGTTGTAGAAAGGAATGGTTCCAAGATAGAAGACATACATATAGTACAGGACTACCCAGATGTGTTTCCTGAGGATCTGCCAGGGATTCCCCTGGAACGTGATGTCAACTTCGCCATAGAGTTGATCCGTGGAGCTGCCCCAGTATCATGTCAACCGTACCGGATGTCACCTTCCGAACTCAAAGAATTGAAGGCGCAACTGATGGAGCTACTAGAAAAGGGGTTCATCAGACAATGTACTTCCCTATGGGGAGCACTTGTACTGTTCGTCAAGAAGAAAGATGGATCGATGAGGTTGTACATCGACTATCGTCAACTCAATTAGCTCACCATCAAGAACAAATACCCACTGCCTAGGGTCGATGAACTATTCGACCAAATATCTGGAGCGCAATATTTCTCCAAGATCGATCTTCGATGTGGCTATCACCGAATGAGGATCAAGGATGACGATATTTTCAAAACGGCTTTCAGGAGCAGGTATGGACATTATGAATTCGTCGTTATGCCTTTTGGTCTAACCAATGCCTCTGTAGCCTTTATGCAACTCATGAACAACATATATCGACCATACCTTGACAAGTTCATGGTTGTCTTCATCGATGATATCCTCATTTATTCAAAGACCAAAGAAGAGCATGAAGAACACCTGAAGATCGCACTACAAGTCTTGCGAGACAACCAGCTGTACGCAAAGCTTAGTAAGTGAAAATTTTGGCTCGAAGAAGTGTCCTTCTTGGGCCATGTCATCTCCAAGGATGGCATCTCCGTTGATCCCTCCAAAGTCGAAGCTGTACTCAACTGGGAGAGCCCAACCAACGTTACCGAAATTAGATGTTTCCTAGGACTAGCTGGCTACTACAGGCGGTTCATCAAGGATTTCTCCAAGATCGCCATTCCTCTCATGCGTTTGACACGAAAGGAGAATCCCTACTCTTGGAGTAAAGACTGTGAGAAGAGTTTCCAAACTCTTAAAGACCGTCTTACCTCAGCACCTGTTCTCGCTCTACCTATAGAGGGAGAAGGTTTCTCTATCTACACTGATGCCTCGAGAATTGGGCTAGGTTGTGTACTGATGCAAAAGGAGAAGGTCATTGCCTACCCTTCTTAACAACTGAAGACTCATGAAGTCAACTAACCTGTGCATGATCTGGAGTTGGCTGCCGTGGTCTTCATCTTGAAGATCTGGAGACACTACTTGTATGGAGAGAAATTTACTATCTACTCAGACCATAAAAGTCTGAAGTATTTATTCTCCCAGAAAGAACTCATCATGAGATAGAGAAGATGGCTGGAATACCTCAAAGACTTTGACTTCAGATCCAATACCATCCAGGCAAGGGAAACGTCGTGGCTGATGCTCTTAGTAGAAAGCCGATGGCATCTGTTTCAAGTCTAGTCCTTGGCGAGATGCAACTACTAGAACTATTCGCAAGGTTAGACTTAAATATTGAACATAGGGATGATCGAGTCTATCCACCCTGGAGGTACCAAAATGTATCAAGACATGAAAAGAACATTTTGGTGGCCGAACATGAAGAGAGAAGTAGCTGAACATGCCGCACACTGCCTTACTTGACAACAAGTAAAAGCGGAACACATGCGCCCTGTTGGTGTGCTCAGACCGCTGGATATTCCAAAATGGAAATGGGAAAGCATTGGCATGGACTTCATCATGGGTTTACCTAAGACTCGTGGTGGACTCGATGCCATATGGGTCATTGTTGACCAGCTAACCAAATCCGCTCACTTCCTTGCTATAAAGAGTAAGTGGTCGGTAGAAGTACTAGCCGCCTTATATGTCAAGGAGATAGTAAGACTGCAGGGAGTTCTATTGTCCATAGTCTCAGATCGAGATCCGAGATTCACATCTCATTTTTGGAAAGGACTGCAAGGTGCACTGGGTACTAAACTCAACTTTAGTACCGCGTTCCATCCACAAACTGATGAATAAACAGAAAGAACCAACCAAATTGTTGAAGACATGTTGAGAGCCTGCACTATAGATTTCCAAGGTTATTGGAATGAGCACCTACCTTTAATTGAGTTCGCCTATAACAACAGTTATCAGGCAAGCATTAAGATGGCACCGTTCGAAGCACTCTACGGAAGGAACTGTAGATCACCTGCATGCTGGAATGTGGTTGGAGAACAACAATGGCTAGGCCCAGAGATGGTACAGAATACCACGAGAGACATTCAGGTAATCAGAGACTGGCTCAAGATTGCTCAAACCAGACAGAAGAGCTACGCCGACAAAAGAAGGCAAGATCTAGAATTTCAAGTGGGTGATCATGTATTTCTATAAGTGTCACCTACTCGCGGCATTCAAAGATTCGGTATAAAGGGAAAGCTCAGCCCTAGATTCATCGGTCCTTTTGAAGTACTCGAAAGGATTGGTGAGGTTGCATATCGACTGGCGTTGCCACCGGATCTGGCATTTGTACACAATGTGTTCCATGTCTCCATACTCAGGAAATGTCCATGACCCTACACACAGATTCGCCACGATAAGTTGGTGCTGAACAAGGATGTGACATACGAAGAAAAACCAGTCAAGATACTGGAACAGAGGGTACAACAGCTCAGGAACCGTCCCATCCATGTGGTTAAAGTTCTGTGGAATAACCGCGGAGTGGAAGAAGCCACATGGGAACCAGAAGGAATCCTCAGACGAAACTACCCCAACCTTTTCGGTAAGTCCTTTTCTCCCTTATGATCATATGAATTTGGGGACCAAATTCTTTTTATGAGGGGGAGGATGTAGCAACCTGGATTTTTCCGAAAAATAAAATTAAATAACATTAAAATTTTGATAATTGAAAAATCAAATAAAAGAAAACTAATTAACTAGAAAATCAAAAGAAAGAGAATTAGATAAAACCATTAAATGAAAACAAATGATGGGCTTTATTAAATTGACCCATTGGTATTTAGTGGGCCAAAATAGAAATTTTTAAAATGAGAATAATGGGAAAATACCCTAAATTTGTAACTTAATTATTACTTAAATAAAAAGAGGGTATTTAATGGATTAAATTAGAAGTTTGAATTAGAATTGGATTCTTAAACCTACCCTAATGGGTTGGCCGCGGAATTAACTCCCATCCTAACCCAAATAGTAAGTGGAAGGCTTAGAAGGAAGGAAGGAAAGAGGAAATTTGGAATTTAAGGGAATTAGAGTCCAAATAGGAAATAGAAAGAGGAGAAGCTTAAATACTCTCCTAAAACCCTCATGGTCGGCCCTAGCTCGTGCCAAGGGGTTGCTGGACCAAGAAGAGAGGTCAAGAGGAGGAGAATTCGTGGAGAAGAGGGATCTCCCAAGTTCTTCCCTGAGTTCTTCAAGTTCTTGCCCTAGAGAAGTGAAACGACTAAAGGTAGGCATTCTCACGAGCATAAACCATGATAATTTTTCTGTAGGATGTCTCATCCATCAGGAACAAAAGCCCTTTATTTTATATTTTTCCATCGAGCAAATCTTTAGTTCTCAATTTTCAATGTTCTGTGAACTTCATGACCCTGAACCCTCTTATTAAATTCATATCTTCATGTTTACTCATCCTCATGCCATGAGATTTTTACTGTAAGAACTGATGGTTGTTAGGGTTCTTTTTCCCCTAAAAGCCCACATTTTCATCTACTCTATCTTGCGAATAAATTATTGCATCTCCACTGTTCGCAGTTTGTTGTACCCCATGATTAAACCCTGACCAAAACATATCCGTTTTCCAATTCCTATTTATTGTAAGTTCTCACACATGCTTAGATCAACCTGCAACTAGTTTCATGATTTTTCATTGCTTGTATAATTAGTTCCATATTTTTGAATCTCTCTGTGTCAAGAAGGCAACATCTTGGACCGCAATCCAAGACATGTCTGACCCCCTGTCGGACTCAGGTGCAGGGCCTATGAACGAGACGGCCCGATAGGCCGCGTTCAGGGGTCTTGTCAAGATAGCATCAACCATCGCGATCAGACCCCGATGGGCACTACCATCACGATCTGTATGCCTGTCCTAACAAAACTGTTGCGATCCTTGAAAGATCCTGTCGCGATTTTAGCGCCTGTTCTGAACAACCTGTCGCGTTCAGTGCAAGCCCTTGTCGCGATCTGCCCTGACCCTGTCGCTACCCTCTCGGGGGTGCGTCGCGATCTAGGTCTTTTACAGAAAAACCCCTGAATTTGCAATTTGTGCTTATACCCTTTAACCCCAGTTATAACTGCAGTAATTGCACTTAATGTAAATGGAAAATTTATATGTGATTTAAAATACATACATGTGACTAATTTCCATATATGATTTCATGTCACATGCACACACTTTGAATCATCCAAATATGGCTTAATTGGAGAGAACACGTTACATAACACATCTAGTAATTTATGTAATTAAATTGCCTCATGCTTAATTACTACATGTGTATGTTTTCCCGCAATGTTTTGGAACACCAACACTGACACTCCACTATTCTAGAATTTCTCTAAAATGTTGAGCACTTGTTTCTATAATTACCCTCTTTCTTGACTTGGACGAACTCTCTGACGGATACTGCTTCTGTCGGACTAGTGAATCCTTGTTCAAGGCCTCCGTAAGTCTCCTCTGTCCATGGATTCCCACATGGTCGACGAGCCGGTTGTACCCTAACACCTATTACACCCTTTAGGGATCAATATGATCCAAACGGCTATTAGAAGTTCGCTCTCGTCTTGAATCATGCCGGACCTCTCGACCTGTGCTTAACATGGCCAGTGGAAGGTTGTTAAGTTCCACCTGACTGCCAACACCAAGTGCGCGTGTTGTGCAACTGGTACTATTGCCTGTTACTCGACGTGTTACGTGCAATGCCCACTAGCTCTCATCTATACCCTACTCGCTCATCTATTCTCGTTCACTCTACTCTCTCGTCTATTCATCTAGTGCTCTTATCTATTTCTTGGTACTCTATGTTGGCCATTGACTGATTGTCTAAAGATAAACAATATAACCAATGCCTGGCAATATATAAAGGGCCCGATCTGGTCCTGGGATGTGCGCCCGAAAGTGCTAGTGCCCATGGGAGTTAAATGATCAGAGTGTTTGGCATTACACTCGAGTGCTATCTGTCTTGACTATCTAAATGACAATCACAAAGTACTATGTTCCCTCGTTGTCTATTGACAAAAGGTGCTATACTATACTCGTTGTGCTATTGTGCTATGGCCATCCTACTATTTTGTGCTATTCCCGACACTCGTGCTATTTTTGGAAAGTCTATATTTGGAAAGTTTTGCTATTTCGTTCACGTGCTATCCTGCTGTCTTTTACCTGACTTTCTCATTCTATCATTAGTTACTCTGCTTTTCATGCATTAATTATTTAAAGCCTGCTTGAGCCTGAGATTTAAGTCCTACTGGGTGATGTTCGCTCACCCTACGTTATTTGTCATTGTGTTCTCAGGTGAGAACGAGGATGAACCATACAATCAAGAGGACGGGAACGACCTGGAGTGATGTCAAGAGTACCCTAGCGTCATATTACTATATATAGCGTTGTAGTAGTTAGGTTTGAAGTTTAGTCTTTTGCTTTATTTCAATGTAATTGGGCCCTATAGATTGGCTCTGATATTAGTGGTTGTAACTAGACATTGGAAATTATTAAAGAAAGGATTGCTTTAGTATTATTCATTGTGCAATGGTTTGATGTCTAGTACTTGCTCTATACCTTTTCTTGCAACTGCCTCGCGTTCTGATATTCCGCATCGGGGCGTGACAGTCTCACTGGCAACATTAGTAGCCAAACTATTTCATGCTCACATCATTTATAATAAATAACAATTAAACAATAATTCATCACCAACCATATATTCTTTAGAAAGAAAGTGGAATCTTCATACTAGCACAACACTACTAGTCTGCTCTACAACGGCAATGGCTAGGCCACAGGCCTCACAGGCACACTGCCACAGCAACTGGTTGCCTAAGCTGCAAGCCACATAGGCAAACCTTAAATACTTAGGTGATAAGACTACTAACCAAGAGCTAGTCCTTTATACCCCAAAACACAATACGTCGGCAACCACACACAAGACAGCAGGATCGACTACAACAAGTCAATCCATCACACACTTAAATCATAATCAGAACCTTACCTGTGAAAGGGTAAAACACAACAAGTGGAAGGTTACACCACACAACCTCCACGGAGCACAGTTTCACCACAATACCTAAAATGACTGATACACAACGTACCACGAGAAACAGGTACCCATGGAGGGTACAAGAACCTATCACCACAAGGTACCACCACAAAGCACTACCCACATAGGGTACAGGTACCTGCTACCACGAGGTACCATCACGGAAACCACAACTAAACTAGTGCCACACACAAGGCACTCCACCACGACAATACCGTGATACAATTGTGCCAAAACGGGGCACACCACAGAAGTCAAATCACAACTAGTGAGTCACCGCTCACTAACCACAAATACAATAGTGCCAACACCAGGGCACACCTCAACAGGTAAAACCACAACCCGAGAGTCACACACAAGCCACCACCAGTGGCAAAGCACGAATCAGAAAGGAACGATGCCACCACACGGGAACAGACTACTGACTGATCAAACCAGTATCCAACCCGGACAACACAACACAAGAACTACCTCTCAGTCTCACAGTCATGGACGAAGGGTCCAACTGCCGCTCCACAAGTACAAGCCAAAGAATAGTGGAGACCAACCAACACCACACCTGTAGACCACACAGCTGCAAGCCCATGCCTGGTACCTTTAGGGACTCTGGCCTAAGCTCCATAAAGTTAGGCACTGGAAACAGGACTAGCCGGGGACCAGTGTTGACTACTAGTGTCCGTACCCCCAACTACAGCACGCTACAAGTGACTAAGAACAAACTCAAGTCAATGTCCTATTGTCGTCTTTGCCTCAGCCGGACGTACAACTCAAACACAGGAGTGAGGGTGTCCAGAACAAACGACATAGACCTTGACGGTACAACACAAGTACCGGGACAAACCCCGAGCACAATAAACATACGTACCTGGCTCACACAGAACCTAGGGTACCCGACTGCAGAGGTATTTCGGAACAGACGCAGGACCACCAAACTCGGCAACGCACAAACCACAATATATGCTTGTATAATATTTATTTATAAATCACGATATACATGTGTTAGGATTAGCTTAACATCGGTCACAATGTGACCCTCAAGCTACCCTACACCAACACATACACAAACCACGATTACATAACACAATCTTGCCTATCATCGGTCACCTTGTGACCTTCATAGCAACACACACCTTTTAACACATAATTCAATATAATATTCTTCAAAGGACAATAGCAGACCAGGGCTAGGTCCACACCTGACCTTCACTGCCCAATCACCTCAGAGTAACTACACAAGTTATATTATAGCTAGGCTCACATAGGAACCTCACTGCCCAACCACTACGACAAATCATAAGAGTTACACCACGACAATGTGTGTTCCATGCACACACCCAATACCTCATAAACTCCATACACACAACACAAAGGACACACCAACCACGTAAAGCATGCTCACCTAGTGAGCACCATGCTCTACAAGCACTACATGTGCCAACGTGCCACAACTCGGTGCCATGCACAACACTTAAACAATAATCAGAAAAATGTACCTTAAAAACATGCATCAAAAGACCTCACGGCTGAGCTTGGGACATGGGGTGCAGTCGAAATCAGGTCGCAACACCCCGATGGACCGCGATCAGAATACTTAACGTGACAAGCTGCAACGGTGCAATAAGATTGTGCCACCCCAATATGCCGTGACAGAAAATTTAGTACCCCGGAAAATCCATTAATTAAAAATTATAGATAAATAGAAATTTTATCCATTAATAAATCAATTAATTAAAACGGTACGCATCATTATTGCATGCGTATAAACCCTATAAAAATAGTAGTTATACTTTAAATAATGTTCTCTAATGACCCATCATGAAATTTGGGCACAGAAAAATCATTTAGATCAAGTTTAAGAAATTATGCGACTTATTAGCGTAATTAAGGAATAAGTCGAAGAACCCATTATTTTATGAGCCAAAGTGGTTTATAAATAAAAATAAACATGTGGGTAGACTTTAAATAATATGGGTCGATAGCCCATTATGATATTTGGACCAATGGACAATCTTGGCCCATGAATAAATTCTTGAATAAAAGGATAATTAAAAATCCATTAAGTAAAGTAAGTACATTGGTCGTATAATTAAGCTCACATGAGTTATTGGGCCAAGAGTAAGAGCCCAAAGGGTGAAGATTAGAAATATTGGCATGAATATTATTTAATCAAATTAAAAATATGAAGTTACTTGAATAAGTGTGATAAATATATTTAAATAAGAACAAAGGGTGAATAATTAGAATTAAACCAATACCCATTAAGTTAAATTCGTAATGGGTTTTATTAATGGCCCTAACATGGATTGTTGACCCAAATACAAAGAGCTCATTATGAGATGGGAAGTAATTGGGCTAAATTTATACCTAAAAATATTAATAAATAAAAGGGGGGTAAGATAATGACTATTTTAACTCCTAAATTATCTTAAAAAGAGTCCTAAGCCCATCCTAACCCATTACCACGAATTGGACCTCTTCCCCATCCTATTAGGTAGATAATGGCTAGAAAATAGGTGGATAATTGTTAATTTCGGAGTTGGAGGAGAGGAGAAGAGTTTTAGGTGATTAAGGACTCTATTAAGCATCAAAACACTCCATTTTTGTTCCCATCCAACCCAAAACTGCACTAGAGACCTTGGGGGACGAAGGAGGGAGGCTAGGATCGTGGGAGCTCAGTGGAGGAGGCTGGAACTTGGATCTTCTCCTTCACATTTCGTCTCCAAACTAGGGTTTTCTTACTCCACGAAAAAGGTAGGCAATCTCTCAAGCAAAAATCGTGTAAAAATTATCCTAGGTAGCCTTCATGAACCTCTACAAAAGCCCTCTCATCTCGTTGTATTTTGTTCATCCATTTGGGCGAATTAATTGCTTGAATCCCTGCTGTTACCATGAACCTGAAACTTCATGTTTGCCCTATACCCCCGCATGTACTTGTTCTCATGCCATGAGAAAATTCTCATATATACTGCATCGTATTAGCTTTCAAACGCCCCTAGTCTCGTTCTATTTCGATCTCTCATGAGGGAAAATTAATTCTTTGAATCCCTGTCAGATCTATGCACCTGACCCTTCTTGTTGGTTTGTGAACCTCGTTCATGCTTCACTTTATACCATGATAAAATTATCATAAATACTACATCTTATTAGCTTTTGAACGCCCCTAGTTTTGGAATTTATCATCATGTATCTATCTCTAATAAATTCATTGAACCTTGACTATGCCTGGTTAGGTCATTGAAATATAACTTGATCACGACATATTTAAACCTTGTCTATTTTCTAATTAATCATGCATGTTGATAGATCTATATATTTACTTTCGTTTTAAACTACTTTCGTGATTTTTGGAGCACCGTGCGATTTTATACTGAATTTAGAATGACCCTGTGTCAAGAAGGGTCCACCCAGAGAAAAAGGGAAAAAGGCCGGACATCCCTGATATCGCGGCGGCGCGACCCGCCGCGATACCGGGAGGTCGCGGCCGGCGAAGGCGACGCGTTCAGAAATGCGGCGGCCTGTGCCGCCGCGATTCCAGCGCAAACCTCTGTCGCGCCCGGGCCGGCGACCGCGACAGGAATCGCGTCCGTGACCCCCGCCGCGATTTAAGCTTTTCTGCCAGAACTTAAAATTGCGCTTATATCCCTACTTTATATGCCATATAACCCTTGTACAAGTTAAACCATGTACTGTTAAGCTTAAGAAATGACCTGAATATTTTTATTTGATAATATTTAAATGATTCTTATTAATTTAAAAGTCGTGAGCACAATTTAATCTATTCTCATGATTTCTTTACACCTACACACTAAACATTGTTTATTGCCATTTGACCCTATTAAATTACTCAATAATGTATCTGGTAATTAAGTGAAATTAATTACCTAATTTCCCTATTGTTTAAATCACACTTGTTCTCGTTTTATTCGCGGGATTTGTACATCGTTATCACGTCCCTCTGCCTTCGAGCACTCGAGGCAAGACGGACAATGTTTCGTTACACACTTTCTCTTGACTTGGACCACCTCTCCATCGGGAATACTCTCGATTGGACCAGGGACTCCTTGTCAAGGCCTCCGTAAGTCTTCTTAGCTTTGGCGCACGTCCTTAGCCAACGAGCTGGTTGTACCATTTAAATCCTATTACACTCTTAGGGATCAGTACGATCCAAATGGCCTTAGTGAGATCTCTCTTATCTTGTGATCACTCCAGACCACCTGGCTCGTGTACATAGCACGGCTAGTGGGGCGGGTGTGACTTCTACCAGACTGCCGGTACTCGACCTGGTGCTGTGCAACCATTACTATCGTGGTTTAACGTTGTTTTACGTTTATACCCCTATCTCATCTACTATCCTTGTACTCTTATCTATTCATGTTCACTCTACTATCTCGTCTATTCATTTAGTACTCTCTTGAGACTTTTGAGCTGTTGTGGCTCCCATTGCTTGTACTATACATGACTGTCTAGCGCCATAATATGGGTCCGGTGACCCTCCTGACTTGAATGCATACTGTGCAGGGCACGGAGAGTGTCCGAGGGGCTCCAATCTAGTCCTGGGGGCAGAGAGCCACCCGAAATACCTGCAGGGGCTATTGACGGTGCTCTGCATTACACCAGTTCTGACTATACTATCTTGGCTAGACATCTAATTGTTTGACTATTAGTCTGAGGAGTTCAGACATACTGTACTATCGTGAAACGGCTACTGTCCCAAAGTGACTATTGCCGTACTTGACTAGTGCACCGTGGTGCAACCATACATGTTATCTCTTTACACGCTATCTCTTTACATGCAATCTCGTTACACGCTATCATGATATACACGCTATCTCGTTGCACGCCACTTTCATACAAACTATCCTATTACATGTCATTTTGATACACGCTATCTTGTTATACACTATCTTGTTACACGCTATCTCGTTATGTTGTCATCCTAATTTTGCAATACTCTTGAGAAATGTATTATCATTCACTTGTTATCTTGTACTATTACTCTCTTGACTATACATGATCGTTCTCTCTAGTTAACTTGCGTTACAAGACATTAATCACTTAAAGCATGCTTGTTTACACGATATATTAAGTCCTACTGAGTCCCTTCGTTATTTGTTATTGTGTTTTTAGGTAAGTCGAATGAGGACCTTACTCACAACAACGGGATTGGACTGGAGTGATGAGCGTCCTGGAGTCATAGCGATGGATTGTCCCCAATACCCTAGAGTTAGTTTAGTTAGTTGCTTAGTTATCATTTCCAAATGTAATGATGTCATTGAGCCCTATGTTTTGGCTCTAAATTAGTGACTGTAATAGTTTAGATGAATTATCAATAAAATGATGAGTTTATTGCAATTATTGTTTCATTAGTTGCTCTGATATTTGCGAATGTATCCGCAATTTACATTACCATACTTGTTGTTTATGCCTCCCCGATTTATTCCACTACTAAATTGGCGGGGCATGACAAAAAATGCCATCACGATGGGTCGACCTGTCGCGACCTTGTCGCGACAGTCGGGTCTGTCGCCTTCACAGGCAGCCACCCTAATCCGGAACCCCTCTCTGGATTAGCCACACAAACCACCCAAAACAGTAAACCAACCAGGTTTTCATGCTTATTGCACCATCGAGACATGATATCTATTGTTTGTAAAGCGGTGAACAAGCTAACATGCAATCCACAACACAAATCAAGGTAGAACTCCCTACCTCCGTGAAAAACACGCAAACCATGCATGGCACGGCGTCTCCCCCGCTCCATGCGACGTCCCTACGGCGAGATTACGTCAAAAACACCATCAACGCGTCAAAGCCGCCGAAAAATCGTCGCAGCAGCTCCCCTGGCCGAGCAGAGCTTGCCCCAGCTCTGTCAAGCCAGATCTGACTTAAAAATAACCAGCGGTTGAGAACGTGATGCATCTCCACGTCGCTACTTGATAGCGACCTAGATGGCCGTCGCGATCCCACCGTCGACGTCAGCTGACTGCCCGGCGCGCGACACGCAGCAGCCATGCAGACGATGACCTCCAAATAGTGGCAACAGGAACGCGACCCCAAGGGTCGTCGCGTTCAGATCGCGACGCAAGTCTCTGTCGCGTTCACAGACACAAAACCTGTGAGCACTTTGGGCCCAACGACCGGCTCACCAAGCCTCACAACTCATGCGAACACCTGAAACACAAGCTAATGGGCCACACATTGGCCACCAAACCCGCTAAACAAGGATCCACAGGGATCCGAAAAATGCACGACGTTACATTATTAACACCTAAAAAGGAATATCGTCCTCGATATTCAAAACCATCCACACTAAACTGAATTATCACCTAAAAAGAAATAAAACCATATACATAACAAGTAGGATACACTTTCTCTGCATCTACATCTTCCTTTCAAACCATCTGTGCTAACTGATCCATTTGTTTCAATTTCACGCTTGCTCTATTTCTCTTTCTCTTTAATGCATTTCACAACTACTCGACTTTATGAATTCAGTTTGCTAGCTTTTACCTTTCATCTATAAGTGATTCTACCTTGCCAGTGAAGCTTAATCTCCTTGGAATCAACCTGCTTCCACAATTTCTGGGTTGTGTTTGCAACATTTCTTTTTGGGCCGCTTTTCCTGCTTAAATCCTTTCACTTTACTCCGCTACCTTTGAATGTTCTGTCACTCTAAACCTTGCTTAATTCTCGAATTCTTCAGTGTCATTCCATTACTCACTTGTCACTGCTAGCCAATATTTTGCTTTATCTGCATTCACATACTTAACTGTCTGACCCAAGGGGTATAGACCTACCACACTTCCGTTGCACAACTCTGATTATACCAAACACTGGGCAAAACCATAACTCTGACCTCAATTTCAATTTTACTGGCTTCCCAAATTAGTTTATTCATTTACTTACCACTGAAAGGAAACACTAATATTTCCAATCTGCCTTTCTTACTCTGTTCGAACCACCTGCTCAAACTCTGAATTATGGCATACTACTATCAACACATCTTGTCTTAATTCATATTCCCAAGCTGACGCTGCGCTTTTCTTATCTCATAATTACATTGCTTAACTAACTCTGCTCGGATTCTGTCTTCAACTATTTCTGTGCTATACTAAACATTGAATTTTAGCATATCACTGCTGACATAATTTGCCCTTTGTATGTTTTCCATTCTTTAGACAATATTTTCTAATTGACTCAGCAAACCAAACCCATATCTTTTTACAATTTCTATTATCACTGATGTAACACTGTTATCAGGACAAAACTTACTTGATGTCATCTCATTCAGAATTCCTTGCTGCTGAACTGATCATACCTTTCTTTATCCTTTCTGTTTTGCTTTACCATCTCTTAATCTGTTTAATTTTCTTTAACTACTATGCTACAACTTTTACATTAAACTTTGGAGACATATTTATACAAAACTCATTCGTTCATCTGGATCACCCTGTCTCGACTTTAATCTACTTTTGATACAAACTTTACTTTCTTGTGCCCACAAATTGCACACAAACACTAGTAGTACTGCTCTTATCTTTAACACTACGATTCTATACAAATCTTTCTGCAAATCCTTATCCACTGTCACTTACTAACCAAATATCTTCCTTACGAAATTCTCAAACAAGTCTGACTGCCCACTACTTTTCCTATATTCTTTCTTTACCCAGCTGCTTATCTCTGTACATACTTACATGAATCTCTATATCAAACTTTCCATCACCATCACTATTCATAACACCATTATTTTGAAACTCTTCACTGCACCCATCTCTAACCACAAAACACATCACATCTTAAGCTAGACTATTTCAGTTAATCATTCCAAACCTAATTCATCACTTAATCACACCGCTTCTTAATATCTAACCACACAAATCTCAAATACATTAATTACTTTCGCCAAAATTCTTAGCTGCAACCCATGCATCTAACAATCCTGATCACACTACTCTATCACTCACTATAACATTGTTCCCTCTGCCATTTCATCACATCATTACTCAATACATGTCTCTGCTAACTCTGGTCCTCATTATAACACTTTCACTGGTTTCCATAGCTGAATCCACCAATCTCTTTTAATTTCTATATTTGAGAACCTTTAAGCAATTACACTTTAACTACAAATTGGCATCTTGATGTGACCACTCACACTGCACCAATAACCGTGCCATTTCTCTACCACTTCTAACAACAACTAGTTTAACAAATAGAAACACGCAGTTCTCATACCAAAAACTCATGTGAAAACCACACTAAAACTACACAAAACTATAGACTTACTACCAGCAGTGGACATTCAACCATGTCTTGGGACATTGTAACCTTATTGTCTTTTCATATTCTAACCGGACAATGCTCTGATACCAACTGTGATGGACCGAAATATTTATGCCCATTAAGGCTCCATATCCAGATCCACTTCCCGTGAACGGACCGAAGTCTCGCAAGGGATATCTCACACACGTGTCCAATATGAATATAAAAGACAACCATACAGTATAAGACACTAGAAAGTACATGTGCTCATATCTGTTCACAAATTTGTACAACTATCCCATTACATTATTACATGTCCAAATTAAAAGGTACAACTACCTGGGGCATACCCCGAGGGAGCACAAGCTCACACAACTCAACTAACACTACTGCTGGTGGTACAAGTCTGCCACAACACCTCCTCAAGCCACACAAATTGTAAGCCCTGAAAAGAACTGTAAGGGAGTGAGCCTCAACATGTCACATGCTCAGTAGGGGAACCATCAAAACCACAGGCAACACTAAAGAGACCTCAACCCCTGAGGGTCTCACTGGCAACACTAAAAGCCAAACCATTTCATATTCACATCATTCATAATAAATAATAGCTGGAACAGTAATTCATAAACAAATACATAATCTTCAGGAAGAAAGAGAAATCATAGGACTAGCATAGCTCCACTAGTCCGCTCAACCACAACAATGCCTAGGCCACAGGCCTCACAGGCACACTACCACAACCACTGGTCGCCTAAGCTACAAGCCACATAGGCAAACCACTTGCCTAGTCTCCAAGCTTCACAGGCAAACCTTAAACACGTAGGTGATAGGACCGCTAACCAAGAGCTAGTCCTTTATACCCCAAAACACACTACATCGGTAACCACACACAAGGTTGCAGGATCGACTACAGCAAGTCAATCCATCACACAATTAAACCATAATCGGAACCTTACCTGTGAAAGGGTAACGCAAACGAGTGGAAGGTTACACCACACAACCTCCACGGAGCACAGTTTCACCACAATACCTAAAAAGACTGGTACACAACGTACCACGAGAAACAGGTACCCACTAAGGGTATGAGTACCTATCACCACAAGGTACCACCACAAAGCACAACCCACATAGGGTACAGGTACCTGCTACCACGAGGTACCATCACGGAAACCACAACCAAATTAGTGCCACACACAAGGCACTCCACCACGGGAAAAACCTCAACACAACTGTGCCAATGATGGGCACACCACAGAAGTCAAACCACAACCAGTGAGTCTCTGCTCACCAACCACAATTACAACAGTGCCAACACAAGGGCACACCTCGACTGGTAAAACCACAACCCGAGAGTCACACACAAGCCACCACCAGTGGCAAAGCACGAGTCGGAAAGGAACGACGCCACCACATGGGAATAGACTACTAGATGATCAAACCAGTATCCAACCCGGACAACACAACACAAGAACTACCTCACAGTCTCGTAGCCACGGACCCTCGGTCCAGCTACGGCTCCACAAGCTCAAAAGTAAGACGACCAACTGTGGAGACCAACCAACACCACACCTGTAGACCACACAGCTATAGGCCCATACCTGGCACCATTAAGGGCTCTGGCCTAAGCTCCCTAAAGTGAGGCACTGGAAAATAGGACTAGCTGGGGACCAGTGTCGACTACTGGTGTCCGTACCCCCAACTACGAGCACGCTACAAGCGACTAAAAACAAACTCACAAGTCACTACCCTACTGTCGTCTTTCCCTTAGCCGGACGTACAACTCAAACACAAGAGTGTGGGTGTCCAGGACAGACGACACAGACCTCGATGGTACAACACAAGTACTGGGACAAACCTCGAGCACAACAAACACACGTGCCTGGCTCCCACAGAACCTGGGGTACCCGATTGTAGAGGTATTGCGGAACAGGCGCCGGACCACCAAACTCGGAACGCACAAACCAAGATATATACATATATAATTTTTATTTATAAATCACGATATGCATGTGTTAGGATTAGCTTAAAACCGGTCACCATGTGACCCACAAGCTATCCCACACCAAGACATACACAAACCATGATTACATAACACAATCTTGCCTATCATCGGTCACCTTGTGACCTCCATAGCAACACACACCACTTAACATATAAATCAATATAATATTCTTCGAAAGACAACAACAGACTAGGGGTAGGTCCACACATGACCTTCACTGCCTAATCACCTCAGAGTAACTACACAAGTTATATTATAATAATCATAACGACGACCACTAGCCATGCACACACATGCATGACACACAATTCATGGAAACACCACAGTGTCACGGCTAGGCTCACATAGGAAGCTCACTGCCTAACCACTACGACAAATCATAAGAGTTAGACCACGATAATGTGTGTGCCATGCACACACCCAATACCACATAAACTTCACACACACAACACAAACGACACGCCAACCACGTAAAGCATGCTCACCTAGTGAGCACCGTGCTCTACAAGCATACATGTGCCAACGCACCACAAATCGGTGCCATGCACAACACTTAATAAATAATCGGATAAACGTACCTTAAAAACATGCATCAAAAGACCTCACGGCTGAGGTTGCGACATGGGGTGCAGTCGCAATCAGGTCGCGACACCCTGATGGACCACGGTCAGAATACTTAACGCGACAGGGTGCAACGGCGCAATGAGATCGCCCGACATGTCGCTACATAAAATGTTGGTCGTGACAGCCAGGTCTGTCGCCTTCACATGAGACAACCCTAATTCGGAACCTCTCTCTGGATTAGCCACACAAACCACCCAAAACAGTAAACCAACCCAGTTTTAATCCTTATTGCACCACCTAGGCATGATATCTATTGTTTGTAAAGCGATAAACAAGCTAACATTCAATCCACAACACAAATCAAGGTAGAACTCCCTACCTTCATGAAGAACACGCAAACCAAGCATGGCACGGCCTTTCCCCCGCTCCACACGACGTCCTCGCGGCGAGAGTGCGTCAAAAACACCATCAACGCATCAAATCCGCCGAAAAATCGCCGCAGTAGCTCCCCTGGCCGAGTAGAGCTTGCCCCAGCTCTGTCCAGCCAGAACTGACTTAAAAATAGCCAGCGGTTGAGACCGGCGACGCGTCTCCACGTCACGACCTGATAGCGACCGAGGTGGCCGTCGCGATCCCACCGTCGATGTCAGCTGACTGCCCGCCGCGCGACACACGGCAGCCATGCAGACGACGACAGCCAAACAGCGGCAATAGGAACACGACCCCAAGGGCCGTCGCGTTCAGATCGCGACGCAAGCCTCTGTCGCGTTCACAGGCACAAAACCTGTGAGCACTTTGGGCCCAATGGCCGGCCCACCAAGCCTCACAACTTGCGCAAACACCTGAAACACAAGCTAATGGGCCACACATTGGCCACCAAACCCTCTAAACAAGGATCCATGGGGATCTGAAAATCCCACGACGTTACATTATTATCAGCTAAAAAGGAATATCGTCCTCGATTTTCAAAACCAACCACACTAAACTGAATTATCACCTAAAAAGAAATAAAACCATATACAGAACAAGTAGGATACACTTTCTATGCATCTGCATCTTCCTTTCAAACCATTTGTACTAACTGATCCATCTGTTTCAATTTCACTCTCTTTAATGCATTTCACAACTGCTCGACTTATGAATTCAGTTTGCTAGTCTTTACCTTTCATCCATAAGTGATTCTACCTTTCCAGTGGCGCTTAATCTCTTTGGAGTCAACCTGCTTCCACAATTTCTGGGTTGTGTTTGTCGCATTTCTTTTCGGGTCACTTTTCCTGCTCAAATCCTTTCACTTTATTCCGCTACCTTTGGATGTTCTGTCGTGCTAAACCTTTCTTAAATTCTCAAATTTCTTAATGCCATTCCATTACTAACTTGTCATTGCTAGCCATTATTCTGCTTTATCTATGTCCACATACTTAACTATCTGACCCGTGGGGTATAGACCCACCACACTTCTGCTGCGCCACTCTCATTAGACCAAATACTGGGAAAAACCATAACTCTGACATCAATTTCAAATTTACTGGCTTCCCAAATTATCTTATTCATTTACTTACCATTGAAAGGAAACACTAATATTTCGAATCTGCCTTTCTTACTCTGATCGAACCACCTGCTCAAACCTTGAGTTCTGGCATACCACTCTCAACACATCTTGTCTTAATTCATATTCCCAAGCTGACGCTGCGCTTTTCTTATCTCATAATTACATTGCTTAACTAACTCTGCTCGGATTCTATCTTCAACTATTTCTGTGCCACACTAAATTTTGAATTTTATCATATCACTGCTGACATACTTTGCCCTTTATATGTTTTCCTTTCTTCAAACAATATTTTCTGACTGACTCAACAAACCAAATCCATATCTTTCTACAATTTCTATTCTCACTGATGTAACGCTGTTATCAAAACAAGATTTACTTGATGTCACCTTTTCTCAGAATTTCTTACTGTGCTTAATTAGGCTTTTCCTTATCCTTTCTGTTTTGCTTTACCATCTCTTAATCTGTTCACTGTTCTTTAACTACTATGTTGCAACTTTTACATTAAACTTTGGAGACATTTTTATACAAAACTCATTCGTTCATCTGAATCACCCTGCCTTGACTTTAATCTGCTTTTGATAAAAACTTTACTTTCCTGTGCCCACAAATTGGACACAAACACTAGTAGTACTGCTCTTATCTTTAACACTGTGATTCTATACAAATCTTTATGCAAATCCTTATCCACTGTCACTTACTAACCAAATATCTTCCTTACGAAATTCTCAGACAAGTCTAACTGCCCACTACTTTTCCTTTATTCTTTCTTTACCCAGCTGCTGATCTCTGTACATACATACACGAATCTCTATATCAAACTTTCCATCACCATCACTATTCATAAGACCATTATTTTGAAACTCTTCACTGCACCCTCTCTAACCAGAGAACACACCACATCTTAAGCTAGACTATTTCACTTAATCATTCCAAACCTAACTCATCATCGCTTTTAATATCTTTCCACACAAATTACAAATACATTAATTACTTTTGCCAAAATTCTTAGCTGCAACCCATGCATTTAACAATCTTGATCACATTACTCTATCTCTCAGCATAACTTTGTTCTTTCTGCCATTCCATCACATCATTACTCAATACCAGTCTCTACTAACCCTGGTCCTCATTAAAACACTTTCACTGGTTTCCATAGCTGAATCCACCAATCTCTTTTAATTTATATAATTGAGAACTTTAAGCAATTACACTTTAACTACAAAGTGGCATTCTGATGTGACCACTCACACTGCACCAATAACCATGAAATTTGTCTGCCACCTCTAACAACTGCTAGTTTAACAAATAGAAACACGCAGTTCTCATACCAAAATTCACGTGAAAACCACACTAAAACTACACAAAACTGCAAACTTACTACCAACAGTGGACATTCAACCATGTCTTGGGACATTGTAACCTTAATATTTTTTCGTATTTTAACCGCACAATGCTCCGATACCAACTATGACGGACCGGAATATTTATGCCCATTAAGGCTCCTTATCCAGATCCGCCTTCCGCGAATGGACCGAAGTCTCGTAAGGGATATCACACACACGTGTTCAGTAAGAATATAAAAGACAAACCACAACAGTATAAGACACAAGAAAGTACATGTGCTCATATATGTTCACAAATTTGTACAACTGTCCCATTACATTATTACATGTCCAAATTAAAAGGTACAACTACCTGGGGCATACCACGAGGCAGTACAAGCTCACATAACTCAACTAACACTACTGCTGGTACAAGTCTACCACAACACCTCCTCAAGCCACACAAACTGTAAGCCCTGAAAAGAACTGTAGGGGAGTGAGCCTCAACAAGTCACAGGCTCAGTAGGGGAACCACCAAAACCACACGCAACACTAAAGGGACCTCAACCCCTGAGGGTCTCACTTTGCCCTTTGTATGTTTTCCTTTCTTCATACAATATTTTCTGACTGACTCACCAAACCAAACCCATATCTTTTTACAACTTCTATTCTTACTGATGTAACGTTGTTATCAGGACAAAACTTACTCAATGTCATCTCATTCAGAATTCCTTGCTACTCAACTGATCATACCTTTCTTTATACTCTCTATTTTGCTTTACCATCTCTTAATCTGTTCACTGTTCTTTAATTACTCTGCTGCAACTTTTACATTAAACTTTGGAGACATTTTTATACAAAACTCATTCATTCATATGGATCACCCTGCCTTGACTTTAATCTACTTTTGATACAAACTTTACTTCTCTGTGCCCACAAATTGCACACAAACACTAGTAGTACTACTCTTATCTTTAACACTATGATTCTATACAAATCTTTCTACAAATCCTTATCCACTGTCACTTACTAACCAAATATCTTCCTTACGAAATTCTCAGACAAGTCTGACTGCCCACTGCTTTTCCTTTATTCTTTCTTTACCCAGCTGCTTATCTCTGTACATACATGAATCTCTGTATCAAACTTTCCATCACCATCACTATTCATAACACCATTATTTTGAAACTCTTCACTGCACCCATCTCCAACCACAGAACACATCACATCTTAAGCTAGACTATTTCACTTAATCATTCCAAACTTAATTCATCACTTAATCACACCGCTTCTTAATATCTATCCACACAAATCTCAAATACATTAATTACTTTCGCCAAAATTCTTAGATGCAACCCATGCATATAACAATCCTGATCACACTACTCTATCTCTCACTATAACATTGTTCCCTCTGCCATTCCATCACATCATTACTCAATACCTGTCTCTGCTAACTCTGGTCCTCATTAAAACACGTTCACTGAATTCCATAGCTGAATCCACCAATCTCTTTTAATTTCTATAACTGAGAACCTTTAAGCAATTACACTTCAACTACAAACTGGCATCTCGATGTGACCACTCACACTGCCCCAATAACCGTGCCATTACTCTGCCACTTCTAACAACAGCTGGTTTAACAAACAGAAACACGCAGTTCTCATACTAAAAACACATGAGAAAACCACACTAAAACAGCAGACTTTCTACCAGCAGTGGACATTCAACCATGTCTTGGGACATTGTAACCTTAATGTCTTTTCATATTCTAACAGGACAATGCTCTGATACCAACTGTGACGGACCGGAATATTTATGCCCATTAAGGCTCCATATCCAGATCCGCTTCCCGCGAACGGACCGAAGTCTCGCATGGGATATCTCACATACGTGTCCAGTAAGAATATAAAAGACAACCACACATTATAAGACACAATAAAGTAAATGTGCTCATATCTATTCACAAATTGTACAACTATCCCATTACATTATTACATGTCCAAATCAAAAAGAGTACAACTACCTGAGGTATACCCCGATGGAGCACAAGCTCACACAACTCAATTAACACTACTGCTGGTGGTAGAAGTTTGCCACAACGCCTCCTCAAGCCACACAAACGGTAAGCCCTGTAAAGAATTATAGGGGAGTGAGCTTCAAAAAGTCACAAGCTCAGTAGGGGAACCACCAACAACCACACACAACACTGAAGAGACCTCAACCCCAGAGGTCTCACTGGCAAAACTGGTAGCCAAACCATTTCATGCTCACATCATTTATAATAAATAACAATTAAACAATAATTCATAACCAACCATATATTCTTTAGAATGAAAGTGGAATCCTGGGACTAGCACAACACTACTAGTCTGCTCAACAACGACAATGCCTAGGCCACAAGCCTCACAGGCACACTGCCACAGCAACTGGTCGCCTAAGCTACAATCCACATAGGCAAACCTTAAACACTTAGGTGATAAGACTGCTAACCAAGAGCTAGTCCTTTATACCCCAAAACACACTACGTTGGTAACAACACACAAGACAGCAGGATCGACTACAGCAAGTCAATCCATCACACACTTAAACCATAATCGGAACCTTACCCGTGAAAGGGTAAAACAAAACAAGTGAAAGGTTACACCACACAACCTCCACGGAGTGTAGTTTCACCACAATACCTAAAAAGACTCGTACACAACGTACCACGAGAAACAGCTACCCACGGAGGGTACGGGTACCTATCACCACAAGGAACAACCATAAAGCACTACCCACACAAGGTACAGGTACCTGCTACCACGAGGTACCATCACGAAAACCACAACTAAACCAGTGCCACACACAAGGCACTCCACCACGACTATACCTTGATACAATTGTGCCAACAACGGGGTACAACATGGAAGTCAAATCACAACCAGTGAGTCACAGCTCACTAACCACAATTACAATAGTGCCAACACCAGGGCACACCTCAACGGGTAAAACCACAACCCGTGAGTCACACACAAGCCACCACCAGTGGAAAAGCACGAGTAGGAAAGGAACGACGCCACTATATGGGAACAGACTACTGCTGATCAAACCAGTATCCAACCCAGACAACACAACACAAGAACTACCTCTCAGTCTTGCAGTCAAGGACAAAGGGTCCAACTGCCGCTCCACAAGTACAAGCCAAAGAACAGTGGAGACCAACCAACACAACAACTACAGACCACACAGCTACAGGCCCATGCTTGGCACCTTTAGGGACTCTGGTCTAAGCTCCCTAAAGTGAGGCACTGGAAGCAAGACTAGCCGGGGACCAGTGTCGACTACTGGTGTCCGTACCCCCAACTACGCACGCACTACAAGCGACTAAGAACAAACTCAAGTCACTGTCCTACTGTCACTGTTCCCTCAAGCGACGTACAACTCAAACACAGAAGTGAGGGTGTCAAGGATAGACGACACAGACCTCGACAGTACAACACAAGTACTGGGACAAACCCCGAGCACAACAAACACACGTGCCTGGATCACACAGAACCTGGGGTACCTGACTGCAGAGGTATTCCGGAACAGTCGTCGGACCACCAAACTCCGCAACGCACAAATCACGATGTATACTTGTATAATCTTTATTTATAAATCACGATATACATGTGTTAGGATTAGCTTAACACCGTTCACCATGTAATCCTCAAGCTACCCTACACCAACACATACACAAACCACGATTACATAACACAATCTTGCCTATCATCGTCACCTCGTGACCTTCATAGCAACACACACCTTTTAATACCTAAATCAATATAATATTCATCGAAGGACAACAACAGACCAGGGCTATGTCCACACATGTCCTTCACTGCCCAATCACCTCAGAGTAACTACATAGCCGAGCCCGCTTTATTCAGACCCAACTCAGATACTCGCCTATACACTCCATGTTCGAGACCCCTAAAGCCCGTGATGCCAAGAAACCCCAAGGTCCCGTCACCGAGGGAATCCAAACCAACGAACAGGTAGGTGCAGTCAGTAATCCCCAAGGCCTAGTAGGTAGATCCCAGCAACCTCAGCAACCTCAACAGCCATGGAACAACAATAGACAACCTCCTCCTCAAGGTCAGAATCCTCCCCAAGATCAGCGCCAATACTCTCAGGTCCCTCTACCCCAGAATGGTTTTGCACCAAGGAAACCCAACAGACCCAAGAGAGCCCAATATCCACCTCTGCCCGAATCTTTGGCCGATGTTTTCGCAGTCCTCATGTCCTTGAATGCCCTCTGACTCCCTCCTGAGAACCCGAATTGGAATATGGCAGCAGACCAGATGAAGTATTGTGTGTATCATCGCCACCCGGGCCACAATGTGTCAAATTCCTTCCAATTCAGGGACATCATATATGATCTTCATGAGCATAATCAGATCGATTGGGCAGAGATGAAGATGTTAATCCAGACACTAAGAGACCAGCAGGGTCAGAGGCAACAGCAACAGCAGCAGAGGCGACAGCAGCAGCAACAGCAGTAACAGTACCAGCCCTTCCAGCAACAGTATCACCAGCAACAGCAACAGCCGCAGCAACCGCAGCAGCTGGCGAATGACCTTTGCACAATCCGCAATCCCATGCCCCAACATCCGGTAGCTCCAAACCCTCAGCCTCCTCCACCCGCACAAGTCAATCCAGTTGTCCATCACCCGCCACCAGACGCTCAATGGGCCTTTGATGATGAACACGAAGTGGGCTAGCTTTTGGCTATTTCTCACATGTAGCAACCTGAATTTTTAAGAAAAATAAAAAATTAAATAAAGAATTAAAACCTAGCTAAATGGATATTTAAAGGAAAAGAGCATTAAAAAATCCATTAATGGAAAAGAGTAATGGCTTTGCTTAATGGACCATCTAGAATTTATTGGGTCAAAATATGAATTTACAAAGGGAGAATAATAAGAAATACCCTAAATTCGGAGTTTAATTATCTATAATTAGAAAGGGGTTATTAAAGCAATAAAAGTGGCAATTAAAGTTGGAATTGGATTCCTAAACCTACCCCATATATTCTAGCACGAATTTAGGTACTATCCTAACCCAATTAGAGATTGGAAAGCACGAGAGGAAAGGTGGAGTTAGGAAATCTCAGATTAAGATGAATTTGAGTAGTAGTAGGAATAGGAACTTGTGTTTACATAAATACATCTCTTAAACCCTCTTGGCCGACCATAGCTCATTGCCAAAGGTTGTTGGACGTGAGAAGAGGCCAAGGAGGAGAGGATCTCGTGGGGAAAGGAGTTCTTGAGCTTCTTCCTCGTTCTTGGAGTTCTAAGCCCTAGAAGATAAATCGAGCCAAAGGTAGGCATTCTCACAAGCAAAAATCCTAATATTTCGTCTGTAGATTGTTCCATGCATCAGGAACAAAATCCCTCAAATTTCATAATTTTCCATCGAGCCAATATTTTCTTCTTGAATTTTGAAGTTCTGCAACTCTCTTGACCCCGAACCCTCTTCATAATTCTTGTTCTCCATGAATATTAAATCCCATGCCTTGAAATTTTTATGGGAGATACTGATGATCATTATGGAACTTTCACCCCTAAAAGCCCTAATTTTTATACAGCATGTTGCTCGAATTAAATCATGGAATCAAGTTGCTTCTTGTTCCACTTGATAGAACTATGTCGATACCATGATTGTTTTCGGATTCCTAATTACTGAAAGTACCCTTGCATGTCTAGATCAATTTAAAACTAGTTTCATGATTTTTCATAGTGTATACAATTAGTTATGATTTTTTGAACTACCCTATGTCAAAAAGGCAAGTTTCTGGACCATAATCCAAGACAGATCAGAGCTTTGTCAGACTCAGGCCACGGACCTGAGAACGCGACGGCCCGACATGTTGCCTTCCCAAGCCCGTCGCAACGCCTTTCTTGTCGCGTTCTGAACGCGACAGGACACCCCGTCGCGTTCTGGCCGCCTGAGCAGACAGCCCTGTCGCGACCCTTTGCAGGCCCTGTCGCTACCTGCCCTACCCCTGTCGCGATCCTCACAACCCTATGTCGCCTTCACAGGTTTTTGATAAAAACCCATAAAAATTATTTCTGTCGCTTTCTAAATAATTCTTACACCTTTTTACAGTTATACCCCCAGTAAAAACTTGTTTTAAAAATAGAGCTACATTGAATGATTTAAAATACATATTCACGACTTATTTCTATCTATGATTTCTCTTACACATGCACACACATGAACCACCCATATATGACTGAAATCTAGCATTAAGTATCTCCTAATGTATCTGATAATTTATGCAATGAAGTATATTACATGCCCTATTTTAAAGGACTTGTATTCGTTTCTTGCGTGGGTTATATACCGATATCGACGCTCCACTGTTCTAGAATTCCTCTAGAACGTCGAGTACCTGCTTTTATACACACTTTACTTGGCTTGCGGTGAACTCTCCGTCGGATATTCCTTTCGCCGGACTAGTGAACCCTTGCCCAAGGCCTCCGTAAGTCTCCTCTGATCATGGATTCCCACTTGGTCGACGAGCCGGTTGTACCCTAACACCCATTACACCTCTAGGGATCGATATGATCCAAACGACTATTAGAAGATCGCTTTTACCTTGAATCACGTCGGACCTCTGGACCTGTGCTTAACATGGCCAGTGGTAGGTCGTGAGTTCCACCTAACTGCCAACACCAAGTGCGCGTGTTGTGCAACTGTTACTATCGCCTGTTTACTCGTCGCATTACGTGCAATGACCACTAGCTCTCATCTGTACTCTACTCGCTCGTCTATTCACGTTCACTCTACTATCTCGTCTATTCATCTAGTGCTCTCATCTACTTCTTGGTACTCTATATTGGCCATTGACTGATTGTCTAAAGATAAACAATATAACCAATGCCTGGCAATATATAAAGGGCCCGATCTGGTCCTGGGATGTGCGCCCGAATGTGCTAGTGCCCATGGGAGTTAAATGATCAGAGTGTTTGGCATTACACTCAAGTGCTATCTATCTCGACTATCTATATGACAATCAAAACACAAACGTGCTATACTCTCTCGTTGTCTAGAATGACAAATATGTGCTATACTCGTCGTGCTATTATTATACTTGTGCTAGTTGTGCTATGGCCATCCTGCTGTTCGTGCTATACTTGATACTTGTGCTATTTTTGTAAACTATACTCGATCTCGTGCTATTGTGCTATCCTGTTACCTGTTGTGCTATCTCTTGCTATATTATGACTCTCCTGTACCTGCTATCTTTAGATACTCTGCCATTAAATGTGTTAATCATTTAAAGCCTTCTTGAGCCTGAGATTTAAGTCCTACTGGGCGTTATCGCTCACCCTACGTTATTTGATGTTGTGTTCTCAGGTGAGACCGAGGATGACATGTACACTCACAAGGAAGGGAATGACCAAGAGTGAAGCCAGGAGTACCCTCGAGTCATTATGTTATCTTAGAGTTGTAGTTAGTTATTTCTTTTTGCAATGTAATCGGGCCCTATAGAATGGCTCTGATATTAGTGGTTGTAACTAGACATTTGAAAGGTTATTAATGAGAAAGGTTTGATTTAGTATTATTCAATGTGCAATGGTTTGATGTCTAGTATACGCTCTATACCTTTTTCTTGCAACTGCCTTCACGCTCCGATATTCCGCGTCAGGGCGTGACATCACATCACACCCTCCACTACCACGACTTCGCCCAATGAACCTCTCTCCTTCACACCCACCATTGCCACCATCACCTCAGCACCCTACGACTCCCCCATCATATCACCCATTACTCCCCCACTAAACAACATCCCGCTATCCCCTGCGCCAGCACCTTTACTAGCCAACCCCTCCATCCTGGACACCTCACCTTCTCCCCTCCATCACAGCCTTGCCTCGCGGAGCGGACGGATGTTCCACCGGATGTACCCTAATGCGTCCGTGGCCATGCCAGATCAGCCGGTACAACAAGCCAACACTCAACAGCAACAAGATGCAGAAGAAGTAGAGCCGGTCCCGGGGACCCAATATGATATTTTGAAACATCTCGACCAAACTCCCGCCAAGATCTCTATTTTGGAACTGATCAAGAGATCACAGACTCATCAAGATGCCCTTAGGGCCTTCCTACAGAGGGTCATGGTCAGTGAGGACATGAACCCCGACAACCTGCCCTCCGTGCTTTCTATTGTGAACAAAGGGCCCACAATCACTTTCTCTGATGGCGAATTAGCTGCTCCTGAAGCTAGGAAAATGCCCTTATGTGTAACACTCACGATAAATAAGGTAGCCATTGATGCAACGTTAGTGGATACAGGAGCTTCCATCAACATATGTCCACTAAGCACCATAAGAGCCTGCAACATCTCAGAATGCCAGTTGCAACCTACCCCCACTACAATAGCTGCATATGACAATTCCCGTCGGGCTTGTCACGGGGTCATCACATTGCAGGCAGAGTTGGGGCCACTTGCTATGTCAGTCGAATTATATGTGTTGGACATCGATCACACTTATAAGGCCATTCTGGGACGCCCGTGGATCGAGTCGCTAGGGGCAGTGCCTTCCACAACTCATCAATGTTTGAAATTTCCCTTTCAAGGAAGGATAGTCAAGGTCAAGAGTGTAACAACAACCCACACCATAGAAGCGGTTGAAAGAATTGTGCCCTCAGTCTGGCCATCCAATAAACCAGTCATTTCTATACTTGACGTGAACTACCCCTGGGCATATACCTTCTCCTCCAACCATCTAATTGTGTCCCCAATAGTGGCAGCAGTCAGGAAGGATGGGTCAGCAAATGCAAAAGGATGGGATATCATAGTCAGAATTGGTTACCAGATTGAAAAGGGTTGGGTGCTCACCTCCAAGGCCGAGTCAGAACTGTCACTGGCACGAGAAAATCCACGAAGCATGGTTTGGGGTACGTGGTATGGGCAGCATCCTCATCCCATTCACAGTCGATCAGCAAAGTCAGATCAAACCTCTTGTTTGGACACTTTATGATCACTTCGTCAGAGGACCTGTACAGCCAGGATATAACACTATGGTGAAAGAAATACCGAGTTTTGCATATCAGCCCTAGAAGCACAGCGTCCTGGCAAGAAGAAGAGGGCAGAGGCAGAAACTGAAGAATCAGATATCGAAGATCTGATCTCTACATTTAGTCTGTTGTTCAAAGAGGATAGCAATATTTTCGCACCAGAAGCCGAGACAGAAGAGCCAGGAATGGAAGGCCTCAACCGCTTGTTCAGCAAGGAGGGAACATCGCAGTCTCAAGTGGCAGTATCAGCATTAGCAACCACCACCAAGCGACAGTTGCTTGGATTTGGTGAGGAAATTGAAATGGTCAGTTCAACCAAATCAACAAGGGAGCACTAGCCAGGGTTTTCCCGGTTTCCCAGTCATTTTGTTTCATCCATCTTTATCTGCAAATTCCATTTTATTCCCTTATCCCCTCCCCTCATTTTCCAATTCTCCCCCGACGCTGTAGAAACGTTACTCCGCCCTTCGACCTTCTTCACCATCCTCTTTAATGGCCGGTTCTGTCCTTCTCCCGAAACCTCCCGAATTAGTTTAATGTTTCCTTAAAAAAAATATATGTGGGTCTTCCTTTTCCCCAGACGGAGATCCCCGTCTCCTCCCTACTCCTGCTCCCGACGGCGATCCCCGTCACCTCCCTGCTTTCTCCCGCTCCCGACGGTGATCCCCGTCACCTTCCTGCTTTCTCCTGCTCCCGACGGCGATCCCCGTCACCTCCCTGCTTTCTCCTGCTCCCCACAGTGATCCCCGTCACCCCCCTTATTCCTCTCGAAGGCGATCCCCGTCACCTTTCACGCTCCTGCTCTCGACGGTGATCCCCGTCACATCGGCTCTCTGGCAGCGATCGCCGTCCTTCTTTCGCTCAATTCGCGCCTTCGCCTGGTGGCCAGACATGGCCATTTCGGGCAATTCGGGTGAGGGGCCTTCTGTTCCCTTACACCCCGATTCTGTTGCCGGCACCCTGAGCTCGGGTGGCCCGCTTCCTCCTCCAGTCCCATCGGAGGACCTTCGCGGCCCTGCCGCGCCCTTGTTTTCTATTCCAATAAACCTCTGGACACTTCTCCAGAGCCTCCTGTAAATATCAAATTTATTTAAGTCCAGGGAGATCCTTGCAAGTCCCTGTCCCCGTCTAGGAAGAAGAAGGGTAGTGGCATACCCCGTAGATATCTGTTGGACTTAGTGCATAGGTGTGGCACTCTTCTAGCTGTCGAAGAGTTCGTCCAAGAGGCAGTGGTTCTGAACATAGGGGATCTGCATTTAGAGGAAGGGCTAGACGATGAACTTGAGTATACGAGATTCTAGCCGAAGATGACCCATCAGATGAAGGGGATTGTGAGATGGAGGATGCTGCCGAGATGTATGCAAGTGGCATGAGGAAATTCGATGAACCTACCTCGGCAGTAGATGAACCCACCAAAGAGGTAAACGTGGGAACAAAAGAGGACCCCAGGCTCCTAACCATAGCCTCTAATCTCCGTCCCGAAGTAGAAGAAGAGCACATAGAGATTTTAAGGGAGTTCAAGGATTCATTTGCCTGGTCCTACGATGATATGCCTGGCATTGACCCCAACTTGGTAGAGCATAGGTTGATCTTGAAGCTAGTAGTAGTTGCCATTAAACAGAAGCTAAGAAGATTCCTCCCCCACATAGCTTTGAAAATGAAAGAGGAGATTGATAAACTACACAAAGCCAAGTTCATTCGTGTAGTCCTCTATCCTTTGTGGGTGGCGAACATTGTCCCGGTGATGAAGAAGGACGGAAGAGTGCGTATCTGCATAGACTTCCGGGACTTGAATAAGGCATGTCCAAAGGATGATTTCCCGCTACCTCATTTGGATGTTTTGATTGATAATACAGCAGGGTTCGAAACTCTATCATTTATGGATGGGTATTCCGGCTACAATCAAATTCGTCTAGCCCCGGAGGATCAAGAGAAGACCTCCTTCACCACCCCATGGGGAACATATTCCTACGTGGTCATGCCGTTTGGACTAAAGAACGCCGGCGCCACTTATCAAAGAGCAATGTTAGCTATCTTCCACGACATGATACATATCGATGTTGAGGTTTATGTGGATGATATCGTGGTGAAGTCTCGGACCCGAAGTGAACATTACTCCGTGCTTGCCAGAGTGTTCCGTCGCGCACAAGAATATCAATTGAAGATGAATCCAAAAAGTGCATGTTTGGGTTTCCTCAAGAAAATTGTTAGGCTTCATAGTTAGTAAGCGGGGGATCCAGATAGACCCGCACAAGGCAAAGGCAATCAATGAGAGCCTCCTCCTAAGAACATATCTGAACTTCGAGGTTTGATTGGTCGACTGCTTCATAAGGAGATTCATATCTTAGCACTCTCAAAGGTGCCATCCCTTCTACGAACTTTGAGAGGAGGAGTCAATTTTGAATGGAATGATAAGTGCCATGAGGCCTTCAATGAGCTCAAGAGCTATCTTATGAATCCGCCCGTGCTTCAGGCACCTATCCCTGAGAAACTGTTAATTCTATATCTGTCAAAATTGAGGACTCCCTAGGAGCTGTCCTTGCTCAGCATGATGAATCCGGCTAAGAAAGGGCAGTCTACTACCTATCTAGGCTCTTCAATCCTGCCGAGCTCAAACTCACCACAATGGAGAAAACCTGTGCAGTGCTAGCCTAGGTAGTGCAAAAATTGAAGCACTACTCCTAGCTCATAAGGTGAGTTTGATTTCTAGAATGGACCCTATTAGGTATCTCCTGGAAAAGCCAGTCCTCGCCGACAGATTGGCACGCTGGAAAAGTTTCCTCTCTCAGTTTGATATCTCCTTTATTGTTCAGAAAGCCATAAAGGGGTATGCCATTGCTGAGCACCTTGCTCACCTCCCTCTTCCTCACAGTGATACGGTTCAAGAGGAATTCACCGATGAAACCTATCACTTGTCTCTCATGATCCCTTATGTCACTCCACTTCGATGGAGCTCTCATTCTAGGGGACGGGGCATAGGTGATGTCTTGCTCACCCAAGAAGGGGTCACCATTCCTTTGGCTTATCAACTCCAGTTCTACACCACCAACAATATCTACGAGTATGAGGCTCTCCTAGCCGGTCTTAAGCTTGCCTACCTCCTAGGTGCGCGTCACCTCATGATCATAGGAGATTCTCAACTCGTCCTTCAGCAAGTTCGTTCTACCTATCGCACTCGTGACCCTAAGCTCAAGCCTTATCAAGATCTGGTCACGCTCCTGGCCAAGCAATTCTGTCAACTTATTTACATCCATACTCCTCGCTCTCAGAACATTCTGGCCGATGCTCTGGCATCGTTAGCTTCATCTCTCTCCTTCCCTCTCAGTCGTAGTGCTGAGACTATCACTATTCAAAGGTTAGAAGCTCCTTCCACTCAGGATCCTTGGTTCTTGAACCTTAGGAGTTCTCTAGTTCTAAAGGCAGAGAAGAAGGAGGCAAAGGAGTTATTGCTGGTTGAATTAGAAGAATTGATAGAAGAAGAAAGGTCGTGGTACCATGAGATTGAGCAATATTGTAGAGACGGTACCCTCCCAGAAGAAGCTGAAGCAGAGGATAGCTGATCTATTCGTAGAGCGGTGCTAAAATACACCCTCATTGGTGATGTGCTTTACAGACGCGCTCTAAATGGAATGCTCCTTAGATGTGTGACAGAAAGAGGCTTGGAAGGTGGTGGAAGGATCCCACTCCGGTGAATGTGGAGGGCATGTGAATGGTCAGATGTTGGCTAAAAAGATTCTTAGGCAGGGCTACTACTGGCCAACCTTAGAAGAAGACTGTGCTGCCTACGTTGTAGGTGTGTCAAATGCCAAATCATGCCGATAAATCCATGCTCCGTCCTCCTCTCTACATCCACTATCTTCTCCTTGGCCTTTCTCCATGTGGGCCTTTGATATCATCGGGCCTCTTGGTGATCCTAATGCTCAGATAAAACAAAAATCCTTCATCCTCACTGTTACTGAGTATTTCACCAAGTGGTCCGAAGCAGAAGCATTTGCAGAAATCAAAGGTTCGACCGTATACAGATTCATCATGAAGAACATCATTGCGCGGTTTGGAGTACCAGGCAGCCTCGTCACTTACAATGGACCCCAGTTCATATCCCAAGAGCTCCAAGACCTATGTAAGAGATTCAATATTTCCTTGCATCATTCGTCTCCGTATTATCTACAGGGCAACGGCCAGGCCGAAGCCACAAACAAAACACTTTTGAAAATTCTAAAGAAAACTTGTGAGTCTAATAAATTCGCTGATTGGCCAGAAAAGCTAATTGAGGCTTTGTGGGCCTACCACGCCTCCATCCGCACGCCCACTGGGCAAACTCCTTTCTCACTTACATATGGAATGGAAGCGGTATGTCCACATGAAATCCTCATCCCTTCTCTAAGAATTCAGTTAGACAAGGAACATAATCCCGATGAACATCGGGAGGCATTGCTTACACAACTAGAACTCTTAGATGAACGGCGCCTGGCTGTAGCCGATCATGTGCTTTCATATTAAAATAGACTCTCAAGATCTTTTCAAAAGAAAGTGATTGAGCGCAAATTTCAAGAAGGAGACATGGTTTTGAAGCGTATTTTCATAAAACCTGGAGGTCCAAATTGTCAGCAAACTGGGAAGGGTCGTACGTCGTTAAGGAAGTGTACCCGAGGAACGCGTATAGGCTAGTTAATGCCGATGGCGATGAACTCTCTCACCCATGGAATGGATTATATCTTAAAAGATTCTACCCCTAATAAACAGTCTGTTGATAACAACACCAATTGACAGGTAGCCATTTGCCAAGTGTCTCACTCCCCTCTCCTACTGGCAGAATGACATTTATGCTCAACCACGCACTCAACCCGGTGACCTGAGGTCATTTCCCCTTCATGTATGATGTTCCTGCTTAGCCCTCGTTCAGGGAAGCAAGGGTCAATTCTTTCCTTACTCAGACAAGGTCTAGGGGCAAGGGGGAGGCTGGCCTGTAGACGTGCAACAGTGTAAACCATGTGTTTGAAGTCTCAAAGAGGGACGGACAGTTCTAAGAGAAAAAATACATATAGCACAAAAATAAAGGGATGAAATGATAAAATGTAGGGGCATGTTAAAGAGTGGCAGTACAGTTCCCCGCGGGACGCCCTTGAGCCCGGTCGCACGCATGCCCCAATCGAAGAAGAAAATACTGCGGTCCTAAAGTCCCTGGACAACAGATGAATCTCACTTGTGACATACTCGTTGCAAGTTTTACAAGCCAGTAACCCCGACCCCGAGATTAAGTCTTACCACGTTTATATTCTTCCTGTCCTCCCTAAAATGACCAAAGAATCCCTACGCTTGGTCTGTGTTGGAACATTAATATCCAAGGGGCAAGGAATCTTAGCAAACCAAAGACGAATGCACGTTGCACATAAACCTTATTCGCCAAGGTGAGATGGAGGTAAGGCTCAGGGCTAATCATTCAAGATCAAGAAGTGTTGTTATCAAGAGAAATTTCAAAAAAAAAAAAAAAAGCAAAAAAATCAAAAGATCCTCAAAGCCCAAAAAATCAAAATTTCAAAAATCCAAAAAAAATCAAAAGATCCCCAAAACCCCAAAAAAATAAAAATTTCAAAAAAAAGTAAAAAAAATCATCAATCAAAAGATCCTCAAAACCCAAAAAAATCAAAATTTCAAAAATCCCAAAAAATCAAAAGATCCTCAAAACCCCAAACAAATAAAAATTTCAAAAAATAAAAAAAAAATCAAAAGAATCATAAACCCAAAAAAAAAGAAATATCCTAAAAATCCAAAAATTAGAACCCTTCAAAAATCTAAAAAAAAATCAGAAATCTTTCAAAAATATATATATAAAAAAATAATGTGTGTAGATATTGCTTTTCTTTAGCATGCATTATTTTCAATTTTCTTTTCGCCTATTTAATAAGGCTCAGCCCCTTGACAATTACGAAGTTAGATTTTATCATTTCAGCGCAAGAGGCTGAGCCTACGAACAGATCTAACTTGTTCTTCTAAGTGTGTGCAAGAACAGACATTTCAAAAAGGGAGTACAACATCGCACTCAGAACTCCCTATCTCTCTCGCTTGTTTGAAACTCACCTCACACGTGTCAATCACAAACCACTCATTTATCACAAATATTGACATGAAAGTAAAGATGCACTAATTTGAACAACATGTACAAAGATAAAAGGGGAGGTGGCTCACATATCTCCTTACTGTCCACCACCACTCTCCCCAGATCCCTCCTATCGGGCTGGTGGTGGTGGAATCTCGCCACCACCCCTACCACTCTGGGCACTCCCATCACCCTGGCGGCGCCTCTCCACCTCCTCGTTCCTTCGCCGGCTGGAGGAACCTGCTAAATACTGTCCTACGGAGGCGTCGGTCGCCCTGCTAATGCTCACCCCGCTCCGGCTCCGGCTGCGTGAACGGCCTATGTCCGTCACGATCTGCTGAAGGCTCCGCGCCACCGTCGGCTGTGCCAACAGCTCCGCGCGCAGTCGGGTGACCTCCTCCTGGTCTCCGGGCGGCCTCTGCACCCGCAACGTCGCCAGCTCCCTCGTCATCTCCGCTACCCGTGCCTCAGCTGCCTCCGCCCGGATGCGCAACTGGTCCCTCTCGCTCCGGGTAGCCTGGACCTCCCCCCGGAACCGGTCCCTCTCACCCTATAACTCCATGGCGTGCTCCGTAGTGAGCTGCAAATCTCTCTCTTGCACATCAAGCAATCAATCAGTATCAATTAAAATGATCAAACTCAAAACCTTCAAAAAAACTTACCCACTCCTCCAAGTGCCGCTGAGCCTCCTCAGCCCTCAGCACCGCCCCCGCCAGTCGGGCCTCCAGAAGCGACGGGGTACCCTCGCCCGTCCGTGAAGAGGAGGCACCGCTCGCCCTGACACCCCTCACTTTCTCCAGCTCACTCCGCTGCACACAAAAGCATGCCAGTTTCTAAAATCTGCTTAAATTCGATTAAAGGCTGGAGTTGGGCGAGATACTTACCAGCTCCGCTGCCTGCCTCTGTGCTGCCTCCCGATCCTGCATCGCCGAATACAATAGTGCTCGGAGCGACGCGATCTCACCAGCTATGTCTAGCTGCAATACATTTTCAAATCATCAGTTCAATTCCATAATTCCTAAATTCATTGAGCCGTGGTTTAGGAATTTCACCTGGTGTCGGGCGCTCTTGTATACCTTTCCTCCATACTTCAAGGCGTATGCCTGGAGGTAGGCATCGTCAGTGGTCGCGTCTGACTTGACTGCCTTGCCCTTGCGCTCCCAGTTCTCGATCTGCTCTCGCGCCCGCTCACGCCAGTCAGTAGTGTCATGGAGCCCTCGGAAGCTTCGACCCGGTCGGCGGAACCGGTCCTGGACAGGGAACTCCACTGCACTCTGTCTGAGTCCCAATGAGCACTGGCAAAGGTGCAAGTGAAGAGGTAGCACAAGGTTTAGTGCATGCAACCACACCGACCTACCGAAGTAGGGGCGGGCCTGCACTAACCAGGGCTGTCCCTCATCACCCTCCCCCAGATATGGCTGCCAAACCACCTGCAAAAAAGGGCAAATCTGATCAGTCATTAGGCAATTGAATCAAGCAGATAATTTATGCAAAGGGAAAGATTAAGGGTACTTACATCCAGATAGGGGTAGCTATCGATGGCCTCCTGCAAACGCTCCAACTGATCCACGAGATGGCGGGTGTCTCGGCGAGAGTCCCAGCGGCGTGCAATGGGCACGAGGCCCGGCCGTGCGAGATCCCCTCTCCCCAGGGCTGGGAAGTGTAGATAGGCCCAGACCTACAAGATGAAAAATAAGTCAGATGGCAGTTTAAGGAAATGCAATTTAATTCCAGGAAGAGATAGAGACGCAAGTGTACCTGATGGAAAGGGTAGAATCCGCAGGTAGAAGTCTGACGCTCCGAAGCGCTCAAGCCATCGTACTGGTGCGCTAGAAAGGCTGCCCCCCAAGCATACCCCCCTACCTCACCTAAGTCCTCCAGCAAGGGCAGAAAGCGGCAGTGGACTGCGTCACCTCTCGTGGCAAACAAAAGTCTACCAAGAAAGAGAACAAGAAAGCGGCGCAAGTCCAAGTCCGCCTGCGGCCCGGGCTCACTCGCTAACTCTCTCCGGCTGACCCTGGCTAGCCTCTCTAGGTACTCATCCTCACTCTCTCCGGCATTTTTCTCTGCATTATACAACCCTAGACTCTCTTGTAATGCTACCCTCGGCACTAGGGAGGACCTACGCTCTACCGGGAGGTCTAGGAGTCGCTCAACTAACTCATGATAACTGGGATAGGTATAGCCACTCACCTGTCGCCCGTAAATACTGAGCTCTGTGATCCGGCTCACATCCTCCAGACAGGGGATCATGTGCCCCCATGGGAATACAAAGGCAGTCGCCTCCGTATCCCATCTTCTACGCAGAGCCTGGGTGAGGGCCAAATCCACCCTCATCCTCTCCATCCCAAGGATCTCTCCAAATCCCATCTCCTCTACCCTCTCTCTCTAAAAAGGGGGGAAGGCCAGGAAGACAGCCAGTACTAGCATCCAAGACACTCGGGCCCTCATCTCACCCTGCAGATCCATTCAGCTTAAATTAAAGTCAGGTTTCTGTGTTCGGTTTGTGTCGCGATAGCATTAGCCGTCGCGACCTAGTGGCGGCAGCACGGAGCACCGTGACCTTATCACGTCCTCTTCCTAGGCCGCGATAAGGTCGCGTTTCTCCTAGACGTCGCGACCTGGTCGCGACGCCCTGCTCTGACGCGACATCCTGTCGCGACGGATCGGGCTGACACGATATCAGGATCAAACCGGCCGGAGCCCTCTTTGTTTGATCCTCCTTTCTTGGGCTTTTCGCCCAACATTACGCCCTCTGGGGACTCCGTCCTACACACTCATGCATCCATACAAGGTTTTGGGGTCGAGATACTTACCGATTTCATCGCCTTGGCCCGTTTCTTCCGCTCCTCCTCTACGTTCACCACCGGGGCTGTCTCCTCCTCCTCCTCCTCCATCTCGACCTCGGGCACCTCCTCCTCGACCGGAGGCTCCTCCGCCCGTCGCTGAGAGCTCCAACGCCCCGCTTGGCGCTTCCTCCGTGATGAACCCTCGCCAATTTCCTTTCTTCCTTCCATCGCAATAGGGGTTGATTTGGGTGAGTTTGTGGGCTAGCAAGCAGGTTAGATTAATGCAAGATCGTGGGATGGGGGGAAGGTTCGGAGATGAGGAGATTTGAGTGCTTGAAAGCTGGAAAAGGGGGAAGAAAGGAGCCGTTTGGGTTTTGAATGAGTCGGTTCTTGACGCGACGTAGCGGACGGTCGCATTCATGTCGCGACATTTATGGCCGTCGCGACATAGTCGTGACGCTCCGCTTGTGCGCGACATAAAGGCGACACCCCTTCCCATCGCGTCATCAACAGAGTCCAATGCGTTTACAGAAAAATTCAGTTTTATTCCTTCAAATGCAAGTCATTACATGCTCTAATTCTATCTAACAATCAAATAAATGTTACAAGTCCTTTCCTAGCTACCATCTTGCCTACAAATCAAATCAAATCAAATCAAATCAATTGGTTCTCGCCACTTGCTAAATTTCCTTCAAAGCTTTGATATATTCGCTGATCACGTCATCGTCCTCCTCCACCTTGGCTTGAACTACGCTCATCGCGCATCCCTCCCAGTGGACGACGGCGCTATGCATATCGCGCTCGTCCTGTGCATCACCTCTTTTCCTCTCTTGGATGGGCAGGAAGTGTGAGAGGATTTGAACCACCGTGCGTGCCGCACCGCATTGAAGATAGCAACGGTCCGAGTTATAGGAAACTAATCCTTCGTTGCCCAGTAGCCTCAAGACGAGCCCGGTGCGTTGGGGGAGGTGGATTATCTAGCCATGCATGAATCAGGGGCGCATGTCAAACTCAGCCACGGTAAACATGCAGAGGTACTCGCGCCATGCTTGTATCCCTTTCACTTGAGCTGTTTTGCACCAAGCTTGAGTGCTCATATGATGTCGCCCTACCACGTACGCCAACGGGTGGTTCAGCATCGTTTTGCACTCCGTGGTCAGGTCCCCCGCCAATCGTAATTGGATGTGCATTCCCATCCATAACTCGAGGGCGATGACCGATCCATAGAAAGGACCCCCGAGTGCTGCAGAAGTCAGGCCGGCATACAGGAAACCCAAGACAGCTTGCCCAATTTTCATACCTTCAGAAATGGAGTCAATAATGCTAAGGTTTCCAAAAGAGATGGCGTCGTCAGATTCCGGGAAGAGTATGATGCCGCAAATGCATATGGCGGCTGCCTTGGCGATGGAGGCATAGTTCGTGGTCTTCCGTTTGCACTGGGAGGTAATCCACTGTGAGATTGGAAGAAGGTGGATGTGCATACTGCTCGTCATGGAGTAGAGGTCGGTTTTTCTTGTGGTGATGTACGCCAAGATGCTCCAAGAGTTGATTTGCTCCACTGTGTAGGAAATTGTCGGTTCTTCGCCCCTTTGATAGCGTGGGAGGCCAAGCATGATCTCCAATTCCTCCAAAAGAATCGTCGCTTCAAACCCGGGGAAAACGAACGTATTTTTTTGCGGATGCCACAGCTCCGTCATTGCCGTGACACTTTCCCACACGTGCACCATCTTGTTGTAATTCTTGGCTAGCACAAAGACGGTGGACAGCCCCCACTCCTTCAAGTGGCCAATAGACGTAGGTGGCAATAGCTCGAGCATAGGCACTAGCCATGGCACTTTTGAGAACCGCCTTTGGCCGGGGAGGATCTGAAATAGAAGAAGAAACATGAAGAACGGAGGGGAAAAGAAGAGAAAGGAAGAGAAAACAGGGGAAAACAGAGTATAGTGCAGAAAGTTCAGAACTTGAGAAGAAAGAACACTTACTTGGAGCTCCGGGCGTGTAGATGTGCCCCGGGATGGCAGAGAGTTGCTTCAGATCGGCATTGGAGTCCCTAGCAGCTTTTGGGCCGGAGTAGGGAGGAATATGCTCCTGGAATGCAGAAAACTTCCTCTTCATGTCTGCAAAAGAGAGGGGAGAAGCTTGAATCTGGAAGAAAAGAGGAGAGAGGAGATTAGCTGCGGGATTAGCACTCCCAAACCCTCTATTTATAGAGTCTTAAGAGTTAAAAACCTGCTCTAATCCCGAAACTAGGTGTTAGGATGAGATTAGAAGAGGTTTAGGAGTCCTACTGTTAGTCTAGATGTCTTAGGATAAGGGTGAGCTCTTGTTTCCTGGTGTTTCCGAGCTCTGTCCGAGTCGCGACACCGCGACCTGACGCGACAAGGTCGCGACAGGGCGCTGCGACGCGACATTGTCGCGGTCATCCAGGACGTCGCCTCTCTACCCGAGGGGTTGTTTTCATCTATGTACTGTATATATGTTGTTTGATTATTTATAATTGTTGTGTTTGTTATCTCATTGTGTTTATTTCTTGTCAAAAAAAAAAAACAAAAAAATCAGAAATTCAAAAAATCGAAAAAGGGGACTTCGTCACAGGTAAGTCAGGTATTGTATCTCTATCCCTACTCCTCGCATTACTATATGATATCCTACTTATTATATCATTTCAAGGACCATCTGGTTCTCAATGTGTTCTGGGATTTGAGTTCCCCTCTACCAAAAACAGTGATAATCTAGGTGCACATTGCTAACCGATGGATAGCCGTTAAGTTCTTTAAGTTCGGGGATGATAGATTCAGGCCTGCACTACGGTTGTGGGTAGTCTCTTGACCCGTCCTTATTTTGACTTGACAATATTATCCTTGATATATATTATTTTCTCCCTTTATTTGCATTCGTTTTGACGATTTCTTTTATTTAGCCCAGCATGCATCATGTAGGACTTTGAGCTTCCCTAACTCATTCTAGACTCTTGATGAGCCCTTGTTGAGTGCCCAATCATTCTCCAGCTTCAAAACAGGAAATCCCAATTGCACTCCGAATCGGAAGGTTTGCCTCCGAGTGAGTTATTCCCGTCAGTTTGACAAGAATTTTCCCTGTCTGGATTATCTATCCGAATTTTCCTTTTCCTTTGATCCATTTTGGTCGCGAACCGCTCCCAGGACAGAGTCATGAGTTACCTGCCTGGCACGCACATGTCCCTCCAAAATGAAACCTGCAGGCCAATCGGCTAGGGTACCTCTCAATCGAGGGGTTGATCGTCCTCTTTTCTCCTTCTCGTCCAGACTTGTGTTCTTCTTGGCATCCTTTTCGAGCAGCTGACTCGGGGCTTTCACGAAGATTCCAATTGCCCGTTAGTTAGATCGGGTGTCTCTTTACCTTGGCTCCCACTTTTCTGTCCACTCCGCGTCATCTCCGTTCCGCCGTCACTTCGTGACACCTCCACACCACTTCCGCTTCGCTACCCTGCAAAGAGGAAACCAAGGAGGGGCAATCTGTAGACACCTGGTTCTGGCTAATTGGCTGAGCTATATTTCTTGTTATCTTAGTGGGCCCCTAATAGGTCACTCACCTTGAGCCCATCATTAGCCTTGTTTTGAGCCCATTAAACCATTAAAATGCATTGAAATCCTGCATATTATCACTTTGAGAGAGTCCTTGGGGCTTAAAAAACTCTTATCTTATCATATGATTGGCTGATAATTCACGTTTATTTCGGATTTATTGTCGCGACGCATCGTGGCGACGCGTCTCTATGTCGCGATAGCCCATGCATTATCCATGCACGTGGGTAATGCTGTCGCGTCGACCCGTCCCGTCACGTCTTAGTCGCGGTCCTACGATACGCCGCGACAATGGCCGAACCCTCTGGCCATCATAACTGCCCCCTATTTATCCTCTTATGAATCTAGCTTAATCCCTATGGATTATCTCCACCCCTTGGGGCGAGATTCCTGCCCTAGGGACTCTCCTCGGCATCCCTAAGGACTCTCCATCTGTTTTTAATGAGGCTTTATCTCTCATTTTAATTTCTGAGCCATTTAAAGGAGATAATATCACCATTTTCTCACTCCAAGCTCTATATAAACAAGGCCCCTCCTCAAGGATGAGAGAAGCCTCATTACTACTCCGAAGGGTTGCCGAAATTTCCTCTTGATTATACTTAGCCTCGCAGCCATCCATTCCCACCATTTCCCTTCACATTCCACTTGCCAAAGCTACTCTTTTCACCATCAATGGAGCGCGGAGCGTGAAGAGGGCGACCCCAAAATCTCCTAGATCATTTGCACATCTTGGAGTTGTACCCACGCCAGGGAGTCGCCCCAATGGGGCTCATCTTCTTCCTCCTTCCTTCTTCCTATTTCTATATGCATTTTTTATATTATTCCTAGATAGAGCACACTTATTATCCACCCACGTTTTCTCACACCCATAGGGGTTCAAAATCACCCCAGGTGCGTTCCCACCATGATCCCTCACTTTCTTTCATCTTTAGAATAGATACTATGCTTAACATATTCTAATGGGGTGTTTTCTTTGTGTTTATCTTTGATAGGCAAGCAAGCAAGTGAAATCTACGAGAACCTCTAGTTCTCTGGCCGGTTGGAGGACGAGAAGAAGGTCCATACCCAAATTCTCCCGCATTCAGAGAACGCGACGACGGAGGGTGACGCAACCTTAAACGCGTCAACATAAGCCAACGCGATACCAGCTATCGCGGCAGCCATGGCGACCGCGACACCAGGTTCGTTTTTGTTCTCTTTCCCTTTCCTAGTTTAAGTCAGCCATTATCTTATTCCTATTCATAGGCGACTTGCTAGGTGGCGATCACACACATATATTTCCACACTACTAGTTTTAGCACACGTTTGCGTGTCGAGGGGAGCACAATCCCTGTGATTACAGCATTTTCTGCTGTTCGGGCCAGATTTGGCATCGCTCGGCACCTGTGGAGTTGTCATTCTGTTTGGGCGCTAGCGAGCCATTAGTTTTTGATTGTCTGCTCCACCCGTGTGTTTGGAGCCCGTTGGGTGAGCCGTTGGTTTTTCGGCTTCGTGTGCTTCGTACTTGTTTGGCTGTGCGATTGTTGCCACGAGGAAGTTGTGTTGAGACTTAGTGGATTTTTCGCGCTGGTCATACGTTTGCTCCCTGTGCTTCATTTTGTGCCTCGGGATCTTTTGGGTGTGTCCCAATTTCGAGGATGAAATTGTTTTAAGGGGGGTGGAATGTAAGACCCGGTTTCCCGACTTTCCGTCCGGCGCCTGGGATGACTGGCCACTGACGTCCAGGCTGGGCGACGCGTTGGTGTCACGGTGAGGGTGTCCACAGCGACAGTCATCCGTGTCGCGACGTTCGGGTGCGTCGCTTTCTCGTTGCATCTTGGTGTAACTCCTCGGGTTCTGTGTGCCTTGGCGTTGATCTTGGGATCGCGTTAGGCAGGGGTGTCGTGTTCTGAACGCGACATGTTCCCTGTCGCCTTCTGGTTGGGAAGGCGATGGCCCCTGTGTCGCGTTCCGGTTGTTGCTGTGGCTGTGTGCCACGTGTCCGCATCGCAGGTGTCATGGCGACGTGCCAGGTGTCGCGTTCACCTGAGGCGCCTGCGCACGTGACACATGGTCTGGCGCCTGTTGGCCTGTCAGAGGTCTTGTCGGAACTTTTGAGAAGGCGACAGGATGGGTGTCACGTTCTAGATAGGAACGCGACGTCGAGCCTGTCACGATCTCAGTTCCGAGGACTTAAGTGGGTTGGCCCCTCCTTTCTCTCCCTTTTTTCCCTCTTCTCCCTTTTCCCCCTCTCCTCCGGCGATGGGGGGGTTCCCTCCGGCGATCCGGCCGTGGAGCGGCCGGTGGGCTCGTGCGAAGCGGCGGGGCGGCTCGTGCGGAGCGGCGGGGCGGCGTTGTGGAGCGAGGAGGTGGTGGCCGTGCGTCGAGAAGGGCCCTACGGGGTTCGGTCTTCTTTTGAGGTAGGGATTTCTTGTGCCCTTCCCGATCCGGGTTGATTAGGAGCCCGTCAGGGTTTGTAGATAGCTTTACTGCTTTCCCCATGCTCCCCTCCCCGTGTGTGCTTGTGTGGTAGCTTATGGGGACCATGGTCGGCCCCCATACCCCGTTTGGGGTTCTGCCTGGGGTCGCGACAGGTTGGCTGTCACAACATCAGATAGAAGGCGACATGCAGGCTGTCGCTACCTGGTGGCGACAGGTTGGCTGTCGCGTTCCCCTTTGCCCTTCAGTTCCGGGTTTTGTTCTGAAGGCGGCACCTTGGCTGTCACCTTTAGGGTTGCGACTGGGTGGTCGTCACGTTCTACCTTTGGGGTAGCGACGATGCCCTTATCGCCTTCTCACGGGCTGGTGGTCCAGCTTGGGGTCCGGCCTTTCCATGCTAAACGTGACAGGTCGATATGTCGCGTTCAGATCAGAAGGCGGCACCCTGGTCATCGCGACCTGGTGGCGACAGGTTGGCTGTCGCCTTCTTGTTCAGAAGGTGACACACATGTGGTCGCGTTCAGGTTGTTTGGGTTTCTGTTCCATCTGGTGTTGTTCCGATTTCTCAGGCCGTGCCTTGTGTGCCGGCGTTGGCCGACAGACCTTCTGGGGGGGTTTTCCAGAAGGGGTGTCCTGTGTGCCTATGCTACTGGGCTTGTCTCGGTTACAAGCCAGTCATGTCGTTTCTGTGGTGGTTGCCCCGCCAGTTCTCTTTTTGCCCGGTGCTCGGCACTTGAGGGCTTGTCCCATTCAGAGGTTGTCTCCGTTTCCTGAGACCCCCATCCTCGGGAGCCTGTTGAGGGAGTACTCTGGGCTACGAGCGTGCTCGAGTTGGCAGCCACGTGAGCAGACTCTGAGCTGAGGGGAAAACGAGGTTTGGGCAGCGGCGCTGAGTCATTTGTAGAGCTCTCTTGTCTGGGTCTAGGACGCCGAGGTGTTTGGAGTCTTCTCGACGCAGACCAGATAGTCCTTGTCTCACTGCGTCTCTCTGCGTTGGTTCCGGAGCCACGTAGTGGTGCTAGGCGTGAGGCCGCAGCTTGGCCAGGCTGCGGTGTTGCGTGAGTTGTGGGTTTCTGTGGCGGCTCTGTCTCGCCCTTCACAGGGGTGGAAGCAGAAGCACGGCTAGCGAGCAGAGGGTGTGGACGGTGCGTCCCCCTCTTGGCTGCTAGCGCCGGTGGCTTGGTTGCTGTTGTTGTGACGGCGTTTCCTCACGATGTTCCTAAGTGTTATCCGTTGCCCTAGCTCGCACGGCCGTCATAGCCTGGCCGTGTCTAGTTTCCGTGGGCATCGTTGGTCTGGCCTTGTGCAGACCCGTGCTTCAGGTGGTTTCCGCTTTGGTGTCCTCTCGATTCCAAAGTCTCGTTCTGGACCTGGTGGCGTGTCCAGGGTCCGGGGTGGTTCTGCTTGTGGGCCCTCAACCCTGTGGAGGTCGAGGTGGCCATGCTTGCGGTGAGACGTCGTTCTCAGTTTGTTGTTCCGTGGTCTCGGCTGCTGTGCCGAGCGTTACTTCCGCTGTGTGTCCGACTCCGTTGGTTTCTACGGGAGTCGTGTGTGTGGCCCGACCTCAGTTGGTGGTCTTGGCATTGCGTTGTTCTGTTCCGCAGCTTAGTAGCACCCTGCTGTAGGTGTTACTCGCTTTACAGCTTTCTAGGGTAGTTTCCTACTTTTGGAGTTCCTACTGCTCCGGCCGGTGAGGGACTGGTGATCCATACTGGGCCTTGTTCGCGAGGCTCACCCCCCCTAATTCCTTCAGCTAGGGGCTCGTCGTCGCCGGAGATCGGTGTCGGACGGGTTGCAGAGGCGTTCGTGACGCTGTGTGTTGTCAGCAGCAGTGAGAACTCTTGTAGTCGAGTGAGCTGAGAGTTGTGTTTGCAATTCCTCGGGGTATTCCTCTTAAGGACTGCACCTTCCTTCTTGTACTTGTGCTTTTACTTGGAACACATTGTACAAACCTTTGTATATTGTACAGATTGTTATAGTTGTTTAAATTCAGTACATATCTCACTAGACTAATTCTTCTAACCCTTCCGGATCTTTGGATCCGTAGGTGGCGGCGCGAATTTAGGGCCCCTGGCGGGGGTCCGGGATGTCGGTTCGTTACAGTTGGTATCAGAGCGGAGTCTACTGAGATTTGTAAGGAATTGATAACTATAGCTGTCCCAAAGGAATTGTTTTGCAGTTGTGCATGCTGCAGTGGGTTGCAGTTGTTGCTGCGTCGCGTGCGTGGCGAGTGTGATCGCTCGGTGTTCGTGCCGTAGCAGCGCGGTTGTGGTGGACTCGCCGGCAGTTGTCCTTCTGTATGGAGGACACTTGCAGGCAAGTCCAGGTGCGGTGCTCCTGGTCGCCTTCGGCGCTTTTGGGTGTGTGCGTGCCGCTGAGGCTGAGAGAGCCTGCGTGTTGTGTGGCCTTCACCGGTGCTGGGTTGTTGCCTGTGGAACCGGTGGAAGGTGTCTCTGCCTTATTGGCTGCCCCTTGTTGTTAGGGTGTGTGTTGTCATTGTTGTGTGTTTGGCCTCATGTGCCTGTGCGCCGTTGTGCGCTGTGCTCGGGACGCCGAGCTAAGTAGGTGCTTTGTGTGCCATGTTGCACCGCTAGTTGGGCGTTGCGACACTTGTCTGTGGTTGTTGTCAGCCTGGCACTGGCTGGTTGTGAACTCTAGTGAGGTGCTCCTAGAGTTCTTCTCTGTTGGTTCTGGTGGTAGTGAGGTTTCCCCAGAGCTGTGTTGTGCGCGTTTCTGGTTGCTGTTGTGTTGCCCTCTGCGTTGAGGTGCATCGCTTGGTTGCCCTGTGTTCTGGTGAGGTTTCCCAGAACCATTTGCTGTTCTCCTGGTGAGGGTTTCTCTCAGGACTATTCCGCGCTCGTTTCTTCCGTTGCAATGCTACCTCAGGGTCTGAGGTGTGCTGCTTCAGTTTGTTTGGCTAGTGCGTTCTAGAGGGTTTTCCCAAAACGGTGCCTTGGTGGTTCTGGTGAAGGTTGTCCCAGGACCGGTTTGTGTTGCTTCTACAGTTCTGCTTGCTGCAGTGTTCTCTCTGATGGTCCGTGTTCTTCGGTCATTTGGGTGTTGTGCTTCCTGGTGAAGGTTCTTCCCAGGATCGCCCTTTGTCGCTTCTGGTGGAGGTTCTTCCCAGGAGTGCTCTGTGTTTGTTTCGGGCCACCGTTGTGTTGCCCCTACGGTTTGAGGTGTTCCGTTTGGTTGGGCTGCATTATGGTGAGGTTCTCCCAGGATGGCACTTGGCGCTTTTGGTGGAGGTTCTCCACAAGGCTACTTCGTTGTTTTGGTTGTCGTTTCTCTCTCTCTCTGTGGAGATGAGCTGTCGTTGTTTCCGGTTGGACTATCTTTGTTACAGTCTGCTTGGGCGTTGTCGATCAAGGTGTTGTGCCCTTGGCCGTGCGTCTGGCTGCCGCGTTGGCCAGCTTGTCTTGTTAGTCGTTTCTAAGTTTCTCGGCCGAGGTGGAGGGACTTGATTGTCCTCGTGGCTTGAATGGTTTGCTTCGTTTCTCGCGCCCAGCATGCTTTTGCAGATGGTGGTCTGGTGAGTGTCGTCGGTGTCTGGCGGGCTGTACTTCTTATGGAAGTGTCAGTCTTGCGTCGTGGTTTCTCCTCTTGCGTGTGGAAGAGACTCGTTGTGTGTGTCTCCTTCCTCTGCTTTCCGTTAGTTGCTCAGGGTAGCGATGCTCCACTGTGGTGTGTGCTGCTAGGGTGCGCATTGTGGCGACCTTCTGGTGGAGTCATCTTCCTTTGAGTTGTTTTTGGGTTGAGCTGGTTGCTCCCCTCATGTTGTCGTTTCCTTGTGGCACCGTGGGTCGGTGGACCTGTTCGTGCCATTTGTCGTTGCAGTTGTTTCTTGTTGCCTGCCTACGCAATTTGGGGCATTGGGTCCCTGTTAGTTTGGTGTGAGGTAGGATTGTTTTCTTGTTGGGCCGCTCGTGTGAGCGTTATTCCGCTGTGCATTGGTTTTTTGTAATTGGCTTGCTCGTGCAAGCATTGTTCCGTTGTATGCTCGGTGGTGCCTCGGCTTGTGCCTTGGAGGCTTTCCACGCCGTCGTCTTGGTGTTTGGCTTCTCTATCAGTCATGATAGAGGTGGTGCCTTTTGACTCTTGCGCGCTAGGGAGTCACTGTGGCTTTCGGTCCTCATGCGGCAGAGTCGATGCTTTGTGTTTTGTGTGCTTCTTGGAGCCGACGTAGTTGTTGCGCACTTGAAGAAGTTTTTAGCTTTCCATGCGTTTCCGTTGTGGGTCTCTGGTGGAGAGCCCCTTCGACGGGCCCTGTGTTGTTTCGAGCAGTTGGTGTAGTTGCGTGTGCTGCACCTTGAGCGTTCTTCGATGGTTCGTGTTTTCGTGCCTCAAGGGCTGGGGCCGGCGTGGCCTGTTGTGCCCTTTCAGGCTTGCGGTTCTTTGCGCGTGGCTTTTGGTAGGTCTTGAGTGGAAAGTCCTTCCTGTTAGCCCGCGGCATTGTTTCGGCCGCTGGTGCACCTGTGTTGCACTTTGTTTAGTTTTGGTGCTTGTGGTAGCACCGTGTGCTCGTGCTCGAGCTTTTCGATTTGTGCTGTCTGGAGCCTGGGTGCATTATGTTGTACCTTGGGTGGCTCCTGGTGCTTGTGGTAGCACCATGTGTTGTGCCGTGTGCCTGTTCGTGAGCTTTGTGCGTCATTTCACGACTCCGCTCAGTGTTGGAGGCGTTGAGCTTTTCGCCTTTAGGACACTTATGCTAGCCTAAGCCTTGTGGTCGTACCGTTACCGCTGTTGGTGGCTGCTTTGCCTTGTCTAGGTAGCCCTATCGGTGGTACGCAAGGCTTTGGTCATGGCTAGTGTCTCGGTTTTTCCTCTCGCTCTGGGAGTGATCGTGTTTGGTTGCGGAACCCTGCTTAGGTTTGGGTCCCTCTGAGGTCGGTGTGTTGTTCTCGACCTCTGCGGTTGTTTGGTTCCTGTGTGGTTATGTGCCTTTCTGGCGGTTGGCATGTTGGTACCTGCGCTAAGTCCTGTGTGTGTGTGGTGGGTGTGCTGCCAACTCTTCGTTGGTTCTCCATTGTGCGTGGCGTTGGTGAGTCTGGAGGTCGATGGCGGAGTCTCCTGTCTGTTCGTCTGGTGACAGTGAGGCCTATTGGCTTGCTAGTACTCGACCACGTAGTTTGATGGCGTTGTGTGGTGCTCCGCTTTTGGCTTAACCTCAGACGTCTTCCGTGTTTCCGTCGCGGTGTGCCACGTTGTGAAGTGTGTGACTCCCAGTTTCTGTGGCTCCGCGTGCGTTTGGTGTCCCTGTTGGACCGCGAGGAAGGTCTGAGTGAGACCTAGTGGTGACGGTGGACATCATTTCGGGTGTTGTGAATCCTCTGCGAGGGTGACGTTGCTCTGGTCCTCGTCACTCGCGTGGCTTCTCGGTTGGGCTGGTGACCTGTGCTAGCTGCTGCTACTAACGTGAGGTTGTTTCCCTGAGTGTTGTGCTTGGGCCTCAAGTGTTTCTTATGTGGTTGTCAGCAACTGTATACTCTTTTAGGTTTCGCTGGCGATCGAGTGAGTTGCTGACCGGCAATTCTTGTGCTGCTGTCGGCAACTGCATCCTCTGTCGGGTTTTGCTGGCGACAGAGAGGGTTGCTGATTGGTTGGTCCCAACAGCGAGGTCTGTTGGTGGCTACAGCCGTGTAGTTTTTGGCTGGCATTTTTCGGTGTTCGGGCCAGATTTGGCATCGCTCGGCTCTGTCTCGCCCTTCGCGGGGATGGAGGCAGGAGCTAGGCTAGTGAGCAGAGGGTGCAGACGGCGCGTCCCCCTCTTTGATGCTAGCGGCAGTGGCTTGGTTTCTGTTGTTGTGACGGCGTTTCCTCATGACGTTCCTAAGTGTTATCTGTTGCCCTAGCTCGCACGGCGGTCACAGCCTGGCCGTGTCTACTTTCTGTGGGCGTCGTTGGTTTGGCCTTGTGCAGACCCGTGCTTCTGGTGGTTTTCGCTTCGGTGTCCTCTCGGTTCCACAGTCCCGTTCTGGGTGCCAGTCCGTGGTGGCACCGGTGAGTGTGGTTTCCCGACCTGGTGGCATGTCCAGGGTCTAGGGTGGTTCTGCTTGTGGGCCCCCGACCCTGTGGATGTCGAGGTGGCCGTGCTTGCAATGAGACGTTGTTCTCACTTGGTTTTTCCGTGGTCTCGGCTGGTGTGCTGAGTGTTACTTCCGCTGTGTGTCCGACTCCATTGGTTTATGCGGGAGTCGTGTGTGTGGCCCGACCTCAGTTGGTGGTCGTGGCGTGTGTTATTTGTGTTCCGCGGCTTAGTAGTACCCTGCTGTAGGTGTATTCGCTTTACAGCTTTCTAGGGTAGTTTCCTGCTTTCGGAGTTCTTGCTGCTCTAGTCGGTGAGGGACTGGTAATCCCTATTGGGCCTTGTTCGCGAGGCTCACCCCCCCTACTTCCTTCATCTAGGGGCTCGTCGTCGCGGGAGCTCGGTGTCGGACGGGTTACGGAGGCGTTCGTGACGCCGTGTGTTGTCAGCAGCAGTGAGAGCTCTTGTAGCCGAGTGAGCTGAGAGTTGTGTTTGCAAGTCCTCAGAGTATGCCCCTTAAGGACTGCACCTTTCTTCTTGTACCTGTGCTTTTACTTAGGACACGTTGTACAACCTTTGTATATTGTACAAATTGTTATAGTTGTTTAAATTCAGTACATATCTCACTAGACTAATTCTTCTAACCCTTCCGGATCTTTGGATCCGTGGGTGGCGGCATGAATTTTGGGCCCCTGGCGGGGGTCCGGGAGGTCGGGTCGTTACACTGATCATTAACTCCCATGGGCACTAGCACTTTCGGGCGCACATCCCAGGACCAGATCGGGCCCTTTATATATTGCCAGGCATTGGTTATGTTGTTTATCTTTAGACAATCAGTCAATGGCCAACATAGAGTACCAAGAAATAGATAAGAACACTAGATGAATAGACGAGAGAGTAGAGTGAATGAGGATAGATGAGTGAGTAGGGTATAGATGAGAGCTAGTGGGCATTGCACGTAACACGTCGAGTAACAGGCGATAGTACCAGTTGCACAACACGCGCACTTGGTGTTGGAAGTCATGTGGAACTCACCACCCTTCCACTGGCCATGTTAAGCACAGGTCCAGAGGTCCGACGTGATTCAAGACGAGAGTGAACTTCTAATAGCCGTTTGGATCATATTGATCCCTAAAGGGTGTAATAGGTGTTAGGGTACAACCGGCTGGTCGACCATGTGGGAATCCATGGATAGAGGAGACTTACAGAGGCCTTGAACAAGGATTCACTAGTCTGGCAGAAGGAGTATCTGTCGGAGAGTTCGTCCAAGTCAAGAAAGAGGGTAATTATTGAAACAAGTGCTCGACGTTTTAGAGGAATTCTAGAACAGAGGAGCGTCAGTATCTGTGTTCCAAAACATTGCGGGAAAACGTACACATGTAATAATTAAGCATGAGGCAATTTAATTACATAAATTACCAGATGTGTTATGTAATGTGTTCTCACTAAGCCATATTTGGATGATTCAAAGTGTGTGCATGTGACATGAAATCATAGATGGAAATTAGTCGCGTGTATTTATTTTAAATCACATATAAATGTCCCATTTACAATAAGTGCAATTACTGCAGCTATAACTTGGGTTAAAGGGTATAAGCACAAGTTGCAAATTCAGGGGTTTTTCTGTAAAAGACCCAGATCGCGACGCACCCCCGAGAGGGTAGCGAAGGGGTCAGGGTAGATCGCGACAAGGGCTTGCACTGAACGCGACAGGTTATTCAGAACAGGCGCTGAAATCGCGACGGGATCTTTCAAGGATCGTGACAGTTCTGTCAGGACAGGCGCACGGATCGCGATGACAGTGCCCGTCGCGGTCTGATCGCGACGGTTGATGCTGTCTCGACAAACCCCTGAACGCGGCCTATCGGGCCGTTGCGTTCACAGGCCCTGCACCTGAGTCTGACAGGGGGTCAGACATGTCTTAGATTGCGGTCCAAGATGTTGCCTTCTTGACACAAAGGGATTCAAAAATATGGAACTAATTGTACAAGCAACGAAAAATCATGCAACTAGTTGCAGGTTGATCTAAACATGCGTGAGAACTTGCAATAAATAGGAATTGGAAAACAGATATGTTCTGGTAAGTGTTTAATCATGGGTACAACAAACTGCGAACAGTGGAGATGCAAGAATTTATTCGCAAGATAGAGTAGATGCAAATTATGGCTTTTAGGGGAAAAGGAACCCTAACAACCATCAGTTCTTACAGTAAAAATCTCATGACATGAGGATGAGTAAACATGAAGATATGAATTTAATTAAGAGGGTTCGGGGTCATGAAGTTCACAGAACATTGAAAATTGAGAACTAAAGATTTGCTCAATGGAAAAATATAAAACCAAAGGGATTTTGTTCCTGACGGACGAGACATCTTACAAAAAAATTATCATGGTTTATGCTCATGAGAATGCCTACCTTTAGTCGTTTCACTTATGTAGGGCAAGAACTTGAAGAACTCGGGGAAGAACCTAGGAGATCCCTCTTCTCCATGAATTCTCCTCCTCTTGACCTCTCTTCTTGGTCCAGCAACCCCTTAGCACGAGCTAGGATCGGCCATGAGGGTTTTAGGAGAGTATTTAAGCTTCTCCTCTTTCTATTTCCTATTTGGACTCTAATTCCCTTAAATTCCAAAATTTCTCTCTCCTTCATTCCTTCTAAGCCTTCCACTTACTATTTGGGTTAGGATGGGAGTTAATTCCGTGGCCAACCCATTAGAGTAGGTTTAGGAATCCAATTCTAACTCAAACTTCTAATTTAATACATTAAACACCCTCTTTTTATTTAAGTAATAATTAAGTTACAAATTTAGGGTATTTTCCCATTATTCTCCTTTTAAAAATTCCTATTTTGGCCGACTAAATACCAATGGGTCAATTTAATAAAGCCCATCACTTGTTTTCATTTAATGGGTTTTATCTAATTCTCTTTCCTTTGATTTTCTAATTAATTAGTTTTCTTTTATTTGATTTTTTAATTATCAAAATTTTAATATTATTTAAATTTTTATTTTTTGAAAAAATCTAGGTTGCTACACAGACCCTCTGGGGTTGAGGTCTCTTCAGTGTTGTGTGTGGTTTTTGGTGGTTCATCTACTAAGCCTGTGACTTGTTAAGGCTCACTCCTCTACAATTCTTTACAGGGCTTACCGTTTGTGTGGCTTGAGGAGGCGTTGTGGCAGACTTGTACCACCAACAGTAGTGTTAATTGAGTTGTGTGAGCTTGTGCTCCCTCGGGGTATACCCCAGGTAGTTGTACTCTTTTTGATTTGGACATGTAATAATGTAATGGGACAGTTGTACAATTTGTGAACAGATATGAGCACATGTACTTTCTTGTATCTTATACTATGTGGTTGTCATCTATATTCTTACTGGACACGTGTGTGAGATATCCCTTGCGAGACTTCGATCTGTTCGCGGGAAGCGGATCTGGATATGGAGCCTTAATGGACATAAATTTTCTGGTCCGTCACAGTGCTAGCTAGGCAAAACTATTTCCCAAGATCACCCTGCTCAACCTGAGGAGTAGCACCAACAGTAGCAGTCGCAATCTGATGTAGCAGATGTTCAACCTGGAGGCATTGTGGTTCAGCCTGAGAAAGAGCCAGTAGTAGAATCAGAACAACAACCTCCAGTACCTAAAGTGCAATCTTCTGAGCAACATTTAGAGAAGAGTGATCAGAAGATAGACCCTCAGGTCTAGACCTTTAAGAGAAGGGTTACGAGGAAGCTGATGATGTCAGGTCAACCAGTCTCCCCTCTCAATCCTCATCTATTCCTTCTCCCTCCACGGCTCAAGATCCTCCAATTGCCTCCGATCCTACTCCTCCTCCTCAAGTTGTTGAACTACCTCCTCCACCTCCTATTCAACCTACTCCTCCTATTTCTACCTCACCTTCCCTCTCCACCTCACAGCCAACAATTGACCCTCCAATAAATACATCCATTTCCTCATTTCCTCTCAAGTATCATTTCAAAATTTTTTAGGTAAATGTTCCAAACCTTCACACCCAACCACAACATTTCTTTGCTTCTCTTCCTCCACCATCTATCTCATCCACACTTAGCTCTACACCAGGAATTTCATCCGGTGTAATCTCTCATAGTCATGGATCCCACCTTCCACCCTTCTGGTATGCTATCACTCACAACTCTGAACATCACATGAAATTGTTCAGAGAATTCCTTTCAATCAAAGTCTTTCTTGAAGTTCATGAGATTCCAGACTACAAATTCGAAGACTGACTCCCTCTTCTCATCAAAACTTCTAAAGTCCTTGTGGCTGATGTAAAATTAATTACACAGATAAGCCACAATCTTTCCCCCTCAGAGTTTCTTGACACCTACCCCTCTGAAGCTGAAAGTTTCATATCAGCAAAGTTCAGAAATCCTCTTCTGACCGTCCACCAACACTTGAATCTTAGGTTCATTGACCTGTTTGGTACTCTCATAAGAGATCTCCAAACTGACTTTGCTAGGATGAGGACCTTCAATGACGAGAGATTCAAGCTCGGCTTACTTGATGTCAATAAAGGGCAATGGAGGATGATCCTTCAAGGTAACAGACCCATTACTCCCTCCATGGCAATTGGACTGCCCTCTAGACTACATCCGAGCTTAGTAGGTGCCATTCCTTCTAGGAAGCAATGTGCAAACCTAGTTCTAAACAAGCACATTAGGATAGCTGCTAGATTCAAGGTGAAATACAACATTAAGCTATCCTTTCAAAGATTTGCAGTCATGTATGCTCCCAAGAGTCTGAGAGACTAAATGAAGAAGGATGGGCTGCAGCATATCAAGAGCATAGTGCAGATTGTAGAAAACTAAAGTTATCCCCTGCTTTCTTTCTTCTCAAGGGCTATGACAACCTTAGGAAGTCTTCCTATGGCAAATGGATCCAAAGATACATTGTCTATTATCAGGCCAAGGATGCAACTTTCTCCTAAGGACGTCACTGGAATGTCACTATTCATGACTTCCTGTCCTTAGCTGCCAAGAAGAAACTTGTTCCCCCCAGGTTTTCTTTATCTGATGACAAATACCATAGAAGACTCAACTGGTATCATTGTCGGCATGTCAAGTCCTACAGAAAAATCCCTTCAATAGGCCTCTCCTATAAGATAGATAGCAGTTTGTTTGAAAATTTCTTCCCTTAGAATGAGAAGAAGCTTTGGGATCTTCTTCAGCCCTTTCTCACACGCATCCCATCCTCTCTATATCTCCCTATCTCCACTTTTACTTCCTAATGTAATCATTTTGTAATGAATATAAGTATGTTTTTCTCCTTGCTGTCTTTTCTTACCTTTCTATTAATGTTACATAGAGGGAGAAAGAAAGAGTAAAAACAATTGCTTATGCGAATCAAACTTGTTTTAACTAACATTGTAAAAAGTTTTTGTCATTAACAAAAAGGGGAGAATTGTTGAGCAACTCTTTTTTTTATCTCTTCTACTAAAATATCTATCACAATATTTTTGTTATGACAAAACCTTTTAATATTTTCACCTTTGCAATTTATGGAAATCAAAAAGCTATTATATATACAATCATACCTTCTGACAAAAACTATGCCTACACAGATTCTAAGTCCACAATGTATACTGTATATCACAACGAAATTTTTTCTAAGTCTATAGTGTATACTGTAAATCACTCTAACCCCGACTCTTGACTCTGACTCTTGAAGAGTCGAAGTAATGCTTTAATCAGATACACTCCGACATCTGGAAAGTCAAAGTCGTGACACTCCGACTTCTAGAAGTTGAAGTCTGGCAACACTCCGACTTATGAAAAGTTGATGTCTGGCAGAACTCCAACTCCTTAAAAGTCGATGTCTAGCCTTACTCCGACTCCTAGAAAGTTGAAGTCTCTATATCATTTTAAGCCTTACTTCAACTCCTATAAAGTCGAAGTCTGAAGGAACTCCGACTTCTTAAAATTCGAAGTTGGGTGTAATTCGACTTCATATAAGTCGAAGTCCCTATCTGTTTGTTGGCACTCCGACTTCCCAATGAAGTCGAAGTCATTGCTTTCTCACTCCGACTTCAATAAAGTCGAAGTAGTAGTTTTCGTAAAGTTGAAGTTTATTGTCTCTATTAGTCTTACTCTGACTCCTTAAAAGTCGACGTATCTCTTGTTGTTTATTGCAAATATGTACTTACCTAAAAAAAATCAAACATCTATTTATAAGTACTAGTTAATATACATCATTACATGAACTCTGCATTGAAGTATATCTTACTTTGAAAATGTTTTCTTAAAAATTTAATTATTCTTTTTGGCGAGAAAAATATTTTTTCCAAAATTATTTTTCTTCTGAGTAGTATCTCCTTTGGGATCTGTAATATATAAGACATATTTGCTATCTCTTTTTCTTATAGAAATATAAAATGATCTACGGTTGATAGATGGTCAAAAACTAAATGCTTGATAAGTCTTATGAGCTATCTATCAGAATCTACCCACTACTGTCAGAAATACCATGACTTTCAGAAGAAAAATGTGTGCAACTGTCTACTCACTCTTCAATGTTCTCAACTTCTGTCTGAATTATTTCGTATCTTATCCTTTATCTCACCTACCTCCGAAGGCATGTATGGAGGGATTTTCTCTTATCCTGTCCTTTCAGGTTTGCAGAACATTTAATAAGGAATGGCTAAATCTCTACACAAAGCATGGAACCTGTAGAACAATCATAAAAGAATCTTTCAAGCATGAAGCTACAACATATAGCCTAGAGACATTGGGACTCATGAAGCTAAAGATTTGATTGACAAACCTAAGAAGATCAAAGCTTCCATCTCAACGGCTATCTCCTTCAAACGGCTAGCTTCCAACGGCCAAATTCAAATGGGCAAAAAGTTTGAAGCTTATATATGAAGTCAAAGCTTGGAGATGCACAGGGACATGATTAGAAGACTTAGAAGCTTACACTTCACTCACATCCAAAAGCTAGAAAAGCCAATCCAGGAGAAAGAGAGCCATACCTCAGTCTTAGACTTATGCTCTCCTTCTGCAATTGAAGTCTTCTTTGTTTAGTGGAATACTGCAATTTAGATCTTCTTCAGTCCACTTTTTTGTTTCAGAAAGAACCTGAGTTTCACTCTCATTTATTTTTCTTTCTAAATTTCTATGTTTTCTAATTATTATTGAGCTGACACACAAGCTTTCACACTTTTGTGTAAGAAAACCTGTAGGAGGTTTGTATCTTGTTGTACCCCTCTTGTGAAAGGAAGATCTACAAGTGTAGATAGTCTTTGTACCCCTTGTTTAAGGGAAGACTTGGTGGGAGCAAGTGAGTTTGTAATTTGTGACGGACTGGGTTGCTCAAGCCCGTTAAATCAATAATGAACTTGATCCGAGTCCGTCTCCCGCGAACGGGTCGTAGCCTCGCAAGGGATACCACACACTAGTTTGTGAAAACACAAAGTAACACACTGATTTACATGCTTGATTTACAATCTCACATATATTCATAATTGATTTACATAGCCAAATTTCAACAAAAGTCAAATATAGTACAACAGCCTGGGGCATACCCCAGGGTATAGCTGAGAAAGGAAAACTACACTGTTGGAGGAGTCTGCCTAGCACTGCTGCGACGTGGCTCTGGACTGGAAGACGGTAACGAAACCTCCTCCTCGCCTTCACCTGTTGGGAGTAGGGGTGAGCCTCGCAAGTCACTAGCTCAGTAGGGTAACTTCCCAGAATCCGAGCAACCAACACAAGTGCGTAAACAAAAAGTTACGCTAGCAATTTATATAGAGCAAGCTAACAAACTATTAAAGATGTAAACATCACTTACCGTTTGCTGATAACATAAAATAACAATCATAAATAAGTGGCAAACCAAACCACGTGTACGTGCTAAAGTAGAGACCGCCACACTTGAGCCACGTAGACTGGTTTGCGACACCAACTACAGACTCAGACAAAACCACATAGGTCTACATCTCAGCCTCGCAGCCACGGATGGAAGGTCCAGCTGTCGCTCCAAAAGAACAAAACAAACAACTGTGGAGACCAACCAATACCACAACCTGCAGACCACACGGCCATAGGCCCATGCCTGCCACCTCTAGAGACTCTGGCCAGAGCTCCCTAGAGTGAGGCACTGGAAAGGACTAGCTGGGGACCAGTGACGTCTATCGGTGTCCGTACCCCCAACTAAGATCCTGGTGCAAGCGACAAACACAAACTCAAGTCGCTGTCCTATTGTCGTCTTTCCCTCAGCCAGACGTACAACTCAAACATAGGAGTGAGGGTGCCCAGGATAGACGACACAGACCTCTATAGTACAACACAAGTACCGAGACAAGCCCCAAGCTAATAGCCTGGCTCACAGAGAACCTAGGGCACCCAACTGAAGAGGTAACCACGGCAGGCGTCGTACTACTCGCCACGCACACAAAACCACGTGCACAATGCACAAACCATGTAAAACCTCACGTCTACCATGTGAACAGCCTGTCCACACCATGTGAACACCACGCCAACACGTAAAGCACACACTAGTTACGTAACTGGTATGCTAGCCTCATAAACAACACGCTCCCAGAGCTTCGCGAGTGCCAATACACCGCTCATTACATGCCATGCACAATAAATAAAAATTATAGGATAACTTTACTATTAAAACCATGCACAACAGGGCTCTCGGCTGTTGTCGCGGTATAGACTAGGGTCGCTATCAGAACGCGACGCCCCGACATGTCGCAATGGTAAACCTTGTCGCGACGGGTCGGCCTATCGCGACCTTGTCGCGACAGGGGGTTCTATCGCCTTCTCAAGCAGGAACCCTAATCTGGGGAACACCCTCCGGATTAACACCCCACGCCTGATGAACCACCCTTAATTCACCGATTTCATGCTTTTATGAGGTTCCTAGCATGATATCTAATGTTATTAAAGCAAATAACACCCCATATGATTGCTACAAGCAATCCACAACCCTAAAACAGGAGGAATCACCCTACCTCCACGAAGAACACGTAGAACAACAATCCTCTGGCGTTTCCCCCGCTCCACGCGTGGTCCTCGCGGTGAGAAGATGCCCCAAAACCTCGTTCCCACACTAAATCACCTCCAGAAGCCCACAACAGCTCTCCCCCCTGGCCAAACAGAGCATACCTAGCTCTGTCTGGTCAGTAGGGTTTAAGTGACCTATTGTGGTTAAGATCGCGACCCACCCCTTCGTCGCAACCTGATCGTGATGGACCTCGGTGTAGCCTTCCTAGAGCTAACGTCTGCAGGTTGCCCGACGCACGACCGCGGCGCACATGCAGACGTTCAGCGCCTCTGGGCGGCAACGGGAACGCACAGGCAGGATGGTCGTATTCAGAACGCGACATGCTTCCTGGTCATGTTCACAACCAGTGAACCGTGGGGTATTGTGGGCCCCGTAAGCCCCAAAAACCTGCGTAAAGACCTGGTAAATACCAGATTGGCCACACGCTGGCCACCACAAACGCTAAACACTAGATCCACAAGGATCCGAAAAAATGTGCGACGTTACATTACTATCATCTAAAAAGAAATTTCAACCTCGAAATTCATAACACAACTGAAATATATACAACTTTAAACACATTTACAGGTACTATCATCTAAAAAGATTTAAAATCTTACTCAAACAAGTAAGGATACCCCTTAGCCATTTCTTCAGCTAACTCCTAGGTATCCTCACCTCCCAATCTATTGTCCCATCTTACTATTACCAGCTCAATTTCTTTATTCCTTAATTTCTTTATCTTATGGCCTGTAATCTGCATTGGATATTCTGGCATAGACATATCCGATCTCAAATCACCACCTTGATAACTAATTATTTGAGCTGGATCTTCAATACACTTCCTTAACATGGAAACATGAAAAATATCATGAGCATTTGCAAAATATGCTGGCAAATAAATTCTATAGGCTATCTCCCCAATCTTTTCTAACACCTGAAAGGGTCCCACATATCTTGGGCTTAGCTTTCCTTTCTTACCGAATCTGACAACACCTTTGGTAGGAGAAACTCTTAAAAAGACAAAATCTCCAACCTCAAATTGAAGTGGCCTTCTTCGATTATCTGCATAACCTTTTTGCCTGCTCTGAGCTGTTTGTAACTTTTCCTTAATAAATTTTACCATCTCTGTGGTTTTCTGTATCAACTCAGGACCCATTATCTGCCTTTCTCCCACTTCATGCCAATTTAATGGTGTTCTACATGGCCTTCCATACAAAGCCTTATACGGTGCCATTCCGAGGTTGGTATGATGACCATTATTATAAGCAAATTCAACCATACCCAGATGGTGTTCTCAGTTACCACCCCACACTAAACAACATGCTCGCAACATATCTTCAATTGTCTGGATAGTCCTATCCGTCTGACCATCCGTCTGAGGGTGGTAAGCTGAACTATATCTCAATTCTGTGCCAACAACCCTTGTAAAATTCTACCAAAACTAGAAGTGAACCTGGGATCCCTGTCAGAAACAATAGTCTTTGGGATACCATGCAATGGAACAATTCTATCAACATAAACCCTTGCCAACTTGTCCAATGTCCAGGACACTACTTACTGCTACTAACCTGCGTACCTTGGTCAACCTGTCAACAAACACCCATATTCCGTTATGTCCTGAAGCTGTCCTTGGTAATCCTGCTATAAAATCCATAGCAATATCATCCTATTTCCACTACGGAATGCGTAATGGTTGTAATATACCTCCAGGCTTTTGATGCTCTGCCTTAATTTGTTGACAAATCGTACACCTTGAAACAAATTCCGCTATTTCCTTCTTCATGTGCGGCCACCAAAAGTGCTTCTTCAGAGCTTGGTACATCTTGGTGCTGCCTGGGTGAATAGTGTACCTGGATTTATGGGCTTCTTCCAGTACCCTCTGTTTCACCTCTCTTTCCGCTGGCATAAACAACCTGCCTCTGAGCCTGACCACACAATTATCGTCAATGGTAACTCCTTCCATGTCACAATTTCAACTAATTCACATCTGCTTTCTGAGCCTCAACAATTTACCAATATAATGACGGCTCTATAGCACTACTAGCTAGTACTGCTCGCCGCTGACTACTTGGAACATACAAATAGTTTTCTGCTATCTTCTCATACAACTTCCATTCCTTTATCATCATTTGACTCAAATATGCCTTTCTACTTAAGGCATCAGCAACCACATTGGCCTTACCCGGATGGTAAGCCAAACGGAAATCATAATCCTTCAAAGACTCAACCCATCTACGCTGGCGGAGATTCAAATCTTACTGGGAAAAGATATACTTTATGTTTTTATGATCTGTGAAAATCTCAAATCTTTCTCCATATAAATAATGCCTCCACATTTTTAAGGCAAACACAACTGCTGTCAGTTCCAAATTATGGGTGGGGTAATTCTTCTCTACTGGCTTCAATTGCTTGAACGCATAAGCTATCACCTTCCCATATTGCAATAGCACTGCGCCAAGCCCCCTCTTCGATGCATCTATATAAACAACAAAACCACCACTTCCTACCGATAATGTCAGTACTGGTGCTGCTGTAAGTCTCTTTTTCAACTCCATAAAACTTTTCTGACATTCACCGGACCACACAAATGGCACACCCTTCCTAGTCAATCTAGTCATGGGTGCCACAATCCTGGAAAATTCTTGTATAAAGCGCCTATAATAGCCTGCCAACCCCAAGAAGCTTCTGATCTCCGTAATTGTTTTGGGCGCTTCCCATCTCATAACTACTTCTACTTTGCTTGGGTCGACTGCCACTCCCTCTACTGAAATGACATGACCTGGAATTGAATTTCTTTCAGCCAAAATTCACACTTACTAAATTTGGCATACAACTGATTATCTCTCAATAACTGCAAAGCCAACTTCAAATGTGCTACATGCTCTTCTTCAGATGTTTATTAAATGAGAATATCATCTATAAAGACCACAATGAATTGGTCCAAATATGGATGAAATATTCTATTCATCAGATCCATAAAAGATGCAGGAGCATTGGTTAGCCCAAATGGCATAACCACAAACTCATAGTGACCATATCTAGTCCTAAATGTTGTTTTATCTATATCCTCCTTTCTGATTCTTAATGATGGTAGCCTGACCTCAAATAAAATTTGGAAAAAACACTATAGTCGTTTGCAATTGATCAAACAGATCATCAATTCTCGGTAACGGGTACATATTCTTAATGGTCACATCATTCAACATTCTATAATCAATGCACATTCTAAAACTACCATCTTTCTTTCTTACAAATAACATCGGGGCTCCCCACGGGGAGTGACTTGGCCTAATAAATCCTTTTTCCAGCAATTCCTCCAATTGCTTTTTCAACTCATTAAGCTCTGCCGGCGCCATCCGATATGGTGCCTTAGAAATCGGCATGGTGCCCGGCAATATCTCAATGGTAAAGTCCACTTCTCTGTGTGGAGCTAAACCCGGTAAATCATCTGGGAAAACATCTACAAATTCCCTAACCACAGGAACTACCTCTACTGACTTCCTAGCTTCAACCAGACTCACAGAAGCTAAGTAAGCTACACATCCCGCATTTAGCAATTTCCTAGCTTTAATTGCAGAAATTATGAACTTAGGGGTACAGAAAGGCATACCTTGATACTCAAACACAGCTCCACTAGGGTGACAAAATCTGATTCTCTTCTTTCTGCAGTCTACCATGGGCCCCGTAGGCTTCTAGCCAATCCATACCCAAAATGATATCATAATCACTCAATTGCAAAGCATATAACCTGACTGACATCTGGTTCCCATGAATCACAACATGAGACTCATCTACATAACATGTAATGAGCATAAACTCACCCGAAGGAACCTCTACCGCCAATTCACAAGACTTCTCTTCTAGAGGCTGGGCCATACAATCTAGAAACTCCTCGGAAATGAACGAATGAGAAGCACCCGAATCAAATAAAACTCTAGCTGAAAAATCATAAATAGGTATTATACCTTCTATTAAGTTCGATGCCTCTGCCTGGGCACGGGTGATAGCCATAACCCGGCCCCTACCTCACTACTGCAGTGCTCCTCTTCCATGACCTGCTGGTGGCTGCTGAGGCTACTGCTGCTATTGAACACCTCTGCCATACCCATACTCTCTCGGATAGGGGCAATTGCGGATCAAGTGCCCTGGCTGATCATAATTATAACATCTATAGCTCAGTGGAAGAGTGGGCTGCCTGGCGGTACTCTACTGCGACTCCTCCACCTCTGGTCTATAACCACCTGCTGAAACTACTGGCGACCTCCTCCTCCTCTTCCTCGACCCTTAAACACTTGCTTCAATTTCTGGACCCACTTGATGAATCCTGAGCAGGAAGATCCTGCTGGTGCCTTTCCTTTACTAACTCCTGCTGACTGCTGGGGTAGCCGAAAACTACCTGAACCTGACTCGCTCGCCTAACGAGTCCGAACATATCTTTCAAGTGTGGCTGCCCTCTGGGATGCCTCCTCTGCTGTTCTGCACATAGCGGTATCACCGCATTCTAGAGCTCTACTCTCAAACCCCGAATAAAATACTCAACCATCATAGCATTATCTGTTACCACATACGGTGCATATCGACTAAGTGCCATAAACTGCATCTGATATTCCAAAACTGAGGAATTACCTTGCTGAAGTGTCCGAAATTGCTCTCTTTTTGCTTCCTGCACTTGAATTGGAAAGAATGTATCATTGAATACCTCGAGAAATTTTGGCCAAGTAAGATAACCTACTTTGTCCTGCCTGTAAAGGCGGTCTGGATCTTTAAACACCACCATTCCTGCGCAAAGCCTCTCAACTGATATGTAGCTAACATGACTCTGTCCTCCGCTGGACATCTCATAGTTACAAAAACCTCTTAGTCTCATGAATTCAGTGCTCCGCTGTATCTGGATTCGGCCCTCCTGTAAAAGTGGGTGGCTGCAACCTCATAAACTTCTCAACCTACATCACCGACTCCTCTGCTACCCTCACTGGTGGTGGTGGTACGGGTTCTACAAAAGGTACCTTCACCCCTGGCGGTGGTGGAACTGGTGCCCGGAGACTTCGGGCTCGGTAGTGGGTGGTACTGCTGCTGGCAGTAATGGTGCCTGTTGATCGTTCTCATCTGAAATCGGTGAGACTCTCCCAGATCCTCTCTATCATATGATGAGTAGACTCCTCAGGCTCATCTCCTCCACCACCCCAGTCCCTCCTGTCAGCCATTTCAAATTCCTGCACAGACAACATACCAACCATAAAAAAGACAACAAATCATTACAAAACCAAGGTCAGCTACCAGCAGTGGACTAGTGTAGAAATAAGGCTATGTAATTTCCCGCTTCCTTTATTTTTACACGGACCTTGCTCTGATACCAACTGTGATGGACTGGGTTGCTCAAGCCCATTAAATCAACAACGAACTTGATCCGAGTCCATCTCCCGCGAACGGGTCGTAGCCTCGCAAGAGATACCACACACTAGTCTGTGAAAACACAAAGTAACACACTGATTTACATGCTTGATTTACAATCTCACATATATTCATAATAGATTTACCTAGCCAAATTTCAACAAAAGTCAAATATAGTACAAGAGCCTGGGGCATACCCCGGGGTACAACTAAGAAAATAAAACTACACTGCTAGAGGCGTCTACCTGGCACCGTAGCGACGCGGCTCTGAACTAGAAGACGGTAACGAAGCCTCCTCCTCGCCTTCACCTGTTGTGAGTAGGGGTGAGCTTTGCAAGTCACTGGCTCAGTAGGGTAACTCCCAAGAATTCAAGCAACCAACACAAGTGCGTAAACAAAAAGTTACGCTAGCAGTTTATATAGAACAAGCTAACAGACTATTAAAGCTGTAAACACCACTTACCGTTTGCTGATAACATAAAATAACAATCATAAATAAACGACAAACCACAACCACGTGTACGTGCTAAAGTAGAGACCGCCACACTCGAGCCACGTAGACTAGTTCGTGACACCAACTACTGACTTGGACAAAACCACACAGGTCTACCTCTCAGCCTCGTAGCCACGGACGGAAGGTCCAACTGCCGCTCCACAAGAACAAAACAAACAACTGTGGAGACCAACCAACACCACAACCTGCAGAGCACACGGCCACAGGCCCATGCCTGGCACCTATAGAGACTCTGGCCGGAGCTCCCTAGGGTGAGGCACTGGAAAGGACTAGCTGGGGACCGGTGACATCTACCGGTGTCTGTACCCCCAACTAAGAGCATGCTGCAAGCGACAAACATAAACTCAAGTCCTTGTCCTATTGTCGTCTTTCCCTCAGCCGGACGTAAAACTCAAACACAGAAGTGAAGGTGTCCAGGACAGACGATACATACCTCTACGGTACTACACAAGTACTGGGACATGCCCCGAGCTAACAGCCTGTCTCACAGAGAACCTGGGGCACCCAACTGAAGAGGTAACCACAGCAGGCGTCGTACTACTCACCACGCACACAAAACCACGTGCACACCGCACAAACCACGTAAAACCTCACGTCTACCAGGTGAATAGCCTATCCACACCACGTGAACACCACACCAACACGTAAAGCAAACACTAGTTATGTAACCGGTACGCTAGCCTCAAAAACAACACGCTCCTAGAGCGTCGCGAGTGCCAATGCACCGCCCATTACATGCCATGCACAATAAATAACAATTATCGGATAACTTTACTATTAAAACCATGCACAACAGGGCTCTCGCCTGTTGTCGCGGTACAGACTAGGGTCGCTATCAGAACGCAACGCACCGACATGTTGCAATGGTAAACCTTGTCGCGATGGGTCGACCTGTCGCGACCTTGTCACGATAGGGGGTTCTGTCGCCTTCTCAGGCAGGAACCCTAATCCGAGGAACACCCTCCGGATTACCACCCCACGCCTGGCAAACCACCATTAATTCACCGATTTCATGCTTTTATGAGGTTCCTAGCATGATATCTAATGTTATTAAAGCAAAATACACCCCATATGATTTCTACAAGCAATCCACAACCCAAAAACAGGAGGAATCACCCTACCTCCATGAAGAACACGTAGAACAGCCATCCTCCGGCGTTTCCCTCGCTCCACTCACGGTCCTCACGGCGAGAAGATGCCCCAAAACCTCGTTCCCATGCCAAATCACCTCCAGAAGCCCGCAACAGCTCTCCCCCCTGGCCAAACAGAGCATACCTAGCTCTGTCTGGCCAGCAGGGTTTAAGTGACTTATTGCGGTTAAGATAGCGACCCACCCCTCCATCTTAATCTGATCACTACGGACTTGTGTGTCGTCTTCCTAGGGCTGATGTCTGCAGGTTGCCCGGCACACGACACGTGGCGCACATGCAGACGTTCAGTGCCTCTGGGCGGCAACGGGAACGTCACAGGCAAGATGGTCGTGTTCAGAACGCGACATGCTTCCAGGTCGTGTTCACAACCAGTGAACCGTAGGGTATTGTGGGCCCAAAAAGCAGGCCCAGTAAGCCCCAAAACCTGCATAAAGACCTCGTACACACCACATTGGCCACATGCTGGCCACCACAAACACTGAACACTGGATCTATAAGGATCTGAAAAAATGTGTGACGTTACATAATTCCTCCCAGGTTTGAGAGAAGGCCAAGTGTTCTTGGCAGTTTAGTGAAATTCCAAGTGGTTTCTTGGGGACTGGACATAGGACTTCTATGTAGGAAAGGCCGAACTAGGATAAAACTCTTGTGCCTTCTTGTGTGATTGATTCCGCCAAGTTTTTCACTTGTTTCACACACATCACACTAATTACTAACGAAGTTATTTAGTGTTGTTTATCTTTTAGATCAAAACTTTTTAAGCTGCAAAGAAGTCCTAAACACCTCCCCCTAGGACATCTATATTGCCATCTCGATCCAATATGTGGGGTCAGAGCTAGGTCTTCTCAGAAGAATCTAAAGATTTGAGAAGAGATGGCAGTTGAAGCTCACAACTCTGAAGGTCAGTCAGTTACCAGACCACCATTCTTTGATGGTGAGGACTACCAATACTGGAAGATGCGAATGGAATGCTTCATCAGAGGTACAAACATTGATCTGTGATAGGTAATAGAAAAAGGTGATTTCATTATTGTTCCTGTTGAAGGCACTACTCCAATTATAGTAGCAGATAAGGTTAAATTAACTCTAAACTTTAAAGCTGGAAACTATCTATGTTGTGTGTTATCAAAAAGAGAATTTAATAGATTATCAGCATGTAAATCCGCAAATAAAATGTGGGATAAATTGCAACTAACATATGAAGGAACAGACAAAGTCAAGCAAACTAGAATAGATATTCTTGTTTCACAATATGAACATTTTAAAATGCTTCCAAATGGAAATATTAATCAAATGTACAATAGATTTTAAAACATAGTGGTTGGGCTAAGCTCTCTTGGTAAAACTCATACTGATGAAGAAACTATCAGGAAAATACTTAGATCCTTAACTCTTTCCTGGACCCCTAAGGTCACTGCTATAGAGGAAGCTCATGATTTAACAAAACTTCCCATTGATAAACTAATTGGTTCACTCATGGCTCATGAAATAAACAGGGAACGATTTTCTGAAAGCGCTTCGAAAAAGTAAATGTCAAATGCTTTGAATGTTGCAGACTCCTCCTCCTCTGAAGAATCAAAGGAAAAATCAGATGACAGTGATGATGAAGCAATGTTGTAAGAAAGATTCAACGAATTCTTGCAAAGAAGAAGAAAATTGGCTCAAAGAAGTACTTCAGAAAGGAAAAGAAGAAGGAGCCAATATGCTATAGATGCAATCAGCTTGGACACTACAAGTCATAATGCCCTTAACTAAAGAAGAAGGAAAGAAGATTCAGAAAATACAAGAAGAGGTTGTGGCCCTGCCTGGGATAAAAAGAAGCTACAACTTCAGATTCCTTTAGTTTAGAATCAGAAGAAGAGGAACAAGTTAATCTAACCCTCATGGTAGGACTAGACCAGGTAAATTCTGAAACATCTTTAACTTCATGTTCAGAATCCGATTCAGATAATCTAGAAGATGAATTCAATGAACTATATGACAAATATAAAGCATTAGTTAAACAAATGAAAATAGTCAGGATAAATATACTAAATCAAGAAATATCCAATCTCTCTCTAAAACTGAAGTAGAAAAGTTAGGACAAAATCTAACTGAAACTAAAAGATCTAATGAAATACTGTGTAAAGATCTAAAAATAAAAAACACAAGACTTATGGAACTTGAAGCTAATCTAAAAGAACTACAAGATGGAGAAAAATTAAGAGAAGAAAACATTTATCTAAAAACAACTTTAGAAAAACTTACTAGTCGTAAAACATCATTAGTTGTAAAATTAAAGGAGCTCGAACATGCAAAAAGAAATATGGAGTGGGTTACACACCTCTATTAAATGAAGAGAAAATTATTTATCCTGAAAAATATCCAACTCTAAAATTTATGAAATAAAAGGAAATTAAAAATCTCATAAAAGTTAATCATTATGTCTATAGATAATAACAGAAATCAAATAAAACTACACATACAAAGAATACATATGATTTGTGTTGTAGTCATTGTAATAAATTGGGACACATGATTAACACTTGCACAACTAGACACTTGCACTGGATTCCAAAGACTAACCATCAATGTAGCAACTCTGATTTTAATATTGAATGAAAATAATAATCTAAAATTTATTTAAATGTGATAAATAGATTTAAATTAGAAAAAAGGTGGGAATAAGTGAAGTAAAGGGAATTAAATTAATACCCATTAAGCCAAATTAGTAATGGGATGTGCTAATGGTCCAAACATAAAAGAATGGGCCCAAATATAAAGAGCCCATCTTGGGATGAGAGATAATTAAGCTAAATTCATATAAAAATTAGTAATAATTTGTAAAGGGTTAAGATAATTATTAAATAGCCTATATGTATCCTAAAAAGAGACCTATACTTACCCTTACTCTTTAACAACAAAATTAGATCTCTCCTCCATCCTAAATAAGGGATATATGGTAGGAAAGAAGGTGATAAATATAGAAATTTGGAGTTTTAAAGGAAAGAAGGAGTGTTAGAAAGTAAGGACTCTTAAACTAGCTAATACACCCCCCAATTCGTACCGACCCAACCCTAGATCGTTGTTTGAACTTTGAAGGACGAAGAGAAGGAGTTATAGACGTGGAGAGCAAGGGAAGGAGGCTAGGAACGAAGGAGGGATTTCGTTCTTCATCAAAAACCCTAGGATTTCTTATCAGCGAGGAAAGGTAGGCAATCTCTCAAGCTCATTCTAATTAAACTCGACCCTAGATAGATCTTGATCACCTCCATCAAAGCCCCATGATTGCCCCAATTTTCGTTGCTCCATGAGAGAGTATTAAATACTCTAATCTCTGTGATCACCATGTACCCGAACATTCATGTTTGCTTTCAATCCATGCGTGTACTTGATCCCATGCCATGCAAATATTCCCATAAATACTACATGATGTTGGGCTTCAAATGCCGCTATTTCCCCCAATTTTCATCTTGCATCCTATGCGAATTAAATCGAAAACCATGACTGTGCATGTTTTAGGTCACCAAAATGTAACCTAATTAAAGCATGCCCATTCCATGTCTATTTTCAAATTACTCACTATTATTGATACATCTACATGTCTAGTTTCATTTGAGACTAATTTCATGATTTTTCATTATGCATACGATTTGTTATGGATTTTTAAAGTGCACTGTGTCAAGCTTTGGATGCATGTACCACAGCCCAAAAGGTCATTCACCATCTGCCAGAGCTCGGGCCGAGGCTCTGAGAACGTGACGACCCAATATGTCACGTTCTCAACCTCATCACGATAGGGTATCACGTCACCTTCTGAACGCGACGGGACCCTTTGTCGCAACCTTCTCGGCAGGTCAGGGCGACTTGGACGCGCCGCCCCGACACGTCGCAACAATCCTTTCAGTGTCACGTCGGCGTCTCGGCTGGCACGACAAAGTGTGGATTACGTGTCGATTTCTGTCATGACTGAATGCAACGGCAGCTGACGTCGCAACCTGACCCTTGATTTCAAAATGTTGCCATAACTTGAATTTGCTCTTATACCCTACTATTTACACCATTTAACCCATGTTTAAACTTAATTAAACACTGTTATGCATAGTATTGATCTGAACATAATATTTGTAATAATTATATAAATTCAATTAATAAAAGCCATGTGCACAATTTTTATGCTCTCATGATTTCTTAACACTTGCACACACTAAACATTAATGTTAGCCATAAGACCTTATAAAATACTCAATAATCTATATGGTAATTAAGTGCAATTAACTCACTTAAATTTCCCTATTATTTAAATGACACTTGTCTTCATTTTATTCACGTGTTTTATACATCGTTATTGCGTCCCTTTGCCATCGAGCACTCGAAGCAAGACGGACAATGTTTCGTTACATACTTTCTCTTGGCATGGACCACCTCTCTGTTGGGAATACTACTACTGACAGGACCAGGGACTCCTTGTCAAGGCCTCTGTAAGTCTCCTTGGCTTTGGCGCACGTCCATTGCCGACGAGCTGGTTGTACCCTTTAAAACCCTTTGCACCTTTAGGGATCAGTACAATCCAAATGGCCTTAGTGTGTTTCCTTCTTACCTTGGGATCATGCCGGACCATCTAGACTATGTTCATGACATGGCTAGTGGGCGGTTGTGACTTCTACCTGACTGTCGACACTCGACCTAGTGCTGTGCAACTGATACTATCGACTGTTTAACATTGTTTTACGAATATGTCCATATTCTTATCTACTATCTCTTTACTCTCATCTGTTCACTTTCGCTCTACACTCTCGTCTACTCATCTACTATTCTCATCTATTCTTGGTACTCTATTTGTCCATCCATATGATTGTCTAGGATAAGAAACATGACTTATGCCAATGCAATAGGGCCCGATCTGGTCCTGAGGAGAGCGCCCAAAAAGTGTCATTTTCCCATGGGAGTTAAAATGATCAGGATGTTGGCATACATCTAGTGCCATTATACTATCAAGATTTAATCTATGACAATCAATTCAAGTGCTATCAAACTCAAGTGCAATCAATTCAAGTGCAATCATTACAAGTGCTATCGTTACTAGTGCACCGCTGTGCAACTTTACGTGCTATATCGTTACATGGCCAATCTCTTATCATACTTGATATGCTATTTATCATGTTCAAGTGTTGTTGTTCTCTTGCCATCGTTACTGGCTCTACATGACTATTCTCTCTAGTTATCCTGCCTTTTAAGATATTAATCATTTAAAGCATACTTGTTTACATGAGATATTAAGTCATACTGGGCATTATTCGCTCATCTTGCGTTATTATTTCATGTGTTTCAGGTGAGTATGATGAGGATTACCACACTCATGAGGAAGGGTGTAAGACCCTTGAATTTTCGTCGTATTTTTCGTATTTATGTGTGTGCATTGTGTTTGAGTGTGTATGTACATATTTACGTAGGTATTAAATTAGTATAATTACGTACATGTGTTTATATTAAACGTAAATAATATATGTATTGCATGGTGATAGTATGTATACAATACCATATGTATATTGCATGTACATAAGCTTGGTATGCATGACCTTCTGCATAATTTAGGGTTCTGGCCGAATGCATCTTGGCGTCAAGCTCAGGCCGTTTAGGTGAGTTAGCGTCCAATCCTGGATGCCAACATTAACTCCGGCGTCCAGCGATATGGACGCCAATCTCTCTGGTCTGCATGCGCAGCAGAGCTGCAAGCTTCTGAAACAAGCAAGCTATCCATTGGGGGGATGTCCCCCAACGGCTCTCAGGGTGTCCCATCACCCTAGTGAGTGGGAGGAGACCCTCTTTAGGTCTGAACCCGAAATGGCTCCCCCATTCTTCTCATTTCACCCTTGCAAGAGGAGAAAGAAGAGAGAAAACCCTAGAGCCTTCTGTGAGGAAGCCCCACCTTGTAACCCAGAATCCGGCTTCTGGAGCTGATCCGGCCACTTCCCCGACAAGGAGGTAGCTGATATGAAGGGCAAGGCCTCCCCGTCTTGCTTTGCTGAGGAGATCATCCAAAAGCCCGGTGGAAGGAGGTCTTGGAGGGCATTTCGTCACTTCTTGGGGACTGCCCAAGGAGAGCTTCTCCGAGCCCTAGATCCTTCGAAGCATTTTGAAGAGGCAAGTGACCTATCTATGGTATCCCCGTATGAGTCTAGGAGGTTTTTATAATTTTTATGGAATTTCCCTCGAGTCCTAGACCCTCCATTTCACCCAATTTTCAGAGCTCGGGTCTGTGTTTCTGCACAGACCTGAGTAAACGGCAAGGTCCCTGGACGCCTGTGATGAGCTTGGCGTCCATCGACCATGCCGCTGACTACGAGTCAGCGGCCAGAGACCGCCGTCTAGTTCTTCAGGACAGAACAGTGAGCTGTTCTGTCCCTCTTATACGTTAATTTCGTTATGATTTCCGTGATGAGGATATATGGTATTCCTATAAGCTATGTATTTTGTGCATTGTGGTTGTGAATGGATTGGTGTGTTGATGAATGTGGAAAATTGGTGTCTTTAAACTTGTGGGCATAACTTGTAGATATTCTTCTTGCAATTAATGTTCCATGATTAGGATTAGTTAAATGTCTTGTTTTCAGTCTATCCATGAAGAATTGTGGGACATGTATGTATGTTCTGAATTTTTGTGATTCATGCATACTTGTGGAATTGCTAGAAAGTTCGATTCGGTAAAATGAAAGCATGAAAGAAATGGTTGTGGTAACGGATTTATAGATGTATGAATTAGGATGATGTTGTATTCTGAAATCATGCATTTGTGTTTTCTGTGCAAAACAGTAAGTGGGTGAATTTCAAATGTGTTAGACCCATGTTAGTATAAGTTGTGAATAATATGCTAATTAGGTGTTTGATTTTATGTAAATCCTATTTAGCTCAGAAAAATCTGAAAAATTGAGGGTATGATTTTGAACCTGAAAACAGCATGTGGTTAAATTTTCAGGTTATTTGGAACAGTAAATAAAAAGTTATGTGTTTTCATGTAAATTGTGAATAATTCGTATATATGATCGTAATGTGATTTTATTTTGTTTAAAACAGCATGATGGGCGTGTTTACTATGTGTTAAATCTTGAAAACTCTGTAGTACCATGTTAGGAAAAAAAAAAAAAAAAGAGGTGTTCATGTGAGTAAGAAAGTGTGAATGAAATGAAGAGTGTCAAGTGTAAAACCATGTGTAAAACGTTAAATGTGTAAAAGTGTAAACTGTGCCAATGTGATACTGCTTCCGAGAAGGCAGTGGAGCTGTATCAGGGAAAAGTCCCCCTGAGAAAGTTCATTGTGTTAAGTGACCCTAAGGGCATTAGGGGAAATCCTGGAGGTGGACAAGTACCACTGGTTAGGGTGGAGACTTGTTCTCCCGGTCTGCGCAGTCCAAGAGTCACCATTGCATTGCCTAGATGGTGCCTATGTGTTATGTGATGTGAATGTGTCCTTCTTTGGTGGTTTGGACTATGTGTCACGGCACTAAATATGTGTAAAGTGTAATGTGTTAAGTGTATGTGACCATGTGTAAATGTGTAAGTGACATGTGAATGTGTATGTGTAAAGTGTAACCATGTGAAAAGAGGAAATTGTGAAAAAGGAAAATGTGAAAATTCTAGATGTGCAATGTGTTATTGAAACCATGAGAGGCTAAATCTGAAACCATGTGAATTCAGAAAATGCATGTTATCCTTCTTGTGTTTATGTGTGCAAAGTGTTTAGAATCCATGATTAGGAACAATTAATGAGTATGTGTGCAAAGTGCATGATGATTGTTCATGTGTTATGTTCTAAGCCACATTGTAGCTTTCATGTGTAGGTTTATAGTCTTTGAACCATGTGAAATCAGCAACCTAAAGCATGTGAAAAAGTTATGTAGTACTTAAGAACATGTGGAATCCATGCTAACTATGTTCCACGTTCATATATGTAAATTGTCCATGTGGATAACTCTCATGTTTGGTTCTTTATAAGGTTAAAGTTCATAAGTGAATGGATTAGAGACCATGTGATAGGTGAGTGTTATATTTTGAAATCTGAAAGCATGTGTTAGGTGTAAAATTGTAGAACCTTCATGATAGGTTGAAACTTAAATGGACTAGCATGCTATGTGTTGCTAATTGTATGTGCTTGTAGAAACCACTAGGACTTGTACGTGTATATCATGTATAGTGTTACTTGCTGAGTCTCTGGACTCACTCCTTGCTTCGGCGTACAGGTGTAGTTGGTGATACGACACCGTTGGAGGAGACGGTAGAGACGGACTCCGAGCGCGGAGACTAGTTACTTGGAGCTTCCTTTGTGATTGTGTACTTCGTCGTATGTACTTGAACATTGTATTAGGATTATCTTGAAAAGAATGTAATATGTGGACATTTGTATCTCTATTTCAGCAATTTAAATCATGTAAATTTTAGTTCCTTTTTGCAAATTGTAAACTGCATGTATGTTAATGTGGATGATGAATGAATGGAGATAGTTCTCTTTTACTTCCGCTACTCTGTTATATATTCGCGTGTATCTCAGCTGTTTGTATCGTTGGGTAAATGTCCCACTGTGGGACTCTCGCTATATCGACGTGGGTCGGTATGACCGTACCGGTATAATGAGGGCCGTCACAAAGGGAACGAGGATGATGCTCAGGAGTGACAATTTTCGACAACCACTGCTTAGTAGTTAGTTAGTTAGTCATTAGTCAGTTATTATGTAATAGTTTGGATTTGAATAAAGTACTCTGGGCCCTAGTTTTGGCTCTGATTAGTGAATGTAATAGTTAGTTGATGAATGATTAATGAAGTTGGATTTTATTTGGCATTATTTCAATTGTGCAATAGTTTGATGTCTATTTATCGCTGTGTACTATTTATATAACTGTAATTACGCTCCGATATTCCACGTCAGGGCATTACAGTTTTGTGGTATCAAAGCCTAGGTTATTCTTAAGTATATGATTATCTAGGTTTGACTTGCCTCGACTTAGAGTCTAATTCTATACCTATGTGAGAGATGGATAGAACCAAGGGTAATAAGGTAAAATAAAGTCACACACGAATAAACTTAGTGCAATCTCAATAACTTACATTAAAATTCTCTTTTGAAGGAACTTAAGACAATAGCCATGGCAGCGGAGCGTGCACAACTCCGTGACATGCAACAGACTATCCAGCAGCTCACCCAAGCGCTACTGCAAGCTGCTGGAGCTGGCGGTGGCAACCGTGGAGTAGGAGATCTGCATAGGAATTTCTGCAATCTAAACCCACCTCATTTCAGTGGGACCACCGATCCCGATGAGGTAGAGAATTGGTTGAAGGAGATAGAGTGTATTTTTCGTGTCATGTAATGCGCGGATGGTGACAAACTTCTGCTAGCAACATTTCAGCTCGAAAGGGACGCCCGTGCGTGGTGAGAATCCATTGAGGCTACCATGGCCGATGCACAATTCACATGAGATGAGTTCAAGGAGCACTTCAATTCCAAGTACTTTTCGGAAGGAGTTCAAGAGAGGAAGGCCTCTAAATTTGCGGCACTTAAGCAAAGGAACCTCCCAGTTGCTGAGTATGAAGCTCAGTTCTCTCAGTTGGCACGATATGCCAATCACCTACTAGGCACTGAGAGAATGAAGGTGAAGCGCTTTCTTAATGGGCTCAGGCCCACATACATTACTCAACTAGCACCACTAGACATCCAGACCTATCCGAAAATGGTCAAGAAATCATATCTACTAGAGGATGCGACCGACCTCACTGATCGCAACAAGGGTAGAATGGTCAAGAAGGAGCAGACATCTGGAGCAGCACCAGTGTCTCGTCAACCATATAGAATGTTTCCTGCTGAATTGAAGGAATTGAATGAGCAATTGATAGAGTTGCTTGAAAAGGGCTTTATCAGACCAAGTACTTCTCCTTGGGGAGCACCTGTGTTGTTTGTCAAGAAGAAGGACAGATCCATGAGATTATGCATCGATTACAAGCAGTTGAATCATTTGACTATTAAGAACAAGTACCCCCTGTCTCGTGTTGATGAACTACTTTATCAAATATCAGGAGCCAAATACTTTTCTAATTTTGACCTTAGATCATGATATCATCAGATGAGGATTAAAGATGTAGATATTCACAAGATGGCTTTTAGGAGCAGGTACAGTCATTATGAATTTGTAGTCATACCTTTTGGACTAACCAACTGTAATGACCCAAGAATCTGATACCAGGAACCCTCCAAGTACCCGACCCTTGGATCGCCAACCATGGATCCGAAGACCCGGAAGGGTTAGAAATATGTCTAGTGAGATATACAACAAGTTACAATAGCTAAACAATATAAAGAAATACAACAGTGGAAGAAATAATCTACATAAAGTCTCAGATAATAATTCTAGTGCAAAAAGGAAATACTAACCACTACAAACGCTGCTGACCACAAGAGGCACAACGCAGACCGTCCGAACACAAATGTCGGCTCCCAGGAACTCAAACCTGGAAGGAAGTAAGGGGAATGAGCTTCGCGAATGAAGCCCAGTAGGAAACCCCTCACTGGTTCGACAGCGGAAACAAGAGCAACACAGCTAAACTAGGCAGGAAGAACAGTAGTACTAAAGTAAACAAGCTAACTACACCAAGCGGAAGGGCGGTGGTAACTCAAGTAACAAGACTACTAACTGAGTAGGTAATATAATAAAATAATAACACAACTGAGCAAGTACTGAGATAAATAAACGGAAAGTACACAAGTCCACAAGTGCCGCCAACACGACACAATAATGCACAGTCTCAACCTCGATAAACGTGCTCTGAGCACGACACAAAACTACACAAGAAGACAGTGAAACCCTCGTCTAGACAACACACACTAGCCACAACCCAACCTCTACTACTCAGTGGTCAGGTGCGCCCACCGGCGTCTTACCGCTCGACCCCGACTCCAGGTCTCCCCTCCCGTCAGAGTGGGATGCATGGACAAACACAACTATAAGCCGTAGTCTGGCCGGACTACAGTCCCACGCCTATCCTCCCGACACGACTCCGGAACCATGTAGGGCGAGGCAGTTAGAACGGACTAGCTGGCCCGCACCGCGACACTCCAAACTCCGCGGGACCCGAACCAACTAAGTGAGATCAACAAACGACTCAACGCCGCTGTCCAACACCGTTTTCCCCTTCGTCCAGAGAAACGCTCGACAGACGCACTCGCTGCTCGGAGACCACCCACAACGGGCCCACGAGGACAGGGGTCCCAGGGAATGGTAACAACCCAAAAGCGCACCGAGCGCTGGGATAAGCCCTCAAGTGTCGCAACACAGGGCAAAGACTAGTAAGGCAAAGTGCTAGGAAATAAACATAGGCGTTGCAAGTACGGTACAGAAAACTTGAGTACATAATAGACCCATCACAATGTGCATAGATGAACAGGATTAAACTTTGAACAAAGAACCACGCATAAATATAACCGCATACTTCTCAATTTCTAATATCATGTTCATGTGGAATATTCCTTATTCAAGGCACATTATATGTATAACGTAAGAGGAGCTCCATGGCCACACAGTACATTGGTCAACAGAAATGAATGAAACCTAAGAAGAAATAAAGCATGGAATATTTATTATTAAATAACATGATCCCCTTCAAACAACACCTGTGAACCCACGTATATCCTCACAACAAAAGAAAAAGAATGGAAACTCTCTCCCTAAACCCATGACAGTATGCATATGAATTTTCCACATGAACTTAGAACCATTTTAAGCGGTTGATGAACCTAGGGGGAAAAATCAACAAAGGTACATTCCGAAAATATATACGCATTTACATTGGGGCCATCCTCACATATCACGCCACCAAAAAACTCATCTAATGCCAATCCTCATGTAAAATGTTGGATAAATCACGATGACAAAAAAATACAACACAAAATAAATAAATCAATAACCATGATTTGGACGATAGCAGAAAACCCACAACCCCTTTATAAGCGAGATCGACGCCGACGAGAGAGGTGAGTTCCTTACCAACGATGGTAGGATCCGCCAGCGTCCCCAACAGCGGCAGCACAAAATAGCGGCGACGGCGAGCTCCATCACGATCTCGCGGTGGCGACGACACAAAGATGACGACAATGTTGCAACAGCAGAGATAGCAGTGCCGGCGGCAACACAGCGATGCTCCCTCCACACAGCAGTGACAGGGACAGGGGCTCCTCCCCCACAGCAACGACTACCCCATAGCAGCAAGGCAGCAAGGGCGGTGGGCAGCCGTGCATGACGGCAAGGTTGTAGTAGCAGCGATGGCGACGACGACTACATGTGGAGGCACACCATCCTCCTCGGCGATGGTAACACAGCGAGGGAGAAGAAGGAGAGAGGGAGGAGATGATAGCGCAGCAGCGGCAAGGCGCTAGAGCAGTGGTGAGCACAATAGCACGGTGAGGGGGGGGGGAAGCGACTACGACAGGGCTTCCCTCGCGATGAAGACAAGGAAAAAGGGGGTGGGGAAGAGAGCGAGGCGGCAGTGAGGGTTTTGGTTTCGAAGCAGAGAGGGGGGGGGGAAAAGAAAAAATGGGTGTGTGAGGGGGGGTCCACCCTCCCCACAAGTGGGACCCACGGGCTCACATCCAACCCCACTTAAAACAATTTCGTCCTTGAAATTACAAAAACAAAGTCGAAGCATGAAATGAAAGCAGGGGTAGGAACAACTCACTAGAATCGATTTGACAACCTGAGGGAAAGGAACACGGTAAGAAACAACCAGCGCGAAAAAGGCCACTAAGTCTCACCATGACTTCCTGGTGGCCACAACAATGACACAACCACGCGTGAAGTGATCAATCAAATAGCCGACAGCCCATGCAACACACCCCATATGGGCATGGAGCATACAATCAAATGCTGACAACTCCACAAGCGTGCCACATGCCAACCAGCCGAAGACAAACGAACCACTAGCCGAAAACAACGTGGCTGAAGTCGTCAACAATCCTTGCCATTGAAACCAATTCGGTCAGTAACCCACTCTGTCATCAACAAAACCTGATAGAAACCACAGTCACTAACGACAACTCAGAAAAACACCTACGAGTCAACCTCAGGGCTCAGAAGGATGGCCTCACACAGCTAGCCACAGCTAGTATCGACCACACAACCCAAGGGATCTGAAGACCCAAGAATCCGATACAAGGAACCCTCCAAGTACACAACCCTTAGACCACCACCCACAGATCCGATGACCCAGAAGGGTTAGAAATATGTCTAGTGAGATATACAACAAGTTACAATAGCTAAACAATGTAATGAAATACAACAGCGGAAGAAATAATATACACAAAGTCCTAGATAATAATTCAAGTGCAAAAAGGAAATACTAACCACTACTAATGCTGCTGACCACAAGCGGCACAACGCAAACAAAGCCCAGCAGGGAACCCAACCCCTCACCAGTTCGACAGCGGAAAAAAGAGCAACACAACTAAACTAGGCAGGAAGAACAGTAGTACTAAAGTAAACAAGCTAACTACACCAAGCGGAAGGGCGGTGGTAACTCAAGTAACAAGATTACTAAGTGAGCAGGTAATATAATAAAATAATAACACAACTGAGCAAGTACTAAAATAAATAAATGGAAAGTACTCGAGTCCACAAGTGCCGCCAACACGACACAACAATGCACAGTCTCAACATCAGTAAACATTCTCCGAGCACGCCACAAAATTGCACAAGCAGACAATAAAACCCTCGTCTGGACAACACACACTAGCCACAACCCAGCCTCTACTAGTCAGTGGTTAGGTGCGCCCACCGGCGTCTTACCGCTCGACCACGAGTCCAGGTTTCCCCTCTCGTCGGAGTGAGACGCGTGGACAAACACAACTACAAGCCGTAGTCTAGCCGAACTCCGGTCCTACGCCTATCCTCCCGACACGGCTCTGGAACCGTGTAGGGCTAGGCAGTGAGAACGAACTAGCTGGCCCGCACCACGACACTCCAAACTCCGCGGGACCCGGACCAACTAAGTGAGCTCAACAAATGACTCAACGCCGCTGCCCAACACTACTTTTCCCTTCGTCCGGAGAAACGCTCGACGAACGCACTCATGGCTCGGAGACCACTGTCAACGGGCCCACGAGGATGGGGGTCCTGGGGAACGGTAACAACCCAAAAGTGCACCATGTGCTGGGACAAGCCCTCAAGTGTCGCAACACCAGGTGAAGACTAGTAAGGAAAAGTGCTAGGAAATAAACATAGGCGTCGCAAGTACGGTACAGAAAACTTGAGTGCATAATAGACCCATCACAATGTGCATAGATGAACAGGATTAAACTTTGAACAAAGAACCACGCATAAATATAACCGCATACTTCTCAATTTCTAATATCAAGTTCATGTGGAATATTCCTTATTCAAGTCACATTATATGTATAACGAAAGAGGAGTTCCATGGCCACATAGTAGACTGGTCAACAAAAATGAATGAAACCTAAGAAGAAGTAAAGCATGGAATATTTATTATTAAATAACTTGATCCCCTTCAAACAACACCTGCGAACCCACGTATATCCTCACAACAAATAGGAACAACAAAAGAAAAAGAATGGAAACTCTCTCCCTAAACCCATTACAGTATGCATATGAATTTTCCACATGAACTTAGAACCATCTTAAGTGGTTGATGAACCCAAGGGGAAAATTCAACAAAGGTACATTACGGAAATATATACACATTTACATTGGGGCCATCCTCACATATCACGCCACCAGAAAACTCATCTAATGCCAATCCTCATGTAAAATGTTGGATAAATCATGATGACAAAAGAATACAACACAAAATAAATAAATCAATAACCATGATTTGGACGATAGCAGAAAACGCACAACCGCTTTATAAGTGAGATCGACGTCGACGAGGGATGTGAGTTCCTTACCAACGACGGTAGGATTCGCCAGCGTCCCCAACAACGGCGGCACAAAATAGTGGTGATGGCGAGCTCCTTCACGATCTCGTGGCGGTGACGGCACAAAGATGACGACAATGATGCAACAGCGGAGATAGCAATGGCGGCGGCAACACAGTGATGCACCCTCCACGCAGCGGTGACAGCGACAAGGGCTCCTTCCCCATGGCAACAACTGCCCCACGGCAGTAAGGCATCAAGGGCGGTGGGCAGCTACGCACGATAGCAAGGTTGTAGTAGCAATGATGGCGATGGCGACTACAGGTGGAGGCACACCCTCCTCCTCAGCGATGGCAACACAGCGAGGGGGAAGAAGGAGAGAGGGAGGCGATGACAGCACGGCGGCAGCAAGGCACTGGAGCAATGGCAAGCACAGCAGCATGGTGGGGGGGGGGGGACCCAAGGAGATAGGGCTTCCCTTGCGACGAAGACAAGGAAAAAGGGGGGGGGGAGGGGAAGCGACAGAGATAGGGCTTCCCTCGCGACGAAGACAAGGAAAAAGGGGGGAAGAGAGGGAGGCGGCGGTGAGGGTATTGGTTTCAAAGCAGAGAGGGGGGGAAGAGCAAAAAGGGGTGTGCGAGGGGGGGGGTCCACCCTCCCCACAAGTGGGACCCGTGGGTCTCACATCAATGCTCCTGCAGCTTCCATGCAATTGATGAACAACATCTATCGGCCATACCTCGACAAGTTCGTCGTGGTGTTTATTGATGATATTCTCATATACTCCAAGAGCAAGGAAGAGCATGAGGAGCATCTAAGGATCGCTCTACAAATCTTGCGCGACAACAAGCTCTACACCAAATTGAGCAAGTGTGAATTCTAGGTCAAGGAGGTGTCATTTCTAGGCCATGTTATATCCAAGGATGGTATCGTTGTGGATCCTTCCAAGGTCGAAGCTATCTTAAACTGGGAGAGACTGACTAATATCACTGAGATCAGAAGCTTTCTTGGACTGGCTGGCTACTACAGACGTTTCATAAAAGACTTCTCCAAGATAGTTGTACCTCTTACTTGCCTTACGCGAAAAGAGAACCCCTATGTCTGGAGCAAGGAATGCAAGAAGGGCTTTCAGACACTAAAGCAATGCTTGACTTTTGCACCTATCCTCGCCTTACCAGTCGAGGGTGAAGGATTCTCAATCTACACTGATGCATCAGGAATCGACCTAAGCTGCGTGCTAATGCAGAATGAGAAGGTTATAGCCTATTCATCAAGACAGTTGAAGCCTCATGAAGTCATTTATCCTGTCCATGACTTAGAACTAGCTGATGTGGTATTTGCACTTAAAATCTGGAGGCATTATCTGATGATCAGATCATCCCCATATAATTTCATGAATTATATATCTATTTAGTGATTAACAAAATCCTAACAATTAGTGTCTAACAAGTTTTTATGAAGCCTAGTCACTGGAAATAAACTAGGCAAAATCAAGCAAAGACTTGTAAGTAAATCCTTACACTGTTGCTTTTAATGTTCAGAGCATGAAATTTTTCTAAGTACACATCAACTCGCTTTGTCGTCATAATGATTTCATAAGACATCACAAAACATAACGATTTCATAAGTATCATATCATTTTTGGGCTTACATCGATTTTGATCTCAGAACGATTCGTTAAGTGATCGCATCGATTTCGATCTCAGAACGATTCGCTAAGTGATCGCATCAATTTCGATCTCATTTTGATCTCAGAACGATTCTCTAAGTAATCACATCGATTTCGATCTCATAACGATTTGATTACACACAATGACTTTGTTTTATAACGATTCGATAAGTGTGTATAACGATTTCAATCTCACATCGATTTCATAAGCGAGCATAACGATTTGCTCTCATAAAGATTCGATAAGTGAGTATAACGATTTTAATCTCACATCGATTTCATAAGCGAGCATAACGATTTGCTCTCTTAACGATTCAATAAGTTTCACATTGATTTCGATCTCATAACGATTTGATTACAGACAACGACTTTGTTTGATAACAATTCGATAAGTGTGTATAACGATTTCAATCTCACATCCATTTCATAAGCGAGCATAACAATTTGCTCTCATAACGATTCGATAAGTGAGTATAACGATTTCAATCTCACATCAATTTCATAAGTGAGCATAATGATTCTCTCATAACGATTCGATAAGTGAGTATAACGATTTCAATCTCACATCGATTTCGTAAGTGAGCATAACGATTCGATAAGTGAGTATACGATTTCAATCTCACATCGATTTCGTAAGTAAGCATAACGATTTTCTATCATAACGATTCGATAAGTGAGTATAACGATTTCAATCTCACATCGACCTCGTAATGAGCATAACGATTTGCTCTCTTAACGATTCGATAAGTTTCACATCAATTTGGTATCTACATTGATTCGACAAGTTACAACAATGACTTGGACATTGTAACGACTCAATAAGTTACACAATGATTTGCTTGCTGTAACGATTCGATAAGTCACAACATCGACTTGGTCGTCAGATCGATTCGATAAGTTTTCCATAACGGCTTTGTCGTAATAACGATTTGATGGATTACACAACGACTTGGTCAATATATCGATTTGTTCACAACGACTTGCTCATGACGATTTGCTTACACTGTCATAACGATTTCATTATGAGTATATAACGATTTGTGTGTATATCGACTTGGTTATGAACGTGCAACGATTTACATGAACAATGACTCATTCACACAACGATTTTATAAGTCATGTTCATATCGATTTCATGAGCCATAATGATTTAATATTCAAACTTATTTTTCGAGCACTTTTGAAAGTCAAAGTCTCCATGCATTTAATGCATCATACACTACTCTGCACAAAATATGTCTGAGTATCTACTAGTCTAATGCTTCTATGAAAAATCACTTTATGACTAGACAGAATGACATTTCCATTTTTGTGTATAGTCATATTGTTTGGTTTCTAACGTAAACTGACAAACCAAGAGACAGACTAGCTGTCCTTCTATTTGGTATTTAATGAATGCAGGATATTGACAGTACTACTACAACGTTGGACTAAGAAGAAACTGCAGAATATCTGGAAGATCCTTCTGTTGCGTACATGAATCAGAAAGCATTGAATGTCTGGAAGCAATATAGTACCATGCAGTATAACGTGCATCCAACCTTGAGACAACAGCTACTTCAACGGTTACATTTTTCCAAAGAAGATATAAATAGAAGATTGGTTCCTACGTGTGGAACAGATACACATATCTTGAAAATTCAAATACGCAAGCACCATAGAAGAGCTTAAGTCTCACTCCATCGCTTTGTTGTAGCTCATAGCTCTCTACATTTTCGTGCCTAGATTTGTGTGAGTTGTAGTGTACTGAGAGTGTTCTTTGTTGTAGATCTTTTCCTCTCAGTCTTTGCTTCAGATCAAGCAACTATTAGCTTGGTCCAGGGGCGTATCATCCCTTAAACTCATCTTTGTGTAGTTCCCTTCATGTTGAAGGAAGACCTGGGGGTTCCAGGGTGTTATTCCCTTCATGTTGAAGGAAGACCTGGTGGGTTCCAGGGTGTTGTATTCCTCTTTGGGTTGTGAAGAGAAGACCAGCTGTGGCTGGGTGTGTAAGTGTCCTTGAGGGGGACTGTACCCTTGGGTAGTGAAATCCTGAGTTGTTGCTCAGGGACTAGACGTAGGACTCCTGTGGAAAGGAGATCCGAACCAGGATAAAATCCGTGTGTAGTGTGATTGCTTTGTGTGTTGTTTATTGTTTTCTTTTTGACTAACACTAACTATCAAATGATGTGTTGTGTATAAACGTTTTTGTTGATAGGTTTAGGTATTTATATTTTTAGAATCCCATTCACCCCCCCTCTAGGCTTGCTAACTGGGCAACAAGTGGTATCAGAGCAAGTCACTTCGACAAAGAAGAAGATCCAACGATCTGAAGAGAAAAGATCAAATGGCAGCCCAAGGTCACTTCGATGGTCAATAAGTAAACATGCCACCGATGTTCGATGGTGAAGACTACACATATTGGAAGACAAGGATGGAATTCTTTCTACAAGGTTTTGACTATCAAATCTGGTCGATAGTTGAAGAAGGAGATCTTCTAGTCACGAATGAAAAGGATAAATGGATGGAAGATGAAAAGAAGAAGATTTCTCTGAACTGCAAGGCCAAGAGTATCCTATGTTGTGCTCTTAGAAAGAAAGAAATCAACCGCATATCAGCCTGCAAATCCACTATGGAAATGTAGGAAAAGTTAAGGATCACTTATGAAGGTACTGAAAAGGTAAACGAAACCAGAATAGATATTCTGGTACACAATATGAAAGATTTTAGATGCAACCTGGTGAAACAATTACACAGATGTACAGTAGGTTCACCGACATCACTAATGGATTGGCTGGTCTTGGTAAGACCTATCAGATGGGAGACATGATTAGGAAAATTCTTAGATCCTTACCTGCCTCGTGGACTCCAAAAGTAACAGCAATAGAAGAGGTTAACGACATGAAGACAATGTCGTTAGAGAAACTCATTGGGTCCCTTATGGCCCATGAGATTAACTTGGAAAGGTTGGGAGAATCATCTAGCAGAAAGAAGCATTCCAGTGCACTCAAGGCAGAAGAAGACACATCAGAAGAAGGCTCATATAGCAAAGAAAGAATGAACAGCAGTGAAGATGAAGAACCAATGCTATCCAGAAGGTTACAACACATCTTGGCTAAGAAAAAGAAGTATCAGTCTGAAGAAGATACTTCAAGAAGGGAAAAGACTTCAAAAGTCAGAGGTCGAAGATGCAAAGAAGACTGAACCGATCTGCTATGAATGCATGAAGCCCAGACATATCAAGGCAGAATGTCCAAAGCTCAAGAAAACTGAGTTCAGAAAGAAAGACAGCACCAGAAGACCCCAAGATTTAAGAAGAAAGCCATGGCAGTAGTATGGGACAACAGTAGTGACTCGGACAGCGAGTCAAGCTCAAGCAATGAAGAAGAAGAAGAAGAAGAAGCCAACCTGGCATTCATGGCCAACGTCGAAGACAAGGGAAACCTTCCAGCATCCAAATGGTACTTGGATAGCTGATGCTCAAGGCACATGTCAGGGAACAAAAGTTATTCTCACATCGTGAAGCTGAAGAAGGAACAATTACGTATGGAGACAATGGAAAAGGGACTGTGATAGGCAGTGGATCAATAGGCAGTAAAGACAAAACTGTTATCGAAGATGTGCTATGCGTCAAAGGACTAAAGCACAACCTTATTATTATCAGCCAGCTGTGCGATAAAGGACATCAGATCAGATTTCAAGAGTCAAAGTGCAGTATTATAAAGGATGGTGCAGTCATGTTTGAAGCTAACAACGAAAAGAACCTATATGTACTTTATTTTGAAGAACTAAAGAATCAGGACATATGTCTGGCAGCAAATAAAGAGCAGTCAACAAATCTCTGGCACTGAAGACTTGGCCACTGCAGCTTGGATGGCATGAGAAAGTTGATCAAGAGAAGCTTCGTGGAAGGCCTACCCAAAGTAAGTACAAAAATGATTGGTGTCTGTGGACCATGTGCAAAAGGTAAGCACACCAAGTCATCCTTCATGTCAAAGACTGTGGTAACAACCTCTAAATCCTTGGAACTTCTACATATGGATTTATTTGGGCCAGTGAGGACCACAAGTCTCGGGGGAAAGAACTTTGGATTTGTTATAGTAAATGACTACTCCAGGTTTACATGGGTTTCTTTCCTAGAACACAAGGATGATACTTTTGAGAGTTTTGTTAGTTTCAGAAAGAAAGTTCAAAATGATAAGAAGTATAGTATCATTAGTATCCGATCAGATCACGGAGGAGAATTATAGAATGAGAGCTTTGCAAAATTCTTTGATAGCCAACGAATAGAACACAACTTCTCAGAACTAAGGACACCACAGCAAAGGAGTTGCTGAAAGAAAGAATAGAACCCTATTGGATATGGCAAGGATAATGCTATCAGAATATGATTTGCCAAGGTACTTTTAGGCCGAAGCCATCAACACAGCTTGTTACATAATCAACCGAGTGATGATTAGGCCAATCCTGAAAAAGACTGCATACGAGCTATACAAGCAGAAGAAGCCAAAAATCAGCCATTTCAGAATCTTTGGATGCCCATGCTTCATCCACAACAATGGAAAAAGAGATTTTGGTAAGTTAGATTCCAAATCAGATGAAGGTATTTTCATGGGGTATGCTTTTAAACCCAAGGGTATAGAATATTCAATAAATGTAGTTTGTTAATTGAACAGACGGTACATGTTATTTTTGATGAGACTAACCCTTCCTTGAGATGGGAAGTAGATAGTGATGTTGATGATACAGATGAACTGTCCAAAAAGCTAAAGAACACATCTATTGAGGATAATGAAGATCCACCCTTGGAAGATCTACAACAAAAGGATACATCACACAACGATCTTCCAAAGGAATGGAGGTATAAGAAGGATCACCCACAGGACAACATAATTGGAGATCCATCTGCTTGGGTAAGAACAAGAGGTAACGTAATTCCATGTGATTATTTAGCTTTTGTATCACAAATAGAGCCTAAGACGGTCAATGAAGCACTGACTGAGGAATCTTGGATATTAGCCATGCAAGATGAACTAAATCAGTTCAAGAGAAAGCAAGTACAGTCCCTTGTTCCAAGAGCATCAGATCATGTTGTGATTGGCACCAAATGGGTGTTCAGAAACGAATTGGATGAACCTGGTGTGATCATAAGAAACAAGGCCAGATTGGTAGCTCAAGGCTATTCCCAAGAGGAAGGCATAGATTTCGATGAAACCTATGCACCAGTGGCTAGGCTTGAGGCAATTAGGATTTTACTTGCACATACTTCTGCATTAAATTTAAAACTCTTTCAAATGGATGTAAAATCTACTTTTCTGAATGGTTTTATAAATGAAGAGGTATATGTAGAACAACCGCCTGGTTTTGATGACATCGATTTTCCAAATCATATTTTTAAGTTGCATAAAGCCTTGTATGGATTAAAGCAAGCACCTAGATCTTGGTATGAAAGGCTTAGTTTTTTTTTGTTAAATCATGGCCTCATTAGAGGAAAAGTAGATAGCACATTATTCATTAAGTCTAAACTTAAAAATGTGTTACTTGTTCAAATATATGTTGATGATATAATATTTGGCACTACTGATTAATCTCTTTGCAAGTATTTTGAAAAGCTTATGCAGGGAGAATTTGAAATGAGCATGATGGGGGAGTTGACCTACTTCCTCAGATTACAAATCAAGCAAGGAAAAGAAGGAGCACACATATGTCAAGCAAAGTACACTAAAGAATTACTGAAGACATTTAGATTCGAGAATGCCAAGCCACTGTCAACACCCATGAGCACATCAACAAGGCTAGAGAGTGACAAAAATGGTAAGAAATATATCAGAAACTTTACAGAGGTATGATAGTTTCATTACTCTATTTAACAACAAGTAGACCTGATATATCGTTTAGCGTATGTATGTGTGCTAGGTACCAGGTAGATCCTAAAGGGTCTCATTTAATTTGTGTTTGAAGGATCTTTAGATACTTAGCCAAAACTCATGATCTAGGATTATGGTACCCAAATTCATGTGAAATTAATTTAGTAGGATATTCTGATGCTGACTATATTAGATGCATGGTAGATAGGAAAAGCACCAGTGGATGTTGTCAATTTCTTGCAGGATGTCTGATTTCATGGTCCTCAAAGAAGTAAAATTCAGTAGCACTGTCTACAGCTGTGGCTGCTCGAAGGTGTTGTACACAACTATTGTGGATTTAACAACAACTTGAGGATTATGGACTTCAGATCAAGACAATTCCATTACTGTGCGACAACACAAGTGCAATAAATCTTACCAAGAATCTAGTCCAGCATTCAAGGACAAAGCACATTGCGGCTAGATACCATTTTATTCGTGATTATGTAGCTAATGGTAATATAAACATTTCTTTTGTAGATACACAAAATTAGTTAGCAGATATCTTCACAAAGGCCTTACTTGAAGAGAGATTTACCTCTCTTAGAAGGGAACTAGACATGTGTAAATTGTGAACAAAAATTCTGTATAAAACTGATATATAAATTCTTTCAGAATAACCAAATTTTCTCTCCCCTGTAGATAAGCAAAATTTCATTAAAATATTACTGGTTTCTTACTTATCTGAGACGGTTTGATTAATCTTAAAGTAGTTATTCCTCTCGAACTGGTCACTTTGTCGTTTTCTGCCATTATGGCGCCTCTTGTTTCGAAAAGTCACTATTATTCTTTTTCTTAAAAACCTGAAATCTGTGTCACAACGATTCACCCTTCATCTTCATCTCCTTCAACTTGCCTGAGGCGATACCCTATCGACTCCGGCATCGACTCTCTGGGATTTCAAAGCTTCCAACTCCTTCCCGCGAGAAATTTCTTAAGGGCTTCTACTCCTTTCCTCATTCCAATCATCTAGAAACTTTCCCCATTCAAATCTATGGCCACGTCTAGTGTATCTGGCAGCGTCGGGGGCTATGGAGCTGCGTTTCTTACTGCCGAGCAACAAGAGAGGTATACCTCTGTGAAGATCAAGGTCTGTGGCAACAAGGCAGTGGATGTTGCAGACTTGCAGAAAAATGGAATGGGCAGCATCATTGCAGCAATGGAGAGGATGAAATGGACGAAGAAGGCATCTGTTAGAGGTGAGTTATCCAGACCTATTGAAGGCATTTTACATTTGTTTGAAGACTGAGGAGGACGGGTCCTTGACATCCACTGTCAAAGGAACCCAGATTAAGATTACCTATGAGCTTTTGGAATCTTTATTTGGAGTTTTCACCACCGGTCATAGTGGGGTTCACACTGTGGATATCCAGGCGAAGGGATTAGGGATTGTTGGTCTTGAGTACAAACTGAAGGAAGGGAAGATTGACATCAACCAGCTGAACGCATTCAACTGTCTTCTGCATTTCATTGTTTGCCAATTATTGATCCCTAGGAGTGCCACCTACTCGACTTGTACAAAGGCGGACTCAGAACTGATGTTCTGGGCTATCCAGAACCAGGACATAATTATGACAGAGGTGATTATAGAAAGGATGAAGTTTGCCAGTGCTCAGATCTGGGACAAGAAGAGTAAGTTAATGTGTCCCTACCATATGCACATATGCTCATCAAGGTATTTCAACATTTTGGCATTAATTTGTCTGGACCAGTGTCATAAAAGATGGGGCAGGCTATTCGCAGCAGAAACTTGAAGAAGAGTGGATTCTCACTGGTTAATGGTGTGTGGACCAAGACCTCAGTGGCTAAGGGTGAAGCCATTATTGGCGAAGCCCAAGAAGTCCAAGACGAGGTTGCTCAAGCAAAGGCAGAATCAGTCAGGGCAGAAACTGCAGTGGCACAGGAAGTCCAAGCAGTAGCAATAGAAAATGATCAAGAAATACAGCAGACCTTAGCACTGACGAGCACATGGTTTGTAAGCACAGGATTGAAGACATTCCTCAAGAATTTATTGAGCATGTTGGACAGAGTTCAGAAGTTTCACCTCCCTCCTCACAAGTAGCTACAATACTTCGGAGTGTACTGGACTCTATAACCAGTACTCAGGTGGAGCCAGAGATCTTGGTAGATCTAGCTGCAGAGGTTGTAGCATCTGGCCACAGTACAGATGTTGTGATGGAAGATGCTCATATTCGGGGGAGCAATCTATTGAAAAGGAAGCACCAACCCAGGGGGAGCACACTTCTGGTGTTCCCATTGATGATCAGTTCGCAGAAGGTATTGTGGAAAGTGCCTCAGAGGAAGAGGCAAATGTTGAAATTGTAGAGCCCGTTGCTAGGGCAAGTGACAAGGGGAAAGAAGTGGTTCAGGATATTCCTCTACTTACCTGGAAGCCACATCAGAGGCTGAAGAAGAAGAATTGAAGATCAATCTAAAGCCTATTATTACACGACTAGATGAACAAGAAAAAATTCTCTGCACTATGCAATCTGATATAGCATCAATATTCATAAGCCAGAGCCAGTCAGCTAATTCAGTTGGAGCTTTGGGTGCTGAGCTCCACAGTGTAAAGGAAGAATTGAAAATTAACAAAGATGTTCTAAGATGGATGAGGGGCGAATTTAGCAGTATGAAGTCATCTATTTCAGAATTGACAAATCTTGTGCGAGATCAGGTTCCTCCTTCTCCCACTCCATCAGTACCTCAGCAGTCTGGGCATCATGAAGAAGTTGTTGGGTTGAGTGTGTTTTGGGACTTCCTAAAGTTGTAATTTAATGATATCCAATGAACATCACTCATACCTTGATTTTGATGATGACATACTGTGATATTGATGATGACATATTGTGATTTTAATGATGAGATATTGTGACATGTTGTGATTTTGATGATGATATGTTGAACATGTTATACATTCTATACATATCACAATAATGCTTAAACAACATGTTTTTGATGTTTATATCTCATATTTTAATGATAATATCTTGTACTAATGGTTTATGTGTTAAATTTTTAGGTTCACACATTTTTGTCTTGGTAGTGTCGACACAAGATCAAAGCAGGTCGACACTAGTCCCAGATTCTAGAAGGGCAGGTCGACACTAGATCAAAGCTGGTCGACACTAGTCCCAGATTCCAGAAGGGCAAGTCGACACTAGATCAGGGCAGGTTGACACTAGACCCAGTTTCCAGCAGACCAGTTTGCCTAACTGGGAGAGCAGGTCGACACTAGATCAGGGCAGGTCGACACACTTCGGCTGAAACTAAAAAACGTGAATTTCTTTGTACACGTGGTTGCTTGAGATTTAGTGGATTTGACCTAGGGTTCCGTGCCCATGCACCCCAAGGCACTTTATGGACATATGGGGCTATAAATACCCATGCTCCTTGAACCCCAAAGGCAAGAGAGCCCATACACTTCCAGAAGAAACCTTTTGGCGGCCAAAGGGGGTTCTCTAGATCTGTCTCCATCTCCAGAAGTTGCAAGCCACCCTTTCAAGAGGAAGGACAAGGGAATCAAGGGGAATCCCTGGAGAGAAGGTTGTTGTGCAAGGCAAGGGAGCAGATCTAACTGAAGAGGCTCAAGAGAAGAAGGATTTCTGGCATTTCAGATGCCACCAAAGCAGAGCATCGCCAATTGAAGAGAATCTCCATTGATTTCCATCAAGCCTCCTCAATTGAAGTCTCTGCAAGGCCTCTTCATCGAAGAACACTCTTTCTACATACATTTCCCTCATCTCAGCGTTTGTTCTTCCTTATTTTGTCTGTGAGATTTGCGCATGAAGTTCTGCACAAATTTCTGTGTACGAATCTGTTTTGAATCAATCATTGCTAGAGGTTCTGATATCTTTTGTGTTTGATCTAGCTTTTGTACTCTGAGCCTTCGAGCTCTAGTTTGTGAGTCGTCGCACTCACTGTGTGGTTTGAGCCGTCGTGCTCAATTTGGAGTCGTCGTACTCCAGTTGTTGTTTGAGCCATCGTGCTCAGTTTGGAGTCGTCGTGCTCCAGGTGTTTCTTGAGTCGTCGTGCTCAAGGGTGTTTGGAGTCGTCATGCTCTTGTGTGAGTTGTACTCAAGGTTTTTGAGTAGTGTGGCCTCACTGTGTGAGGGGTGGACGTAGGAGTCACTGGAGGTGATTTCCGAACCACCTAAAAATCCTCTGTACATTGGTTTGATTTATGGTTTGCCTTTGTATCTCGCTAGATGCATGTATAGGGATTTCGTTCACACTACTAATTCATTTGCTCACACATTCTAATCACACTTCAGATCAGTAAATTGTTTGGGTGATTTGATCTCTGATTCGAAGTAATTTTAAATTGCTTAAGCTTCCGCGTTAATTAGTGTTTGATCTATTCAACCCCCCCTTCTAGATCTGATCCATCCACCCATCTGATTCCCAACAATTGGTATCAGAGCGGGTTTACTGTTCATCAGTTGTGTTTTTGGATGATCTGTCTCTATGTGATTAATCGCTCTGATTCCTAACGATTGATATCAGAGCGGGTTAATATCTATTTCTGATCTGAATTTGATTGCTTCTGTTTGATCTCTGTGTTAATTGCTTGAATTGTGTGTTTAATCGCTCTGATTCCTCCATTTGGCATTAAAGCAAGTTAACCACTCTAATTGTTAGATCTAATTCCTTGTTACATTGATTCACTGTGATTAGATCTAATAGTCTCTTGTGAGTCTTGGTATAATGGCAAAACTCTTTAATCTGCATAAATTTCCTATTATAATTTCAGAGAAATCACCAGTCTCACCTTCATCAATTTTTCAAAGGAAGCACAAAGAAAAGGAGCAAAAGAAATTCACAAGTACTTTATGGCAAAGAAGAACATCAATGAATCCAGAACATCAACAATTCAGAAGGTTGTGGCTCTCACGGCACACTCTAAGAGTTCAGAACTCTCTTCATCCTCTTCAGAACAGAAGAGTTCAAATGAGTCTAAAAGGTCAGGTAAATCAACTCCAGATCCATTTGTGTATTCTAATTCTGATTCTGATGAAGATGAAAGCATGTCTTATGTTGAATTGATTGAATTCTGTAAAAAGATACAAAATCTTAATGCAAAGTTGAACACTAAAAATAAAGACTTGAAAAAGACTTTAAAACATTGCCATAAAGAAAGTAAAAACTTGAAAAATACAATTGAATTGCTCCAGAAAAATGATAAATATCCTTCAGAAGAAATTGAGAATTTGAAAAATGAAGTTGAAAAATTAAATTCTGAGAAAGAGAATTTGGAAGATGAGGTCCAATCTGTGAAAATAAATTGAATCGATTGAAAGAAAATCATGAGCTATTGAAAACAAAAGTCATTGATCTAGAAGAGGAAAATGGAAAATTAATTGATCTCAATGAAAATTCCAATTTGATAATGATCAATTAAACAAACAAATTTCTAACATGGCTCATGATCATCAAATAAATGAAAGATGCAAACAACTTGTTGAAGAAAATCATCATCTAAAAAGAAAGATTGACGGCTTGGTGAATGACAAACCATTGGACAATGAATGTAGCAATTTAAGGAATAAAATTGCTAATTTGGAAAAACAATTGAACAATTTGAAAATGAAAAGAACAAGATGAAAAATGGTTTGGATGTCATGCTAAACAAGCTTCAAACTTCAGAAAAAGAAGTTGTTGCATTAAAAGTTGAAAAACAGAAGCTTCAACATGAATTGAAAAACACTACAAACACAAGTCTTGCTTTTGTGAAATCCAAGAAAAATGAAAAGAAAAGCACAATAACATTTGTTAAATCTGCTGTGAATAAGAACTCTTCTAATTCTAATGAAAAGCTAGTGAAAGTTCTTATTCAGAAACAGACAGGGAAAGAGAGGAATGCTACTGTCAAGAGGACTCATCTACTTCCTCCATCAATCCAAAAAGCTCCAAGGCAAATTCCAAATTCACATCATGCCAAGAGCTACAAAAAGGTACCTCCTTCTCCTCATGGTAAGCCTCCTCACATGAAAATGAGATTTCAGCAAATGCATACATGCCAAGGTAAGTACCAGGTAAAAATGCTCTCATTTGCTTTAATTGTAATAAACCTGGTCATCTTGCCAAACACTGCTAGAATAGAAATCAAAATTTCAATAAACATGCCAAATCAGTCCAATGCTTTCATTGTCATACATATGGTCATATTTCTAGGGACTGTTGGTACAGAAATGATTTTGTTGTGCATGCTAAGAAATTCCAGTCTAATGCACATGCTCATACACATAGGAATAAACATCATGTTCATACTGAAAATGTTCAGAAATTCCATGTGTATAGGCATAGAAATGTTGCACAAAATCATTTTGTTTCTGCTCATATTAAAAATCCAAAAAATAGAAAACTTCATGAAAACATAGATGCATTGATCAAGGCAAAAAGAAAATCTGGAACTAATTCTGCTCATAGTTCTATCAATGAAAGAAATGCATCTATACAAAAATTAAAAGCATTTTGGATTCATAAATCTTTGTTGCAATCTAACATTGATTTCATCGCAGGACCCAAACAAGTGTGGGTCTCAAAACCAGCTTGATCAGCAAGCTGAGGAGTCTTGCAGCCATACATTGTAAATGGATTCAAGATATTGGCTGTGCAAGGCTAGAAATGATTGGAGAACACAGGTAAAATCTTTGAAAAAGAAATGAAGGCTATTCAGGTAAAATTTCTTTATCATTTCAAACTTGAATTGCTTGAATTGAAATGAATGTTTAATTTTTATCTGAACAATGAGAAATGTGTTTCAATGTTACTCCCAATAATGAATTTTATGTCATAACAATTGGAATCATGTTTATGTTATCATGCTTGCTTAACTATGACCATGATTCTGTTTACATGTCAACTGATTTGACTTTTTGGTATATCAAATAATGACATGTGGAAGAACAAGTTATGCTTGCTTGGAAGCTATCATTATGCGTGAGTAAAATACTCCGCCAAGTACCAAAAGTCATGTTATCCTTAAAGCTAATTGTGCTCATAATCATGTGTGAATTGTTGCTAGCTTTTTTATTCCATGCACATATTAAGGGGGAGTAAATTTGAAAAAGTGCAAAAATGTTTTCAATAAATGCAATAAATTTCATGCTAAAAATAAAGTGTAATTAACCTTTTTTGCAGTGACTATGTGGTATATCAAATGGTGAAATATGAAAGGACAAGTTAGGCTTGTCTGGAAACTATCATCATGCATGAGAAAAATTCTCCACCAAGTATCAATAGTCTTTTCTGCATAAAGGTCATCAAGCAAAATGAAAATCTCAAAAACTTTATTTTGAGTCTTTGCAAAATTCTTCTCCTTCAATAAATTGCCTGTTGATATATGCTTGATCACGTTCATACTCTTTCTGTGCAAATTGCTTGGAATGAACATATCTGAATTGCTTAAACGATCATTTCATATCATGCATATCTTATGGGGGAGTGAATTCGAAAGAATCTTTGAGTGAAATGCTGGAGAAATTTGCTGGAGAAATATTATGTCATATCTGATTCATCATCAACTCCCATTCAGTTTGTTGACAAATATTCTTGCTTATAAATTCCTCACTCTCACTTTGCATTGACATTCTTGGTATATCAAATGGTGATTTGAAGAAAGACAAGTCAGGCTTGTCTGGACACTTTCACTATGCGTAAGTATATTTCTCTGCCAAGTATCAAGAGTCTTGTATGCAATTGTTGAGGGGGAGTCATTGTCATATCTCTTGACCTTACTTGTCTATCTTGAACCCCAAATTCATCAGAATTTTTGAGTCCTTGTGCTATTTTCTTATGAGAGAATTAAGACACTGAAACCAAACTCATTGTGCATTTAGTTTAATTTCAAAGATTCAGTATCATTTCAAGGTTAAGCAATCATAATACTGAATGTTTTTAAAATGATTTGCAAAACACTATTATAGGCACATGAGTTGCTTTAATATTTCACATGTGTATGTTTAAGCTTTATTTTTACCACATGTTAAGAATAATTTTTCTAAATTCATAGTCATGACTTTTCTGGTCAAAGCAAAAATATTCCTGTAAAATGTCAAAAGAAAAATGATCAATCTGGAAAGATACAAACAGAGCAATGCAAATGCTTGAACCACTGAGTAACCGGGCCATTTCACCTAACAAGTGATTTGTTTCGCGTCAAAAAGTGGAAATCAAACTTTTCAACTTTGTATTAGATAATGAAAGTTAAACCACTGAGTAATCAGGAGGTCTTGTATCTGATCAATGTGATTTCTTGCACTGAAAAGTGAGATTTAACTAATTTATTCTTGTATTCTTTCCTAGTGAAAATTGAAGGAAAATCAAAAAGACAGGATAGAAAAGCTTAAGACCTTAATTAAGTTCATGTTTACTGTGTTTAGACCTATTATTTTACATTATGTTAAACTTAAAGCTCCTAACGTCCTTGTTAAATACTTCTGCTCACTCATATAGGTCACTTTATTTCACATGTGCATCATTATTTTAACCACATTCAGATCATTATAATTTGCTATTCTTTGTGTTGAGTGTGTCGTTGTGATTAAACTTTGTTGCACAATAATAAAAACACAATAATTTCTCTCAACTGATAATATCACTTTGCCTCACTTATTTTGAATGCCTCTGACCATTTATTCCCTACATTTCATTTCCTGATCTCCTACAATCTTTGTTTCTCTCTGTTGTCTATCCTTTTGATGCTGTCAAAAAGGGGGAGAAAAGGGCACATCAAATAGGGGGAGAAAAGGGCCTTCCAAAAAGAGGGAGAAAAGGCCTTCAAAGGGGGAGAAAGTTCTTTAAAGGAGAAAGGTCAAAGTGTGTATATTGTCAAATGGGGAATTATTGCAGTCAAGGGAGTCAAGATATTGGGAGATTGTGCATATGTTTTGTCATCATAAAAAAGCGGGAGATTGTTGGGTTGAGTGTGTTTTGGAACTTCCTAAAGTTGTAATTTAATGATATCCAATGAACATCACTCATACATTGATTTTGATGATGACATACTGTGATATTGATGATGACATATTGTGATTTTAATGATGAGATATTGTGACATGTTGTGATTTTGATGATGATATGTTGAACATGTTATACATTTTATACATATCACAATAATGCTTAAACAACATGTTTTTGATGTTTAATATCTCATATTTTAATAATAATATCCTATACTAATGGTTTATATGTTAAATTTTCAGGTTCACACATTTTTATCTTGGTAGTGTCGACACTAGATCAAAGCAGGTCGACACTAGTCCCGGATTCCAGAAGACCCAGTTGCCAGACTGGGACAGCAGGTCGACACTAGATCAAAGCAGGTCGACACTAGTCCCAGATTCGAGAAGGGCAGGTCGACACTAGATCAAAGCAGGTCGACACTAGTCCTAGATTCCAGAAGGGCAGGTCGACACTAGATCAGGGTAGGTCGACACTAGACCCAGTTTCCAGCAGACCAGTTTGCCTAACTGGGAGAGCAGGTCGACACTAGATCAGGGCAGGTCGACACACTTCGGCTGAAACTGAAAAATGTGAATTTCCTTGTACACGTGGCTGCTTGTGATTTACGAGATTTGACCTAGGGTTCCGTGCCCATGCACCCCAAGGCACTTTATGGACATATGGGGCTATAAATACCCATGCTCCTTGAACCCCAAAGGCAAGAGAGCCCATACACTTCCAGAAGAAGCCTTTTGGCGGCCAAAGGGGGTTCTCCAGATCTGTCTCCATCTCCAGAAGCTGCAAGCCACCCTTTCAAGAGGAAGGACAAGGGAATCAAGGGGAATCCCTGGAGAGAAGGTTGCTGTGCAAGGCAAGGGAGCAGATCTAACTGAAGAGGCTCAAGAGAAGAAGGATTTCTGGCATTTCAGATGCCACCAAAGCAGAGCATCGCCAATTGACGAGAATCTCCATTGATTTTCATCAAGCCTCCTCATTTGAAGTCTCTGCAAGGCCTCTTCATCGAAGAACACTCTTTCTACATACATTTCCCTCATCTCAGCGTTTGTTCTTCCTTATTTCGTCTGTGAGATTTGTGCATGAAGTTCTACACAAATTAAAGTGTACGAATCTGTTTTGAATCAGATCATTGCTAGAGGATCTGATCTCTTTTGTGTTTGATCTAGCTTTTGTACTCTGAGCCATCGAGCTCTGGTTTGTGAGTCGTCGCACTCACTGTGTGGTTTGAGCCGTCGTGCTCAATTTGGAGTCGTCGTACTCCGGTTGTTGTTTGAGCCATCGTGCTCAGTTTGGAGTCGTCGTGCTCCAGGTGTTTCTTGAGTCGTCGTGCTCAAGGGTGTTTGGAGTCGTCATGCTCCTGTGTGAGTTGTACTCAAGGTTTTTGAGTAGTGTGGCCTCACTGTGTGAGGGGTGGACGTAGGAGTCACTGGAGGTGATTTCCGAACCACCTAAAAATCCTCTGTGCATTGGTTTGATTTATGGTTTGCCTTTGTATCTCGCTAGATGCATGCATAGGGATTTCGTTCACACTACTAATTCATTTGCTCACACATTCTAATCACACTTCAGATCAGTAAATTGTTTGGGTGATTTGATCTCTGATTCGAAGTAATTTTATATTGCTTAAGCTTCCGTGTTAATTAGTGTTAGATCTATTCAACCCCCTCTTCTAGATCTGATCCATCCACCCATCTGATTCCCAACAGAAGTTGTTTCTGAAGATCCAACAGGGCCACCAGGGCCAAGTTTTATGGCAGAAGAGGTAGTTTCAGGGTCAGTTTGTGTAGAGCAGTCTGGGCAAACAATTGTTAATGTGGTAACTGCTCTAGTACAAGAAAGTGTTGAAGCTTTGAAGACCGGCCACTAGGGCCAGCAAAAGATGTTTTTGGGCCAATCGGGCCAGTGGTTCTTGAGGCTGAGATCTCAAGAGCAGAGGAACCGGCTGTAGCTCCAGAAGCCCCTGTTCCCTCTTCTCTTCAAACTTCAGCCCCTCCTTCACCACCATCTTCCTCCACAGCTCCTCCAACTCCTACCACCTTCAAAACAACCCATGTCTCGCACCATTTCATCTCCAACACCATTTCCTTTGCAATCCTCCTAATCTCCTGTCACCTCCACATCTCCTCCTCCTCCTATTGAGGTTCATCAAGCCTCCTCATCAGCAGGAGCCTCTTCTTCTGGTCCCTCCACTTTTGGACCATCCATTCCACCACCAATCACCTCTCGTTCACTCCTTCACCCTCCTACTCCTCCTTCATGTATAACCATCATTCCAGAAGGTGCTCAACTTGAACACCCCGAGATCCAGGGCATCAAGGATGAATTCGAAGAAACCATTCTTCGATCTGTTCTGTAGGTTAGCACCCACATTCATAGGAATGGCTCTTTCAGCCATGCTCCTAAGAAGAGGAAACTTTCTTCCAACCCTCCTGTTTCCTCTGAACCTCGCTATCCACCTCTTTGGTTCTCCCTTACAGTTATCACTAAAAATAAACCTTTGTACATGGAATATCTTGTAAAAACCACCTTTGCTACCATTCTGGATCTTATACCTCTCTCTCTAAATTTGAACAAACCAAAATCTATTCAATGGATGAAGCCAAGACTGAAGAGTAGTGGGCTCGGGGACAGAGATCTCTTTACAGCCAGTTCCTTCGAGCTAAATCAGCTAGGTTTCCACCCAGGGATAATCCGTTGTCTCTCTCTGAGTGGTTCCAAATCCTTCACAAGGATACTTGGGGCCTTTTATTCAAAAAGAAATCAAATTTATCAGGCAATACCAGATGTACAACAACTACTGCTACTTGAATAATCTTCCTGAAGTCCAGCTTGGCCAATTCTGGCAAGCTATTGCTGCTCTTGCTTCCCATGATGCTCACACCGAATCCATTACGGTTGATTTTGCAAAATTGGAGATTCCAGATATTGTCTTCTTGCCGCCTCTCCATTCTCTCATCATAGAATCTGCAGTAGGTTCCTTGATCTTTGAAAGGGCTGCTCAGGTAATTGCCAGAATTTCAGCTGTGAAGGGCCTCTCCCTTTCCTTTCATAGATTTATTTTCAGAGAGTACGATCAGGGCTACATCAAGTCAGATATTCTTGCCCCCATTTTGGCTGAATGTGAGCGCCTCTCTCCATCAGAATGGGAAAAGGCTTATCCTCTTTCTGCTGAGCAGCTTAAGGCTCTAAATGTTTCTCAGGCCAAATCCCATCAACCTTTGCTGACTATTGGACAGTTCCTTGACTCCAATTCTCTTCACCATATTCAGAATTCTTATGATTTATGGACTGAAAGATACAAGGTCTTTGTGGCTATAAAGAAAGATCTCCTGCAGCATCAGATCCAGTCTCCTTTGAAGATTGATCACTTTCTTCGACTTGCATGCTTCGGTTCATTCAGTACCTATAAACTTTCACTTGGCACCACTGAATATGGCACTTTTATGGGTACTCAGCGGCGACTTCATATTCAAAGATGTTACCTGACATGGGTCCCTCTTACTCCATATCTTCTGGGGCTTTTCAGGCTTATTTTGAGGAGCAGGAACGCCAGCCATGCCAATTATACAACGGCACGCCTCTCCTGCTTTCTACATCTCTGTAACCCCTCAAGATGAATGAAACTGTTCTTTGACACTCCTCATCTTTTCTCTTCCTGTCTTTGTCTCCTTGTGTTATCCTTTTTTCATAATGACAAAAAGGGGGAGAATATCACACTTCTGAAATACATAAAAATAAATTTCTTTTATTTTTACTAGCAAAGTTACTTAGATTTTCTTTCAGAAGCATCTATGTCCTTGTTATGTTTTGTCATCACGAAAAGGGGAGATTGATGATCAGATCATCACCATATAATTGCATGAATTATATATCTATTTTGGTGATTAACAAAATCCTAACAATTAGTGTCTAACAAGTTTTTATAAAGCTTAGTCACAGGAAATAAACCAGGCAAAATCAAGTAAAGACTTGTAAGGAAATCCTTACACTGTTGCTTTTAATGTTCATAGCATGAAATTTTTCGAAGTACACATCAACTCACTTTGTCGTCGTAACGATTTCATAAGTCATCGCAAAACATAACGATTTCATAAGTATCATATCATTTTTGGGCTTATATCGATTTTGATCTCAAAACGATTCGTTAAGTGATCACATCGATTTTGATCTCAGAACGATTCGCTAAGTGATCGCATTGATTTGGATCTCAGAATGATTCGCTAAGTGATCACATCGATTTCAATCTAAGAACGATTCGCTAAGTGATCACATCAATTTTGATCTCATAACGATTTGATTACACACAAGGACTTTGTTTCATAATGATTCGATAAGTGTGTATAATGATTTCAATCTCACATCGATTTCGTAAGCGAGCATAACGATTTGCTCTCATAACGATTCGATAAGTGAGTATAACGATTTCAATCTCACATCGATTTCATAAGTGAGCATAACGATTTTCTCTCTTAACGATTCGATAAGTTTCACATCAATTTCGATCTCATAACGATTTGATTACACATGACGACTTTGTTTCAAAACGATTCGATAAGTGTGTATAGCGATTTCAATCTCACATCGATTTCGTAAGTGAGCATAACGATTTGCTCTCGTAACGATTCGATAAGTTAGTATAATGATTTCAATCTCACATCGATTTCGTAAGTGAGCATAACGATTTGCTCTCATACCGATTCAATAAATGAGTATAACGATTTCAATCTCACATCGATTTCGTAAGTGAGCATAACGATTTGCTATCATAACGATTCGATAAGTGAGTATAACAATTTCAATCTCACAACGACCTTGTAAGTGAGCATAACGATTTGCTCTCTTAACAATTCGATAAGTTTCACATCGATTTGGTATCTACATTGATTCGACAAGTTACAACAACGACATGGTCATTGTAACGACTCGATAAGTTACACAACGATTTGCTTGCTGTAACGATTCCATAAGTCACAACATCGACTTGGTCGTCAATTGATTCGATAAGTTTTCATAATGACTTTGTCGTAATAACGATTTGATGGTTTACTCAACAACCAGGTCAATATATCGATTTGTTCACAATGACATGCTCATAACAATTTGCTTACACTATCATAACGATTTCATTATGAGTATATAACGATTTGTGTGTATATCGACTTGGTTATGAACGTGCAACGATTTACATAAAAATGACTCATTCACACAATGATTTTATAAGTCATGTTCATATCGATTTCATGAGCCATAATGATTTGATATTCAAACTTATTTTTCGAGCACTATTGAAAGTCAAAGTCTCCATGCACCAATATCCATGCATTTAATGCGGCTGTACACTTCTCAGCACAAAATATGTCTGAGTATCTACTAGTCTAATGCTTCTATGAAAAAGCACATTATGGCTAGACAGAATGACATTTCCATTTTTGTGTATAGTCATATTGTTTGGTTTCTAACATAAACTGACAAACCAAGAGACAGTCTAGTTGTCTTTCTATATGGTATTTAATGAATGTAGGATATTGACAGTACTACTACAACGTTGGACTAAGAAGAAACTGTAGAATATCTGGAAGATCCTTCTCTTTCGTACATGGATCAGAAAGCAATGAATGACTGGAAGCAATACAGTACCATGCAGTATAACGTGCATCCAACCTTGAGACAACGGTTACTTCAACGGCTACATTTTTTCAAAGAAGATATAAATAGAAGACTGGTTCCTACGTGTAGAACAGATACACATATCTTGAAAATTCAAATACACATGCACCATAGAAGAGGTTAAGTCTCACTCCATCGCTTTGTTGTAGCTCTTAGCTCTCTGCATTTCGTGCCTAGATTTGTGAGAGTTGTAGTGTACTGAGAGTGTTCTTTGATGTAGATCTTTTCCTCTCAGTCTTTGCTTCGGATCAAGCACTGTGCTATTTGCTTGGTCCATGGGCGTATCATCCCTTGAACTCATCTTTGTGTAGTTCCCTTCGTGTTGAAGGAAGACCTGGGGGTTCCAGGGTGTTATTCCCTTCGTGTTGAAGGAAGACCTAGTGGGTTCTAGGGTGTTGTATTCCTCTGCGGATTGTGAAGAGAAGACCAGCCGCGGCTGGGTGTGTAAGTGTCCTTGAGGGGGACTGTACCCTTGGGTAGTGGAATCCTGAGTTGTTGCTCAGGGACTAGATGTAGGACTCCTGTGGAAAGGAGATCTGAACCAGGATAAAATCGTTGTGTAGTGTGATTACTTTCTGTGTGTTTGTTATTGTATTCTTTTTGACTAACAGTAACTGTCAAACGCAATGTTGTGTATAAACGTTTTTGTTGACAGATTTAGGTATTTAAATTTTTAGAATCCCATTCACCCCCCCTCTGGGCTTGCTAGCTGGGCAACAAGTGGTATCAGAGCAAGTCTCTTCGACAAAGAAGAAGATCCAACGATCTGAAGAGAAAAGATCAAATGGCAGCCCAAGGTCACTTCGAAGGTCAATCAGTAAATAGGCCACCACTGTTCGATGGTGAAGACTACACAAATTGGAAAACAAGGATGTAATTCTTTCTACATGGTTTTGACTATCAAATCTAGTCGATAGTTGAAGAAGGAGATCTTCTGGTCATAAATGAAAAGGATAAATGGACGGAAGATGACAAGAAGTAGATTTCTCTGAACTGCAAGGCCAAGAGTATCCTTTGTTGTGCTCTTAGCAAGAAAGAAATCAACCGCATATCAGCCTGCAAATCCACTATGGAAATGTGGGAAAAGTGAAGGATCACTTATGAAGGTACTGAAAAGGTAAAAGAACCAGAATAGATATTCTGGTAACTCAATATGAAAGATTTCAAATGCAACTTGGTGAAACAATTACACAGATGTACAGTAGGTTCACCGACATCACTAATGGATTGGTTGGTCTTGTAAGACCTATCAGATGGGAGACATGGTTAGGAAAATTCTCAGATCCTTGCCTGCCACGTGGACTCCAAAAGTAACAGTAATAGAAGAGGTTAATGACTTGAAGACAATGTCGTTAGAGAAACTCATTGGGTCCCTTATGGCCCATGAGATTAACATGTAAAGGTTGGGAGAATCATCTAGCAGAAAGAAGCATTCCAACGCACTCAAGGCAGAAGAAGACACATCAGAAGAAGGCTCATATAGCCAAGAAAGAATGAACATCAGTGAAGATGAAGAAGCAATGCTATCCAGAAGGTTACAACACATCTTGGCTAAGAAAAAGAAGTATCAGTCTGGAAGAAGATACTTCAAGAAGGGAAAAGACTTCAAAAGGTCAGAAGCCGAAGATGCAAAGAAGACTGAACCGATCTGCTATGAATGCATGAAGCTCGGACATATCAAGGCAAAATGTCCGAAGCTCAAGAAAACTGAGTTCAGAAAGAAAGACAGCACCAGAAGACCCAAAGGATTTAAGAAGAAAGCCATGGCAGCAGTATGGGACAACAGTAGTGACTCGGACAGCGAGTCAATCTCAAGCAATGAAGAGGAAGAAGAAGCCAACCTGGCATTCATGGCCAACGTCGAAGCCAAGGGAAACCTTCGAGCTTCCAAATGATACTTGGATAGCAGATGCTCAAGGCACATGTCAGGGAACAAAAAGTTATTCTCACATCTTGAAGCTGAAGAAGGAATAGTCACGTATGGAGACAATGGAAAAGAACTGTGATAAGCAGTGGATCAGTAGGCATTAAAGACAAAACCGTTATCGAAGATGTGCTATGCGTCAAAGGACTAAAGCACAACCTTATTAGTATCAGCCAGCTGTGCGATAAAGGACATCAGATCAGATTTCAATATTCAAAGTACAGTATTATAAAGGATGGTGCAGTCATTTTTGAAGCTAACAGCGAAAAGAACCTCTATATACTTTATTTGGAAGAACTAAAGAATCAGGACATATGTCTGGCATCAAACAAAGAGCAGTCAACAGATCTCTAGCACCGAAGACTGGGCCACTGCAACTTGGATGGCATGAGAAAGTTGATCAAGAGAAGCTTCATGGAAGGCCTACCCAAAGTAAGTACAAAAATGATTGGAGTCTGCAGACCGTGTGCAAAAGGTAAGCACACCAAGTCATCATTCATGTCAAAGACTGTGGTAACAACCTCTAAATCCTTGGAACTTCTACATAGGGATTTATTTGGGCCAATAAGGACCACAAGTCTCGGGGAAAGAACTTTGGATTTGTTATAGTAAATGACTACTCCAGGTTTACATGGGTTTCTTTCCTAGAACTCAAGGATGATACTTTTGAGTGTTTTGTTAGTTTCAGCAAGAAAGTTCAAAATGATAAGAAGTATAGCATCATTAGTATCCGATCAGATCACGGAGGAGAATTACAGAATGAGAGCTTTGCAAAATTCTGTGATAGCCAACGAATAGAACACAACTTCTCAGCACCAAGGACACCACAGCAAAATGGAGTTGCTGAAAGAAAGAATAGATCCCTATTGGATATGGCAAGGACAATGCTATCAGAATATAATTTGCCAAGGTACTTTTGGGCCGAAGCCATCAACACAGTTTGTTACATAATCAACCGGGTGATGATCAGGTCAATCCTAAAAAAGACTGCATACGAGCTATACAAGCAGAAGAAGCCAAAAATCAGCCATTTCAGAATCTTTGGATGTCCATGCTTCATCCACAACAACGGCAAAAGAGATATTGGTAAGTTAGATTCCAAATCACATGAAGGTATTTTCATGGGGTATACTTTTAAACCTAAAGGGTATAGACTATTCAATTAATGTAGTTTGTTAATTGAACAGACGGTATATGTTATTTTTGATGAGACTAACCCTTCCATGAGAAGGGAAGTAGATAGTGATGTTGATGATACAGATGAACTATCCAATAAGCTAAAGAACACATCTATTGAGGATAAGGTAGATCCACCCTTGGAAGATCTACAACAAAAGGATACATCACACAACAATCTTCCAAAGGAATGGAGGTATAAGAAGGATCACCCACTGGACAACATAATTGGAGATCCATCTGTTAGGGTAAGAACAAGAGGTAACGTAATTCCATGTGATTATTTAGCTTTTGTATCACAAATAGAGCCTAAGACGGTCAATGAAGCACTGACTGAGGAATCTTGGATATTAGTCATGCAAGATGAACTAAATCAGTTCAAGAGAAACCAAATATGGTCCCTTCTTCCGAGACCATCAGACCATCCTGTGATTGGCACCAAATGGGTGTTCAGAAACGAATTGGATGAAGCTGGTGTGATCATAAGAAACAAGGCCAGATTGGTAGCTCAAGGCCATTCCTAAGAGGTAGGCATAGATTTCGATGAACCTATGCACCAGTGGCTAGACTTGAGGCAATTAGGATTTTACTTGCACATGCTTCTGCATTAAATTTAAAACTCTTTCAAATGGATGTAAAATCTACTTTTCTAAATGGTTTTATAATGGAAGAAGTATATGTAGAACAACCGCCTGGTTTTGATGACATCGATTTTCCAAATCATATTTTTAAGTTGCATAAAGTGTTGTATGGATTAAAGCAATCACCTAGAGCTTGGTATGAAAGGCTTAGTTCTTTTTTGTTAAATCATGGTTTCATTAGAGGAAAAGTAGATAGCACATTATTCATTAAGTCTAAACTTAAAAATGTGTTACTTGTTCAAATATATGTTGATGATATAATATTTGGCTCTACTGATGAATCTCTTTGCAAGTATTTTGAAAAGCTTATGCGGGGAGAATTAGAAATGAGCATGATTGGGAAGCTGAACTACTTCCTCGGATTACAAATCAAGCAAGGAAAAGAAGGAGCACACATATGTCAAGCAAGTTACACTAAAGAATTACTGAAGAAATTTGGATTCGAGAATGCCAAGCCACTATCAACACCCATGATCACATCAACAAGGCTAGATAGTGACAAAAATTATAAGAAAGTAGATCAGAAACTTTACAGAGGTATGATAGGTTCATTACTCTATTTAACAACAAGTAGACCTGATATATTGTTTAGCATATGTATGTGTGCTAGGTACCAGGCAGATCCTAAAGAGTCTCATTTAATTTGTGTTAAAAGGATCTTTAGATACTTAGCCAAAACTCATGATCTAAGATTATGGTAGCTAAATTCATGTGAAATTAATTTAGTAGGATATTCTGATGCTGACTATGCTGGATGCAAGGTAGATAGGAAAAGCACTAGTGGATGTTGTCAATTTCTTGCAGGATGTCTGATTTCGTGGTCCTCAAAGAAGTAAAATTCAGTAGCACTGTGTGACGGCCCTCATTATACCGGTACGGTTATACCAACCCACGTCGGTATAGCGAGAGTCCTCAAAGTGGGACATTTACCCAAACGATACAAACAACTGAGATACACGCGAATATACAACAGAGTAGCGGAAGTAAAAGACAACTGTCCTCATTTATTCATCATCCACATTAAACATACATGAAATTCGCATTAACATTAAGAGCTTAAAGTTCACATAATTTAAATTGCTGAAATTTAAATACATAATGTCCACACTTATACATTCTTTTCATGATAACTCTAGTACAACGTTCAAATTACATACTATGAAATGCACAAGTCACAAAGAACTCCAAAGACTAATCTCCGCGCTCGGAGTCCGTCTCCACTGTCTCCTCCAACGGTGCCACGTCACCAACTACACCTGTACGCCGAAGCAAGGAGTGAGTCTAAAGACTCAGCAAGCAACACTACTCATAGCATACACGTATAAGTCATGGCAGTTTCTACATGCACATTCAAAATTTTCAACTCATGGCATGCTAGTCATTTGAAAGTTTCAACCTATCATGAAAGTTTTACAAATTAATACATGGATCATGCTTTCAGATTTCTAAGAATAAAACTTACCTATCACATGCTCTCTATTCAATTTACTCGTGAAATTTGCCTTTAAAGAACCAAGACATGAGAGCTACCAACATGAACACTGTGCATATATGAAAGGAAAACACAACTAGCATGAGTTTTACATGTTCTTAAGTACATACATAGACATTTTCACATGCTTTAAGTTGCTGGTTTCACATGGTTTAATGGCTGTAAACCTACACATGAGAGCTACAATGTTGTTTAAAACATACCATGTGAACAACCAATCATGCTATTTTGTACAAGTGCTCATCAATTATCCCTAACAGGATTCTTGATTTTTTTTTTTTTTTTGCACATATAAACATGATGATAACAACATGAACTTACTGATTTCACATGGTTTCAGATTTGTCTCACATGGATTTCAATGTCATATTCTCAATTTTAGTTTCACATTTTCTTTACACAAGTTTCCAATTCACATGGTTACACTTTACACATACACATTTCACATGGTTCACTTACACATTAACACATGAACACATACACATTACACATTACACATTCACATTTTAGGTGCCGTGACACATAGTCCAAACCACCAAAGAAGGACATATACACATCACATTACACATAGACGCCATCTAGGCATTTCAATGGCGACTCTTGGACTGCGCAGACGACCGGAGAACAAGTCTCCACCCTAACCAGTGGTACTTGTCCACCTCCAGATTTCCCCCTAATGCCCTTAGGGTCACTTACACATTGAACTTCTCAGGGGGACTTTTCCTGATACGGTCCACTGCCCTCTGTGGAAGCATTGTCACACTTGGCACATTTACACATTTTTACTGATTTTACACATAGTTTGACACATGTCACTCTCAATTCATTTACCTTCTCACTCACATGCACATTCTCTATTTTCTATCATGACACTACAGATTTCAGGTGTTTAACACACAGTAAATTCACCAATCAGGTTGTGTTTAAACAATATCTAACCACCTTACGATAACATACATAGATTTTTACATTTCACATGGAAAATACATAACTCCTTATACACTGGTCCAAATGACCTGAAATTTTACCACATGCTATTTTCGGGTTCAAGATCATACATTCAATTTTTTAGATTTTTCTGAGCTAAATGGAATTTACAGTAAATAAAACACCTATTTAGCATGCCATTCATAATTTAAGTTGATATGGAGTTTAACACCATCATGCATTTTTGCCATTGATTGTCTGAACAGAGACTACTGTTATATGCATGATCTGAGAATATAGAATTTCCCTAAATCATACAACCATAGATTGATCACCACAAATCTTTCTTGCATGTCTTTTTATTTACCGAACCGAATTTATTAGCAATTTATGCAAGCATGGACAATTTATCAAAATTGAGTATACGTATACTGATCCACTAATCTTCATGATCTGAAAAAACTTCAGGCATTCAGACTAGTCCTAATCATAAAACATGGATTGGCAAGATTATCAACAATCGTGCTTGAAATTTCATGGGAGAATAATTTCTAACATTCACCCACACATCACACTCATCCACACACCACATTTAACAGTATACATAGTGTATAGGGTTACCATATATCCTCATCACGGAAACCATACCGAAAATAGTTGTATAGGAAGGGCAGAACAGGTCACTGTTCTGTCCAGATGAACTTGGCGGCGGTCTCTGGCCGCTACTCAGTTAGCGGCATGGTCGATGGACGCCAAGCATAATCTCAGCGTCCAGTGACCTTGCCGTCATGCAGGTCTGTGCAAAACACAGACCCGAGCTCTCAGTTGGGGTGAATTTGGGGGTCAAGGACACAAGCAAAATACACAAAAATGCTAAATCGACCTAGACTCATACGGAAACCTTATGGTAGGGTCACTTGCCTCTAGAAATTGCTTCAATGGATCAAAAGTGCTGGTGAAGCCCTCCTTGGGCAGTCCCAAGAAGTGCAGAACGTCCTCCAAGATCTCCTCCCTCCGGGCTCCTGGATGATCTCCACAGCAAGGAAACGTGGGGAAGTCTTCTCCTTCAATCCAGCTAGCTTCTTGTCGAGGAAGATGGCCGGATCCAGCTTCAGAGGTTCGATTTTTGGGCTGCAAAGAGGGGGTTTCCTCACAGTCCAGAACTAGGGTTTTTCCTCTTGTTTCTCTCTTGCAAAGGGTGAAGAGAGGGCTGGGGATGGCAGATCCGGGTTCAACATATGGGAGAGGCCTCTCTCCCACTCACAAGGTGACAAGATGGCTCTCAGAGCCGTTGGGGACAGCTCCCCAATGGGTGAGCTCCCTTGCTTCCAGAATTTCCGGCTCTGCTGCGCATGCAGGCCAGAGAAATCGACGTCCATATCGTTAGACGCCAGGATTAGTGTTGGCGTCCATGTCTGGACGCTGACACCACCTCAACGGCTAGGGGTTGACGCCAATAGCCTTCGGCCAGAAGTTAAAACATACTGCAGAAAACTATGCATGCCATGCATATACATGCAATATGTATATGGTAGTGTCTCCATACTATCACCATTCAATACATGCATTATTTACATCTAGTATAAACATATGCACATGTAATTGTACTAATTAATACGTACGTAAGTATGTATGTACATACACAAGCACAAACATACATACACAAATACAATTAATGCGACGGAAATTCGAGGGCCTTACACCCTCTCCCCCTTAAAGAAACTTCGTCCTCGAAGTTAGAACGACACTACTCAAACAAAGGGGATACTTCTTCTTCATCGCATCCTCAAGCTCCCAAGTAGCCTCCTCTCGTGAGAAGTTCCGCCATAGGACCTTCACCGACGCAATTCTCTTATTCCGAAGATGCTGACCTTCCGGTCAAGAATGGCTACTGGTTGCTCGACATACGAAAGATCTGGCTGGATCTCCACTGCTCATGACTAATCACATGAGACGGATCTCGGACATACTTCCTGAGCATAGATACGTGGAATACAGGGTGAACGCTAGCCAAAGCTGGGGTAATGCTAGCTCATATCCACGCTGCCCAAACGTCTGATAATCTCATATGGGCCAATGAACCTGGGGCTTAGCTTGCTATGCCTGCCAAATCTGACGACACACGAGTAGTCGATATCTTCAAGAAGACATGATCGCCAACCTCGAACTCCAAATCCTTCCTTCTGTTGTCGGCATAACTCTTCTGCCTATCCTGTGCCGCAACAACCTCTTCCTGATAAGCTGAATCTTATCCGAAGTTTCTTGAACTAACTCCGGTCCGATCAACTGCCTATCACCAATCTCCTCCCAACATAAAGGAGATCTGCAGGCCTACCATACAACGCCTCGAATGGAGCCATACCAATACTAGCATGAAAGCTGTTGTTGTATGCGAACTCCACAAGAGGTAATGACGCTCCCAATCATCCTTCCAATCCAGAACACACGCTCTCAACTATCCTCGAGCGTCTGGATAGTCCTCTCGGACTGTCCATCGGTCTGGGAATGAAACGCCGAACTGAGCTTAAGCTCCGAACCTAACGCATCCTGAAGACCCTTCCACAATCGAAGTAAATCTTGGATCTATCGATCCGAATGATCGACTTCGGCACACCATGCAATCTAATGATACCACTAACATACAATCTAGCTAAACTCTCTACCGACTGCTTCTTCTTCATGGGCAAGAAATGAGCAGTCTTCGAGAATCTATCTACAACAACCCAAATCGAGTCATTGCCCCTTCTAGATCGAGGCAAACCCGAACGAAGTCCATAGTGACAGCTTCCCACTTCACACTGGGATATCCATCCTCTGCATAAGGCCGGAATGGTCGCTGCCGCTCGCTTGCTTTCACTTGCTGACATACTAGACATCTAGACACATAATCCGCAACATCCTTCTTCATGCCGGACCACCAAAATGATCTCTTCAGGTCTTGATACATCTTAGTGTTACCCGGATGAATAGAGAATCGCGATCTATGAGCCTCTGCTAACACATGCTCACGGACATCTACTACATCAGGGACACAGACACGGTGCTGAAATCTAATCACACCGTCCTCATCACGAGCAATGCCCGCCTTACCCACTAACTCTAACAATCTAGGGTCGGTTGTCTGCTGCTCAATCACCTCATCCAAGACTGAGGATCTAAGGGATAGCTGAGCTACAAAAGCCTGACACAGCGATGGCTCTAACTCGGTCATAGAGCATGCTGCATCCTCCAACATCTTCCAATCCTGCTGGAGCGAAGACCTCTTTCTACTAAGAGCATCCGCTACGACATTCGCCTTTCCAGGATGATATTGAAGGTCGAAGTCATAGTCCTTCAAGAACTCAATCCATCTCCTCTGCCTCAGGTTTAATTCCTTTGGGAGAAAAGATACTTCAAGCTCTTGTGGTCGGTAAACACCTCAAATCTGACACCATAAAGATAGTGCCTCCAGATCTTTAGTGCATGAACCACAGCTGCGAGCTCCAAATCATGAGTCGGATAGTTCCTCTCATGCTCCTTCAACTGACGAGAAGCATAAGCCACTACCCTATCTTGCTGTATGAGCACACAGCCTAAACCAATCTGAGATGCATCCGTATAAATGGCAAAACCTTCTGGACCACTAGGCAATACCAATACCGGAGCAGAAGTAAGCTTAGCCTTCAATAGCTGAAAGCTACGCTCACATGCCTCAGACCATACGAACTTCTCACCCTTCCTGGTCAGCTTTGTCAAAGGGGCGGCGATGGATGAGAAACCCTCAATGAATCGCCGATAATAACTAGCTAACCCAATGAAACTACGAATCTCCGAAGGAGTCTGGGAATCTCCCAATCCATAACTGCTTGGACCTTTGCTGGATCAACAGCTACACCAGCGCCGGAGATCACATGCCCGAGAAAGTGAACTCGCGCAACCAGAACTCGCACTTGCTGAACTTCGCATACAGCTTGTGCTCACGGAGAACCTCTAAGACTAACCTCAAATGCTGACGGTGCGTGGCCTCATCCGGAGAATAGACCACACATCGTCAATAAACACTACGACAAAGCTATCTAAATACGGCCTAAACACCCGGTTCATGAGATCCATGAACGCTGCAGGGGCGTTGGTCAATCCGAAAGGAGAACCAAGAACTCATAATGTCCATAACGGGATCTAAATGCGTCTTGGACACATCCTCACTCCTAATCCGCAGCTGATGATAACCAGATCTCAAGTCAATCTTAGAAAAGACTGATGCATCCTACAACTGGTCAAACAGATCATCAATCCGAGGTAAGGGGTACCTGTTCTTCACAGTCACTTGGTTCAACTTCCTATAGTCAATACACAACCTAAGTGACCCGTCTTTCTTCTTGACGAACAATACAGGTCCGCCCCAAGGGGAAACACTAGGGCGAATGAATCCCTTATCAAGCAATTCTTGCAATTGCTTCTCAACTCGGCTAACTCTGCAGGGGCCATCCGATATGGGGCCTTCGAGATAGGAGAGGTGCCTGGAAGCAACTCTATAGAAACTCTATCTCCTATCCGGTGGCAATCCAGACAAGTCATCGGGAAAGACATCTGGAAAATCCTGCACCACATCGATCTCTGCAAGAGTCAGTGACGAACCAGCATCGGGTACTAGCATAACGCTGGCAAGAAATGCGTCATAACCCTTGTTCACCATGCGCATCGCCTTCATGGCAGAGATGACTAACTTTCTCGCTAAGTTCTTTGGCAAGGGATGAGAGAACTCGTCCTCACCAGGAATGCGGAAAACAATCCTCTTCCGATGACAATCCACTAACGCATAGTGCTCCTCTAGCCAATCCAGACCAAGAATAGCATCATAGTCCTTCATCTTTAGCAAGAAGAAACCCATCTAGGATTCTATCCTCAATGCACACAGGTAACGACGGAATGCACTTCCTAGTCGATACCGTACCCGCAGGGGTGTGCACAGACAAGGGACCTCTAAATCCTCAAACTCTACGCCTGACTCTAGGGCTAACTGCCTAGCGAACCGCTCGGAAATGAACGAGTGAGTAGCACCCGTATCAAACAAAACCCGAGCGTGCACACCTAAAAGCAAAACTGTACCTTCGGTGACATGCTCCGCCTGCTCGGCGTCCTCGCGTGCCAAAGCAAACACTCGAGCTGGGGCTCGAGGCCTTCTTGGTCTTCCTGTAGCTGGCGCGGCTGCCGCTACTGCTGGGGCTGGCACTCCACGCTGAGCTCCCTACTGAAGTCTTGGACAATCCTGATCTTGTGGTCGCTGCTCCCGCACTTCAAGCGTCTACCCGCTACCAACCAGCACTCGGAACCACCATGTGTCTTCCCGCAATGGGGACACTCTTTCTTCACACCAGGGGAACGTACAGAAGGTACCTGAGAGTTGCTGACTATCACGGATCGCTGCGGTGTCTGGTACACCATTTTCTTCTTGTCCTGCCGCTGGAATGTCGCTGCCGGCCTCTTCTACGAAGCCTTCTTTTCCTCCAGATATTGCTCCATTTCTCCCTCCTGCCTGCAAGCAGCACTGAGGGCCTCGTCCAACGTGCGGTGGTCAAACGCCACGAGTCTCGTCCGCAGTGATGGCTTGAGTCCCATCACGAATTTCTTCGTCTTCCTGCGCTCATCCTCTACGATATGCGGTGCATACTTAGAAAGTTCAGAAAACCTTGCCTCGTATTCCAGCACGGTCATGGAGCCTTTGTCAGGGAGAGAAATTCCTGCTCCATTTTGTCCTGGATATGCTCTGGGACGAACTTGGCTCGAAAGAGCCTCACGAACGCGTCCCACGCACGTCTACTGCTCCGTCCTCAAAGCGTGTACGTAGTAGGGAGGACCACCATACATCCGCTCTCTCCTGCAATACACCTTCATAAGCACCAACTAACAAATTCTAAATTAAGCAGAACATACAAACATACAAAATTAAAAGTCTACCTATAGCATGTAGGTGGCTAATGTCACCTTATCCTCATCAGGGCACCTGATGGCTCGGAAGATTTTCTCTGTCTCCCTTAACCAACTTTCTGCCATTAATGGATCACTCTCCCCCTTAAAAGAGGGTGGGGTCATCCTCTTGAATCGCTCCATGATGGGAGGTCCACCATGGTCCTGAGCTGGTGCCTGAGCCTGCAACATTAAACAATAAACAATATACGATAAACACAATATCATGCAATTTAAATAGCAAACTACTTAATTGTTTCATTATTCTACCTGGGCCTCCAACTGTGCCTGGAGTGCTGCCTGGGTATGAGCCTGCGTCTGCATGGCTTGTACCAGACCTTGCATGAATACTCCGTAATCCACAGGCGGCGGTGGGGGAAGTACAGGGCCTCGCGGTGTCGGGGCTGTTGCTCCTCCTGCTCATCACGTCGCGGCTCGTCCTCACGGGCCGACGCTCCACCACGCCTACCTCTCGAAGCCATGGCCGTAATAAATTTCAGCCACCATTAGAGTTAGGTTACTAAGTTTTCTAACCATTTTCTTATCTATCTTTCACTTCTTATTAGTGTTTTCTACACATGTGGACCTACTTAGCATGCATGGGGATGATGACTTAGGTATATTCATGTGCAATCTCAACCGGTCGCTCTGATACCAATCTCTGTGACGGCCCTCATTATACCGGTACGGTTATACCAACCCACGTCAGTATAGTGAGAGTCCTCACAGTGGGACATTTACCCAAACGATACAAACAGCTGAGATACACGCGAATATACAACAGAGTAGCGGAAGTAAAAGACAACTGTCCTCATTTATTCATCATCCACATTAAACATACATGAAATTCGCAATTAACATTAAGAGCTTAAAGTTCACATAATTTAAATTGCTGAAATTAAATACATAATGTCCACACTTATACATTCTTTTCATGATAACTCTAGTACAACGTTCAAATTACATACTATGAAATGCACAAGTCACAAAGGACTCAAAGACTAATCTCCGCGCTCGGAGTCCGTCTCCACTGTCTCCTCCAACGGTGCCACGTCACCAACTACACCTGTACGCCGAAGCAAGGAGTGAGTCTAAAGACTCAGCAAGCAACACTACTCATAGCATACACGTATAAGTCATGGCGGTTTCTAAATGCACATTCAAAATTTTCAACACATGGCATGCTAGTCATTTGAAAGATTCAATCTATCATGAAAGTTTTACAAATTAATACATGGATCATGCTTTCAGATTTCTAAGAATAAAACTTACCTATCACATGCTCTCTATTCAATTTACTCGTGAAAAGTTGCCTTTAAAGAACCAAGACATGAGAGCTACCAACATGAACACTGTGCATATATGAAAGGAAAACACAACTAGCATGAGTTTTACATGTTCTTAAGTACATACATAGACATTTTCACATGCTTTAAGTTGCTGGTTTCACATGGTTTAATGGCTGTAAACCTACACATGAGAGCTACAACGTTTTTTAAAACATACCATGTGAACAACCAATCATGCTATTTTGTACAAGTGCTCATCAATTATCCCAAACATGGATTCTAGACTTTTTTTTTTTTTGAAAATATAAACATGATGATATCAACATGAACTTACTGATTTCACATGGTTTCAGATTTTCTCACATGGATTTCAATGTCATATTCTCACATTTTTAGTTTCACATTTTCTTTACACAAGTTTCCATTCACATGGTTACACTTTACACATACACATTTCACATGGTTCACTTACACATTACACATGAACACATACACATTACACATTACACATTAACATTTTAGGTGCCGTGACACATAGTCCAAACCACCAAATAAGGACATATACACATCACATTACACATAGACGCCATCTAGGCATTTCAATGGCGACTCTTAGACTGCGCAGACTGGGAGAACAAGTCTCCACCCTAACCAATGGTACTTGTCCACCTCCAGGATTTTCCTCTAATGCCCTTAGGGTCACTTACACATTGAACCTTCTCAGGGGGATTTTCCCTGATACGGTTCCACTGCCCTCTGTGGAAGCAATGTCACACTTGGCACATTTACACATTACACATTTTACCGATTTTACACATAGTTTGACACATGTCACTCTCAATTCATTTACCTTCTCACTCACATGCACATTCTCTGTTTTCCTATCAGGACACTACAGATTTCAGAAGTTTAACACACAGTAAATTCACCAATCAGGTTGTGTTTAAACAATATCTAACCACCTTACGATAACATACATAGATTTTTACATTTCACATGGAAAGTACATAACTCCTTATGCACTGGTCCAAATGACCTAAAATTTTAACCACATGCTATTTTCGGGTTCAAGATCATACATTCAATTTTTCAGATTTTTCTGAGCTAAATGGAATTTAAGTAAATAAAACACATGTTTAGCATGCCATTCATAATTTAAGTTGATATGGAGTTTACACCATCATGCATTTTTGCCACTGACTTTCTGAACAGAGACTACTGTATATGCATGATCTAAGAATATAGAATTTCCCTAAATCATACAACCATAGATTGATCACCAAAATCTTTCTTGTATGCCTTTTTATTTACCGAACCGAATTATTAGCAATTTATGCAAGCATGGACAATTTATCAAAATTGAGTATACATACTGATCCAATAATCTTCATGATCTGACAAAACTTTGGGCATTCAGACTAGTCCTAATCATGAAACATGGATTGGCAAGATTATCAACAATCGTGCTTGAAATTTCATGGGAGAATAATTTCTAACATTCACCACCACACATCACACTCATCCACACACCACATTTAACAGTATACATAGTGTATAGGGTTACCATATATCCTCATCACGGAAACCATACCGAAAATAGTTGTATAGGAAGGGCAGAACAGGTCACTGTTCTGTCCAGATGAACTTGGCGGCGGTCTCTGGCCGCTAACTCAGTGTTAGCGGCATGGTCGATGGACGCCAAGCATAATCTCAGCATCCAGTGACCTTGCCGACAATGAAGGTCTGTGCAGAAACACAGACCCGAGCTCTCAAGTTGGGGTGAATTGGGGTCAAGGACATGAAGCAAAATACAAAAAAATGCTAAAACCGTCCTAGACTCATACAGGAACGTTATGGTAGGGTCACTTGCCTCTAGGAAATTGCTTCAATGGATCAAAAGTGCTGGTGAAGCCCTCCTTGGGCAGTCCCAAGAAGGTGCAGAACGTCCTCCAATATCTCCTCCCTCTGGCTCCTGGATGATCTCCACAGCAAGGAAACGTCGGGGAGTCTTCTCCTTTAGTCGAGCTAGCTTCTTGTCGAGGAAGATGGCCGGATCCAGCTTCAGAGGTTCAGATTTTTGGGCTGCAAAGAGGGGGTTTCCTCACAGTCCAGAACTAGGGTTTTTCCTCTTGTTTCTCTCTTGCAAAGGGTGAAGAGAGGGCTGGGGATGGCAGATCCGGGTTCAACATATGGGAGAGGCCTCTCTCCCACTCACAAGGTGACAAGATGGCTCTCAGAGCCGTTGGGGACAACTCCCCAATGGGTGAGCTCCCTTGCTTCCGGAATTTCCGGCTCTGCTGCGCATGCAGGCTAGAGAAATCGACGTCCATATCGTTAGATGCCAGGATTAGTGTTGGCGTCCATGTCTGGACGCTGACACCACCTCAACGGCTAGGGGTTGACGCCAATAAGGCCTTCGGCCAGAAGTTTAAAACATGCAGAAAACTATGCATGCCATGCATATATACATGCAATATGTATATGGTAGTGTATTCATACTATCACCATTGAATACATGCATTATTTACATCTAGTATAAACATATGCACACGTAATTGTACTAATTAATACGTACGTAAGTATGTATATACATACACAAACACAAACATACATACACAAATACAATTAATGCGACGGAAATTCGAGGGCCTTACACATTGTCTACAACTGAAGCTGAGAACATGGCTGCTGGAAGCTATTGTACACAACTATTGTGGATTAAACAACAACTTGTGGATTATGGACTTCAGATCAAGAAAATTCCATTACTGTGCGACAACACAAGTGCAATAAATCTTACCAAGAATCTATTCCAGCATTCAAGGACAAAGCACATTGAGGTTAGATACCATTTTTTCGTGATCATGTAGCTAATGGTAATATAAACATTTCTTTTTTAGATGCACAAAATCAGTTAGCAGATATCTTCACAAAGGCCTTACCTGAAGAGAGATTTACTTCTCTTAGAAGGGAACTAGGCATGTGTAAATTGTGAAAAAAATTTCTGTATAAAACTGATATATAAATTATTTCAGAATAACCAAATTTTATCTCCCCTATAGTTAAGCAAAATCTCATTAAAATATACTTATTTCTTACTTATCTGAGACAGTTCGATTAATTTTAAATTAGTTATTCCTCTCGAATAGGTCACTTTGTCATTTTCTGCCATTATGGCGCCTCTTGTTTCGAAAAGTCACTATTATTCTTTTTGATAAAAACCTGAAATCTGTGTCACAACGATTCACCCTTCATCTTCATCTCCTTCAACTTGCCTGAGGCGAAACCCTATCGACTCCGGCATCAACTATCTGGGATTTCAAAGCTTCCAACTCCTTCCCGCGAGAAATTTCTTAAGGGCTTCTACTCCTTTCCTCATTCCAATCATCCAAAAACTTTCCCCATTCAAATCCATGGCCACGTCTGGTGTATCCGGTAGCGTCGGGGGCTATTGAGCTGCGTTTCTTACCGCTGAGTAACAAGAGAGGTATACCTCTGTGAAGATCAAGGTCTGTGGAAACAAGGCAGTGGACATTGTAGACTTGCGAAAAAATGGAATGGGCAGCATCATACAGCATCATTGCAGCAATGGAGAGGATGAAATGGACAAAGATGGAAACTCTGTTAGAGGTGAGTTATCCAGACCTAGTGAAGGCATTTTACGTTTGTTTAAGACTACGGAGGACGGGTCCTTGACATCCACTGTCAAAGGAACCAAGATTAAGATTACCTATGAGCTTTTGGAATCTTTATTTGGAGTTTGCACCACCGATCATAGTGGGGTTCACACTATGGATATCTAGGCGAAGGGATTAGGGATTGTTGGTCCTGAGTACAAACTTAAGGATGGGAAGATTGACATCATCCAGCTGAACGCATTCAACTGTTTTCTGCATTTCATTGTTTGCCAAATATTGATCCCTAGGAGTGCCACCTACTCGACTTGTACAAAGGCGGACTCAGAACTGATGATCTGGGCTATCCAGAACCAAGACATAAATATGACAGATGTGATTATGGAAAGGATGAAGTTTTCCAGTGCTCAGATCTGGGTCAAGAAGAGTAATTTAAATGTGTCCCTACCATATGCACATCTGCTCATCAAGGCATTTCAACATTTTGGCATTAATTTGTCTGGAGCAGTGTTAGAAAAGATGGGGTAGGCTATTCACAGTAGAAACTTGAAGAAGAGTGGATTCTCAGTGGTTAATGGTGTGTGGACCAAGACCTCAGTGGCTGAGGATGAAGCCATTATTGGAGAAGCCCAAGAAGTCCAAGACGAGGTTGCTCAAGCAGAGGTAGAAGCAGTCAGGGTAGGAACTATAGTGGCACAGGAAGACCAAGCTGCAGCAGCAACAAATGATCAAGAAAATACAGCAGACCTCAACACTGAAGAGCACAAGATTAAAGACATTCCTCAAGAATTTATTGAGCCTGTTGGACAGAGTTCAGAAGTTGCACCTCCCTCCTCACAAGTAGCTACAATACTTTGGAGTGTACTAGACTCTATAACCAGTACTCAGGTGGAGCCAGAGATCTTGGTAGATATAGCTGCAGAGGTTGTAGCATCTGGCCATAGTACATATGTTGTGATGGAAGATACTCCTATTCAGGGGGAGCAATCTGTTGAAAAGGAAGCACCAACCCAGGGGGAGCACACAGCTGGTGTTCCCATTGATGATCAGTTCACAAACGGTATTGTGGAAAGCACCTCAGAGGAAGAGGCAACTGTTGAAATTGTAGATCATGTTACTAGGGCAAGTGACAAGGGGAAAGGAGTGGTTCAGGATATTCCTCTACTTACCTGGAAGCCACATCAGAGGCTGAAGAAGAAGAAATTGAAGCTCAATCTAAAGCCTATTGTTGCACCACTGGATGAACAAGAAAAATTCTCTGCTCTATGCAATCTGATATAGCATCAATATTCATAAGCCAGAGCCAGTCAGCTAATTCAGTTGGAGCTTTGGGTGCTGAGCTCCATAGTGTAAAAGAAGAACTGAAAATTAACAAAGATGTTCTAAGATGGATGAGGGATGAATTTAACAGTATGAAGTCATCTATTTCATAATTGACAAATCTTGTGCGAGATCAGGTTCCTTCTGCTCCCACTCCATCAGTACCTCAACAGTCTGGGCATCATGAAGAAGTTGTTTCTGAAGATCCAACAGGGCCATCAGGGCCAAGTGTTGTGGCAGAAGAGGCAGTTTTAGGGTCAGTTTGTGTAGAGCAGTCTGGGCCAACAGTTGTTAATGAGGTAGCTGCTCCAGTACAAGAAAGTGTTGAAGCTGTGAAGACCGGGCCACCAGGGCCAGCAGAAGATGTTTTTGGGCCAATCGGGCAGGTGGTTTCTGAGGCTGAGGTCTCAAGAGCAGAAGAACCAACTGTAGCTCCAGAAGCCCCTGTTCCCTCTTCTCTTCAAACTTCAGCCCCTCCTTCACCACCATCTTCCTCCATAACTCCTCCAACTCCCACCACCTTCAAAACAACCCATGCCACGCACCATTTCATCTCCAACACCATTTCCTTTGCAGTCCTCCTCATCTCCTGTCACCTCCACATCTCCTCCTCCTATTCCTCCTCCTTCTATTGAGGTTCATCAAGCCTCCTCATCAGCAGGAGCCTCTTCTTATGGTCCCTCCACTTCTAGACCATCCATTCCACCACTAGTCACCTCTTGTTCACCCCTTCACCCTCCTACTCCTCCTTCATGTATAACTATCATTCCAGAAGGGGCTCAACTTGAACACCCTGAGATCTAGGGCATCAAGGATGAATTCGAAGAAGCCATTCTTCGATCCGTTCTGAAGGTTAGCACCCACATTCATAGGAATGGCTCTTCTAGCCATGCTCCTAAGAAGAGGAAACTTTCTTCCAACCCTCCTGTTTCCTCTGAACCTCGCTATCCACCTCTTTGGTTCTCCCTTACAGTTGTCACTAAAAATAAACCTCTGTACATGGAATATCTTGTAAAAACCAGCTTTGCTACCTTTTCGGATCTTCCCACTCTCCATCTCACTGATCACTTGAATACCATTCTTCCTTATACCTCTCTCTCTAAATCTGAACAAACCAAAATATTTTCAATAGCTGAAGCCATGACTGAAGAGCAGTGGGCTCGGGGACAGAGATCTCTTTACAGCCAGTTCCTTCGAGCTAAATCAGCCAGGTTTCCACCCAGAGATCATCCGTTGTCTCTCTCTGAGTGGTTCTAAATCCTTCAGAAGGATACTTGGGGGCCTTTTATTCAAAAAGAAATCAAATTTATCAGGCAATACCAGATGTACAACAATTACTGCTACCTGAATAATCTTCCTGAAGTCCAACTTGGCCAATTCTGACAAGCTATTGCTGCTCTTGGTTCCCATGATGCTCACACCAAATCCATTAAGGTTGATTTTACACAATTGGAGATTCCAGATATTGTCTTCTTGCGGCCTCTCCATTCTCTCATCATGGAATCTGCAGTAGGTTCCTTGATCTTTGAAAGGGCTGCTCAGGTAATGGCCAGAATTTCAGCAGTGAAGGTCCTCTCCCTTTCCTTTCATAGACTTGTTTTTAGAGAGTACCATCAGGGCTACATCAAGTCAAATATTCTTGCCCCCATTTTGGCTGAATGTGAGTGCCTCTCTCCATCAGAATGGGAAAAGGCTTACCCTCTTTCTTCTGAGCAGCTTAAGGCTCTAAATGCCTCTCAGGCCAAATCCCATCAGCCTTTGCTGACTGTTGGACAATTCCTTGACTCCAATTCTCTTCACCTTATTCAGAATTCTTATGATTTATGGACTGAAAGATACAAGGTCTTTGTGGCTATAATGAAAGATCTCCTGTAGCATCAGATCCACTATCCTTTGAAGATTGATCACTTTCTTCGACTTGCATGCTTCGGTTCATTCAGTACCTATAAACTTTCACTTGGCACCACTGAATATGGCACTTTTCTGGGTACTCAGCGGTGACTTCATATTCAAAAGATGTTACCTGACATGGGTCCCTCTTACTCCATATCTTCTGGGGCTTTTCAGGCTTATTTTGAGGAGCAGGAACGCCAGGCCATGCCAATTATACAACGGCATGCCTCTCCCTTGTCTCCTGCTTTCTACATCTCTGTAACCCCTCAAGATGAATGAAACTGTTCTTTGACACTCTTCATCTTTTCTCTTCCTGTCTTTGCCTCCTTGCGTTATCCTTTTTTCATAATGACAAAAAGGGGGAGAAATATCACACTTCTGAAATACATAAAAATAAATTTCTTTTATTTTTACCAGCAAAGTTTTTATGAAGCTTAGTCACAGGAAATAAACCAGGCAAAATCAAGCAAAGACTTGAAAGTAAATCCTTACACTATTGCTTTTAATGTTCAGAGCATGAAATTTTTCCAAGTACACATCAACTCGCTTTGTCGTCGTAACGATTTCATAAGTCATCACAAAACATAACGATTTCATAAGTATCATATCATTTTTAGGCTTATATCGATTTCGATCTCAGAACGATTTGTTAAGTGATCGCATCGATTTCGATCTCAGAATGATTCGTTAAGTGATCGCATCGATTTCGATCTCAGAACGATTCACTAAATGATCGCATCGATTTCAATCTTAGAACGATTCTCTAAGTGATCACATCAATTTCAATCTCATAACAATTTGATGACACACAACGACTTTGTTTGATAACGATTCAATAAGTGTGTATAACGATTTCAATCTCACATCGATTTTGTAAGCGAGCATAACGATTTGCTCTCATAACGATTCGATAAGTGAGTATAATGATTTCAATCTCACATCGATTTCGTAAGTAAGCATAACGATTTGCTCTCATAACGATTAAATAGGTGAGTATAACGATTTCAATCTCACATCGATTTCGTAAGTGAGCATAACGATTTGCTATCATAATGATTCGATAAGTGAGTATAACAATTTCAATCTCACATCGACCTCATAAGTGAGCATAACAATTTGCTCTCTTAACAATTCGATAAGTTTCACATCGATTTGGTATCTGCATCGATTCGACAAGTTACACCAATGACTTGGTCATTGTAACGACTCGATAAGTTACACAATGATTTCCTTGCTGTAACGATTCGATAAGTCACAACATCGACTTGGTCGTCAGATCGAATCGATAAGTTTTCATAACGACTTTGTTGTAATAAGGATTTGATGGATTACACAACGACTTGGTCAATATATCGATTTGTTCACAACGACTTGGTCATATAACAATTTGCTTACACTGTCATAACGATTTCATTATGAGTATATAACGATTTGTGTGTATATCGACTTGGTTATGAATGTGCAATGATTTACATGAACAATGACTCATTCACACAATGATTGTATAAGTCATGTTCATATCGATTTCATGAGCCATAATGATTTGATATTCAAACTTATTTTTCGAGCACTTTTGAAAGTCAAAGTTTCCATGCACCAATATCCATGCATTTAATGCGTCTGTACACTTCTCTGCACAAAATATGTCTGAGTATCTACTAGTCTAATGCTTCTATGAAAAAGCACTTTATGGCTAGACAGAATGACATTTCCATTTTTGTGTATAGTCATATTGTTTGGTTTCTAATGTAAACTGACAAACCAAGAGACAGTCTAGATGTCGTTCTATTTGGTATTTAATGAATGCAAGATATTGGCAGTACTACTACAATGTTGGACTAAGAAGAAACTGTAGAATATCTGGAAGATCCTTCTCTTTCGTACATGGATCAGAAAGTATTGAATAACTGGAAGCAATACAGTACCATGCAGTATAACGTCCATCCAACCTTGAGACAACGGTTACTTCAACGGCAACATTTTTTCAAAGAAGATATAAATAGAAGACTGGTGCCTACGTGTAGAATAGATACACATATCTTGAAAATTCAAATTTGCAAGCACCATAGAAGAGCTTAAGTCTCATTCCATCGCTTTGTTGTAGCTCTTAGCTCTCTACATTTTCTTGCCTAGATTTATGAGAGCTGTAGTGTACTGAGAGTGTTCTTTGTTGTAGATCTTTTCCACTCAGTCTTTGTTTCGGATCAAGCACTGTGCTATTAGCTTGGTCCAGGGGCGTATCATCCATTGAACTCATCTTTGTGTAGTTCCCTTCGTGTTGAAGGAAGACCTGGGGGTTCTAGGGTGTTATTCCCTTCGTGTTGAATAAAGACCTGGTGGGTTCTAGGGTGTTGTATTCCTCTTCGGGTTGTGAAGAGAAGACTAGCTGCGGCTGGGTGTTTAAGTGTCCTTGAGGGGGACTATACCCTTGGGTAGTGGAATCCTGAGTTGTTGCTCAGGGACTGGATGTAGAACTCCTATGGAAAGGAGATCCGAACCAGGATAAAATACTTGTGTAGTGTGATTGCTTTTTGTGTTTTTGTTATTGTTTTATTTTTGACTAACACTAACCGTTAAACGCAGTGTTGTGTATAATCATTTTTGTTCACAAGTTTAGGTATTCAAATTTTTAGAATCTCATTCACCCCCCCCCCCCCCCCTCTGGGCTTGCTAGCTGGGCATCATTATCTTTATGGAGAGCAGTTCATTATCTATTCTGATCATAAGCGTTTAAAATACTTATTTTCCCAGAAGGAGCTCAATATGAGACAAAGGAGATGGCTGGAATATTTGAAGGATTTTGATTTCAATATCCAATATCACCAAGGCAAAGGTAATGCAGTAGCAGATGCACTAAGTAGGAAGCCAGTAGCATCCTTATCTTGTCTAGTCATGGGCGAGATACAATTACTTGAGCAATTTGACAGTCTTGATCTAAATATTGAGCAGAGAAGTGATCAAGTGTTAGTAGCCAACCTTAGAGCTCAACCTGACATCCTTGTCGAGATCAAGGAACAACAGGCCAATGACCCCTTCTTGGTCCGGGTCAGGGAGACCATAGCTAACAGACCAGATTTTTCCATCACAGAGGATGGGAGACTATTATTTCAAGACAGGACCTGCGTGGTTGACAATGAAGAGTTGAAAAGGAAGCTGATGGATGAAGCACTCAAGACTAAGTATACAATTCACCCAGGCACAACCAAGATGTACCAAGACATGAAAAGGTCATTTTGGTGGCCCAACATGAAGTGTGAGGTGGCTGAGCATGCCGCGCACTGCATCACATGTCAGCAAGTGAATCCAGAACACTGACGTCTTGTGGGTGTACTCTGACCCCTAGACATACCTGAATGGAAGTGGGAGAGTATCGACATGGATTTCATCATGGGTTTACCCCGAACTCGTGGTGAACTTGATGCTATTTGGGTCATAGTGGACCTTTTGACAATGTCCGCACATTTTCTAGCTATCAAGAGTACCTGGAGTGTAGATGTGTTGGCAGCCCTATATGTGAAAGATATCGTAAGATTACATGGAGTTCCAGTGTCCATAATCTCAGATCGTGATCACAATTCACCTCTAAATTCTGGAAGGGACTTCAGACTGCACTAGGCACCAAACTCAATTTTAGCACAACATTCCACCCACAGACAGACGGGCAGACGAAAAGGACAAATCAAATTGTGGAAGATATGATACGAGCCTACACTATAGATTTTGAAGGATATTGGTATGAGCAACTGTCACTAATGGAGTTTGCTTACAATAACAGTTACCAGGCCAGCATTAAGATGGCACCATTTGAAGCCCTGTACGGAAGAAGCGGTAGATCGCCAGTCTACTGGAATGATGTAGGTGAACAGCAATGGCTGGGACCAGACATGGTACAGAACACCAGCAGAGATACATAGATCATCAGGGACATGATTAAGGTAGCTGAGTCCAGGCAGAAGAGCTATGCAGACAAGAGAAGAAGGGACGTAGAATTTCAAATTAGAGATCATGTGTAGCAACCCATTTTTTTTCAAAAATAATAATAATAATAATATGTATAATAATAATTAAATTAAAATAATCAAATAAATAGGAAAATGCAAAGGAAAAGGAATTAATTAAAACCCATTAAATGAAAAGAAGTAATGAGCTTTGTTAATTGGACCCTCTAGAATTTATTAGGCCAAAATAGGGATTTTTAAAAGTGGAATAATAGGAAAATACCCTAAATTCGTAACTAAAATATTACATAAATAGAAAAGGGGTAATAAAGCATTAAAATAAGTAGTTTGAGTTGGAATTGGATTCCTAACCCTACCCTAATAGGTTGGCCACAAAATTACATCCAACTTAACCCAAATAGGAGGTGGAAAGCTTAGAAGGGTGAGAAAAAATAGGAAACCTTCTAATTAAAGCGGAATTAGAGTTAAACTAGGAAAGGGAAAACAAAGAAGCTTAAATACTCCCCAATCCCTCCATGGCCAGTCCTAACTCGTTGCTGGGGCTTGCTGGAAGTTGAGAGGAAGCCAAGGAACAAGAGATCTCATAAGGAGAAGGTTGGACCAAGCTTCAACCCGTGTTCTTCAAGTTCTAAACCCTAGGCCTCTATTGGCAATGGGTTAGGGTTATAAATAACTCCAACCCATGACTAAAGTTATACAGAGTTAACTCACTTTTTAGTTTGTTTTCTTGTGTGTTAAACCAGTTTAACTACAGTGAGTTAACCCACTTTCTCTTGATTGCTTTGTCAAGATAAAGTGAGTTAACCCACTTTCATATCAAAAAGTGACTTGAAAAGAGAAAGTAGTAATTAATGTTGTGTTGAGAAAAGAGAAAGTAGCAATTAATGTTGTGTACCGCCAGGACAAAAATGTAGTTAACTCAATAAGTTAACTCCAATCCACCTCTAGAAGTGGGTTGAAAAATTATGAGTTAACTCACATCTGACCCATTTTTTATCTAACTCACTTGAGTTAACTTTTTTTTGTTACAAAACTGTATTTTGAGTTAACTCTGAGTTAATTTTGAGTTAACTTTAAATTAATTCGTTACCAAACTGAGGCTAGAAGATCAAACGAGTCAAAGGTAGACATTCTCATGAGCAAAACCTAATTAATTTTGTCTGTAGATTGTTCCAACCATCAGGAACAAAAGCCCTCTTGTTTCATAATTTTCCATCGAGCCAATCTTTTTTTTTTATTTTTTTGAAGTTCTGCAAGCATCATGACCCCAAACCTTCATCTTAATTCTAGATCTCCATGAATACTCGACCCCATTCCATGAAATTTTAACTAGAGATATTGATGCATGTTAGACATCTTTTGCCCCTAAAAGCCCTAGTTTTCATCCATACTACTGCTCGAATTAATTCTTTTATCCTAACTGTGTACTGTTCCATGTTCTTCAAGAATTAAATTGATTAAACCATGCCGAAACCATGTCTGTTTCCAAATTCCTATTTATTGTAAGTACCCTTGCATGTTTAGATCAGTTTGCAAGTGATTTCACAATTTTTCATTGATTGTACATTTATTTCATAAATTCTGAATGACCCTGTGTCAAACAAGACAACTTGGACCGCAATCCAAGGCGTTGTCCTTTTCCCGCTCGGACTCAAGTGCAGGACTTGAGAATGCGACGACCCGATAGGCTGCGTGTAATACCCTCAAATCATAAACATTATGATTTACTTAGTAATTTTTGTTTGTGCATACCAATTAGTATTAAATTGAGATATTTAGATCCAAGGGTGTGTTTAGGATACATTATCACACACCGGTATCACTTTCGGTCGTGTGCACCCGACTAGGTGTAGTACCCCGAAAAATCCATCAATTAAAATTTATAGATAAATAAAAATTATATCTATTAATAAATTCAATTAGTTAAAAAGGTACGCATCATTATTGCATGCGTATAAACCCATATAAATATTTCATAAAATTAGTAGTTGTACTTTAAATAATATTCTCTAATGACCCATCATAAAATTTGGGCATAGAAAAAGCATTTGGACTTAGTTTAAGAATTTATGTGACTTATTATAGTATTTAAGGAATAAGTCGGAGAACCCATTATTTTATGAGCCAGAGTAGATTATAAATTAAAATAAACATGTGGGTAGACATTAAATAATATGGGTTGATAGTCCATTATGATATTTGGACCAATAGACAATCTTGGCTGATGAATAGATTCTCTAATAAAAGGATAATTAAAAATTCAATAAGTAAAGTAAGAACATGGGTTGTACAATTTGGCTGATTTGAGTTAATTTAGCCAAGAGTAAGAGCCCAAATGATGAAGATTAGAAATATTGACATAAATAATTTTAAAGTGAATAAAAATATACAAAAGTAATTAAATAAGTGTGATAAATAGATTTACAAAAGGATAAAGGGTATATAATTAGAATTAAATCAATACCCATTAAGTCAAATTAGTAATGGGTTTTGTTAATGGACCTAACATGGATTCTTGGGCCCAAATAAGAAGAGCCCTTCATGAGATGGGAGTTAATTAAGTGAAATTCGTATTAAATATATTAATAATTAGAAAAAGGGTTAAGATAAATAATAAAAGACATATAAATATCCCTAAAAAGAATCCTAGACTTACCCTAACCTATTACCCACAAAATTAGATCTCTCCCTAAGCCAATTAGTGGATAAATGCTAGAATATGGGAGATAAATGTGGAAATTCGGAGTTAATTAATAAATAAATTAAAAATGGGTAAGATAAATACTAAAAAGGGTTATAAATATCCTAAAAAGAGCCCTAAGCTTACCCAAATCCATTCCCCACGAAATTTGATCTTTCCCAACCCTAAATAGGAGATAAAGGAGAGAAATTAGGGGATAAATAAGGAAAATTTGGATTTATTAGGAAGAGAGGAGTTTTAGAAAGGGTGGACTCTTATAGCAACCTATACACCTCTCATTCGGCCCTATCAACCCCTTAGAACGAGGTGGGAGCTCTGGAAGATGAAGGAGAAGGCTGTGGACGTGAGGAGGAAGGAGGAGAAGCTCGGAAGGGAAGGGATTTCTCCTTCCACTACGTCATAAACCCTAGTATTCTTGTCAACACAAAAAGGTTGACAATCTCTCAAGCCAAATCCGTGTAAAAATTATCCTAGGAAGACTTCATGTTCCCGAGAAAAGCCCTCTGGTTTCGCTCTATTTCGATCTCCCATGAGGGAGAATTAATTCTTTGCATCCCTGTCAGTTCCATGTACTGACCCTTCATGCCTGCTTTCAAACCTAGGGCATACTTGATTTCATGCCATGAGAAAATTCTGATAAATACTACATAATGTTAGCTTTCAAACGCCCTTAGTTTGCCAAATTTTTAACTGTATTTATCTCTAATTAATTCATTGAACCCTGTATGCGTATATTTAGGTCACCGAAATGTCACTTGATCAAAGCATGCCTAAACCTTGTCTATTTTCAAATTAATCATGCATGTTGATAGATCTATGTGTCTACTTTCGTTTAAAACTAGTTTCATGCTTTTTGGATAATCGTGCACTTTTATATGGAATTTAGAAGTGCTCTGTAGCAAGAAGTTTTACCCAGGATAAAAGGGTAAAAAGGCCAGACCCTCCCTAATATCGCGGCGGCGCAACCCGCCGCGATACCAGCAGGGTCGCAGCTAGCGGGTGCGTCGCGTTAAGAAATGCGGCGGCCTAAGCCGCCACAATTCCCGGCGTGAACCGGACCAGGCCGGTTGGTCTGCGGATCACGACCAAGCCGCCCGTCACGACTTGAATCGCGGCGGGTAGGCCCGCCGCGATTTAAAGATTGCGGCCAGAACTTTAATTTATGCTCAAGGCCTTGCTGTTTGTGCTATATTACCCTTATTTAGCCATGATTAAACCATGTTATAACTATTTCGACCTGGAAATTAATAAATGGCCATAATTACATAAATTTAATTATTTAAAAGCGATTTTCCACAATTTATTATATCCTCATGGTTTCTTTACACATACACACACATAACATTAGTACTTGCCATTTGACCCTAATAAATTATTAAATAATGTATCTAGTAAATTAGAGAAATAAATGACTAAATTACCCTACTTTATTAAATACAAATCCCTTTGTTTTATACCCGCGTTTTGAATACTGTTACCATTTTCCTTCGGCCTTCGAGCACTCGAGGCACGACAGACTAGTTTTTACATACTTTCTCTTAACTTGGACCACCTCTCCATCGGGAATACTCTCGACTGGGCCAGGGACTCCTTGTCAAGGCCTCCATAAGTCTTCTTGGCTTTGGCGCACGTCCTTAGCCGACGAGCTAGTTGTACCTTAAAACCCATTACACTCTTAAGGATCAGTACGATCCAAACGGCCTTAGTGAGTTCTCTCTTATCTTGTGATCACGCCGGACCATCTAGCCAGTGTTCGTAGCATGGCTAGTGGGCGGTGGTGACTTCTTCTACTAGACTACCGGCACCCGACCTGGTGCTGTGCAACTATTACTATTGTGGTTTAACATTGTTTTACGACTATATCCCTATCTCATCTACTATACTTGTACTCTCATCTATTCTCGTTCACTCTACTATCTCGTCTATTCATCTAGTACTCTCTTGAGACTCTTAAGTTGTTGTGGCTCCTATTGCTTGTACTATACATGATTGTCTAGCGCTATAATATGGGTCCGGTGACCCTACTAACTCGAATGCATACAGTGCAGGGCACTGAGAGTGTCCGAGGGGCTCCAATCTAGTCATGGTGGCAGAGAGCTACACGAAAATACCTACAAGGGCTATTGACGGTGTTCTGCATTGCACCGGTTCTGACTATACTATATTGGCTAGACATCTAACTATTATATTATTAGTCTGAGGAGTTCAGACGTACTGTGCTATTACTGTGCTAGTACCGACTGTTACTGAACGGCTACTGACCTAGAAGTGACAACTACCGTATTCTACTAGTGCATTGTTATGCAACCTTATACGCTATCTTGTTACACGCTGTCTCACTACACGGTACCTCGTTACATGGCCAGTTCTTTATCTTCCTAGTTTTTGAATAATCTTGTGAAATGTATTATCATTCACTTGTTATCCGGTACTTTTACTCTCTTGACTATACATGATCGTTCTCTCCTGTTAACCTGCTTTACAAGACATTAATCACTTAAACCATGCTTGTTTACACGAGATATTAAGTCCTACTGAGCGTTATCACTCACCCTTCGTATTTGTTATTGTATTTTCAGGTAAGTCGAATGATGACCTTACACACATCAACGGGAATGGACTGGAGTGATGAGCGTCCTGGAGTCATAGCGATGGACTGTCCTTAATACCTTAGAGTTTAGTTAGATATTTGCTTAGTTATCCTTTTCAATGTAATGAAGTCATTGAGCCTTAGGTTTTGGCTCTGAATTAGTGGTTGTAATAGTTTAGATGAATTATCAATAAAATAAAGAGTTTATTACAATTATTGTTCATTAGTTGCTCTGATATTTGTGAATGTATGCGCAATTTACGTTACCATACACGTTGTTCATGCCTCCCTGATTTATTCCGCTGCTAAATTAGCGGGGCATGACGGTTGTATCAGAGCCTAGGATGTCCTTATTATAATATTTTAAGTCTAGGATGTTCTAGGTGAACTGCCCTAACACGTGTCTAAGTCAACCACCATACTTATGTGAGAATTGGGTAGAACCATGGTTAAGATCTGAATACATTATCTATCTATATAAGTATCAACTTGGTGATAATTTAAGCACCCAAATTCTAAAAAAAAAAATTAAATGTTATTGCTTGCAGGAGATTAGTGGAGATGGCTGGCGAGCGTGCACCAATGCGGGACTTGCAAAGAACCATACAAGGATTAACTCAAGCCCTAAACAACGTGATTCAAGCAGGAGCAAGGAATGGTCCAGAAGACTTATACGGGAACTTTCAACGAATGAATCCCCCTAGGATTAATGGAACTCCGGATCCCGATGAAGCCGAAAATTGGGTGAAGGCGATGGAACGAATCTTTAGAGTTATGCAATGTTCAGAGCAGGAGAAAGTCCTTCTGGCAACCTTCCAATTAGACCGCGCTGCTAGAGCTTGGTGGGAAGCTGCCAGTCGACAATTACCCGACATTAACATAGAGTGGGATGAATTTTTAGAACTCTTCCACACAAAATATTTTTCTGAGAAGATTCATGAGAAGAAGGCAAGGGAATTTGTAGAGTTAAAACAACGAATGATGTCTGTAGCAGAATATGAAGGATAATTTGAAAGACTAGCATAGTACGCACCACATTTGGTGAGTACGGAAAAGATGAAGGCAAAAGATTCTTAGAAGGGTTGAGACCTATGTTCTGGGAGAAGATAGCTCCACTAGACATTGTAATATATTCAGACATGGTATCGAGAGCACAAATAGTAGAGGACACCATGGGACTTCTTGAAATGATCCATAAGAAGAAGGCGTTGAAAAGGGAACATGCTAACCATTCCAATGATAATAAAGGAAGAGATATAGTAGATAGTAAGAGAAAGAAAGGGGAAGTGAAGCGGAAGGAATTCTGTAAATTTTGTAAAAAGTCAGGGCATCAGATGGACAACTGTTGGAAGAAATTGGGCAGATGCTTGAGTTGTGGAAGTCAATACCACCGAGTCATCAACTGTCCAATAAAGAAGAATCAAACTCCACGCCAAAGACGATCACAAGTTCTCGTGGATATAAATCATGCCAATGAAGGTAGACAAGATACCATCACCAAACCCTTAGTTTTAATTCATGTTATTTTCTCGATAGCAAAGCCCCAAGTGGGGGAGATGATGGAATGAAATATTTAGAATAAAATAGGTAGTTGCATAATATCATATGAATTTGGGGACAATTTTTTTTTATGTGGGGGAGTATGTAGTACCCCGAAAAATCCATAAATTAAAAATTATAGATAAATAGAAATTTTATCTATTAATAAATTCAATTAGTTAATAAGGTATGCATCATTATTGCATGCGTATAAACCCATATAAATATTTCTTAAAATTAGTAGTTGTAATTTAAACCCATCATGAAATTTGGGCATAGAAAAATTATTTGGACTTAGTTTAAGAATTTATGCGACTTATTATCGTAATTAAGGAATAAGTCGGAGAACCCATTATTTTATGAGCCAGAGTAGATTATAAATTAAAATAAACATGTGGGTTGACTTTAAATAATATGGGTTGATAGCCCATTATGATATTTGGACCAATAGACAATCTTGGCCCATGAATAAATTCTCTAATAAAAGAATAATTAAAAATTCAATAAGTAAAGTAAGAACATGGGTTGTACAATTTGGCTCATTTGAGTTAATTGGGCCAAGAGTAAGAGACCAAATGATGAAGATTAGAAATATTAGCATAAATAATATTGAAGTGAATAAAAAAATACAAAAGTAATTAAATAAGTGTGATAAATAGAATTATATAAGGATAAAGGGTGAATAATTGGAATTAAATCAATACCAATTAAGTCAAATTAGTAATGGGTTTTGTTAATGGACCTAACATATGGATTGTTGGGCCCAAATAAGAAGAGCCCATCATGAGATGGGAGTTAATTAAGTGATATTTGTATTAAATATATTAATAATTAGAAAAAGGGTTAAGATAAATAATAAAAGACATAAATATCCCTAAAAAGAGTCCTAGACTTACCCTAACCTATTACCCACAAAATTAGATCTCTCCCTAAGCCAATTAGTGGTTAAATACTAGAATATGGGAGATAAATGTGGAAATTCGGAGTTAATTAATAAATAAATTGAAAAGGGGCAAGATAAATACTAAAAAGGGTTATAAATATCCTAAAAAGAATCATAAGCTTACCGTAATCCATTCCCCACGAAATTTGATCTTTCCCAACCCTAAATAGGAGATAAAGGAGAGAAATTAGAGGATAAATAAGGAAAATTTTGATTTATTAGGAAGAGAGGAGTTTTAGAAAGGGTGGACTCTTGTAGCAACCTACACACCTCTCATTCGGCCCTATCAACCCCTTAGAACGAGGTGGGAGCTCTGGAAGACGAAGGAGAAGGTAATGGATGTGAGGAGCAAAGAGGAGAAGCTTGGAAGGGAAGGGATTTCTCCTTCCACTATGTCATAAACCATAGTTTTCTTGTCAACAAAAAATGGTAGGAAATCTCTCAAGCCAAATCCGTGTAAAAATTACCCTACGAAGACTTCATGTTCCCGAGCAAAAGCTCTTTAGTTTCGCTCTATTTCGATCTCCCATGAGGGAGAACTAATTCTTTGAATCCCTGTCAGTTCCATGTACCTGACCCTTCATGTCTGCTTTCAAACCTCGGACATACTTGATTTCATGGCATGAGAAAATTCTCATAAATAATACATCATGTTAGCATTCAAATGCCCCTAGTTTGCCTAATTTTCATTATGTATTCATCGCTAATTAATTCATTGAACCCTGTCCGCACATGTTTAGGTCACCAAAATGTCACTTAATCAAAGCATGCCTAAACCTTGTCTATTTTCAAATTAATCGTGTTTGTTGATAGATCTATGTGTCTACTTTCGTTTAAAATAGGTGTCATGCTTTTTGGATAATCGTGTGATTTTATATGGAATTTAGAAGTGCCCTATAGCAAGCAGTTTTACCCAGGATAAAAGAGTAAAAAGGCCGGACCCTCCCTGATATCGTGGTGGCACGACCCGCCGCGATACCAGCAGGGTCACGGCTGGTGGGTGCAACGCGTTAAGAAATGCGGTAGCCTAAGCCGCCACGATTCCCAACGTGAACTGGACCAATCCAGTCGGTCTACAGATCGCGACCAAGCTGCCCGCCGCGATTTAAAGATTGCGGCCAGAACTTTAATTTATGCTCATGCCCTTGCTGTTTGGGCTATATGACCCTTATTTAGCCATGATTAAACCATGTTATAACTATTTCGACCTGGAAATTAATAAATAGCCATAATTAATAAATTTAATTATTTAAAAGCCATTTTGCACAATTTATCATATCATCATGATTTCTTTACACTTACACACACATAACATTAGTACTTGCCATTTAACCATAATAAATTATTCAATAATGTATCTGGTAAATTAGTGAAATAAATGACTAAATTACCCTACTTTATTAAATACAAATGTCTTCATTTTATATGCGCGTTTTGAATATTGTTACCATTTTCCCTCAGCCTTCGAGCACTCGAGGCACGACAGACTAGTTTTTACACACTTTCTCTTAACTTGGACCACCTCTTCATCGGGAATACTCTCGACTGGGCCAGGGACTCCATGTCAAGGCCTCCGTAAGTCCTCTTGGCTTTGGCGCATGTCCTTAGCCAACGAGCTAGTTGTACCTTACAACCCTTTAAACTCTTAAGGATCAGTACGATCCAAACGGCCTTAGTGAGTTCTCTCTTATCTTGTGATCACGTCGGACCATCTAGCCAGTGTTCGTAGCATGGCTAGTAGGCGGTGGTGACTTCTTCTATAGACTGCCGGCACCCAACCTGGTGTTGTGCAACTATTACTATCGTGGTTTAACATTGTTTTACGAGTATATCCCTATCTCATCTACTATACTTGTACTCTCATCTATTCACGTTCACTCTACTATCTTGTCTATTCATCTAGTACTCTCTTGAGACTCTTGAGTTGTTGTGGCTCCTATTGCTTGTACTATACATGATTGTCTAGTGCCATAATGTGGGTCCAGTGACCCTACTAACTCGAATGCATATAGTGCAGGGCACGGAGAGTGTCCGAGGGGCTCCAATCTAGTCATGGGGGCAGAGAGCTACCCGAAAATACCCGCAAGGGCTATTGACGGTGTTCTGTATTGCACTGGTTCTGACTATACTATATTAGCTAGACATCTAACTGTTATACTGTTAGTCTGAGGAGTTCAGACGTACTGTGCTATTACTGTTCTAGCACCGACTGTTACTGAATGGTTACTGTCCTAGAAGTAACTATTGTCGTATTCTACTAGTGCACCGTTGTGCAACCTTATACGCTATCTCGTTACACGCTGTCTTACTACACGCTACCTCGTTACATGGCCAGTTCTTTATCGTCCTAGTTTTTCAATACTCTTGTGAAATGTATTATCATTCACTTGTTACCTAGTACTTTTACTCTGTTGACTATACATGATCGTTCTCTCTAGTTAACCTGCTTTACATGACATTAATCACTTAAAGCATGCTTGTTTACACGAGATATTAAGTCCTACTGAGCGTTATCGCTCATCCTTCGTTATTTGTTATTGTGTTTTCAAGTAAGTCGGATGATGACCTTACACACATCAACGGGAATGGATTGGAGTGATGAGTATCCTAAAGTCATAGCGATGGAGTGTCCTTAATACCTTAGAGTTTAGTTGCATATTTGCTTAGTTATCCTTTTCAATGTAATGAAGTCATTGAGCCCTATGTTTTGGCTCTGAATTAGTGGTTGTAATAGTTTAGATGAATTATCAATAAAATAAAGAGTTTATTGTAATTATTGTTCATTAGTTGCTCTGATATTTGCGAATGTATGTGCAATTTACGTTACCATACATGTTGTTTATGCCTCCTGATTTATTCCGCTGCTAACTTAAGAGGGCATGTCACAGGGCGACACCAGAATTTTGTAACAAAAATGAAATCTGAAACCACCATAATTTCCAGAAAAATGTGGTGATATAAAAAATGTAAATATCTGGAATTTTTGACGTACGGATTTCGAAATTTAGCCGACGCAACTATTTTTCGAACGATTTTTCACTCAGTGGAAAATAAATTCTAAAAATTAAAATAAAATAACCATAATTTGTAAACCCTTTCAATTAGCTTATGTTTGAAATTTCAATTCGATGGGGCATTGTTTGAGTATAGTAATGTAGGGCCAAAGGACCTGGGTGAATTAACTCTATTTACGTAAGCCATTTAGTTGAATATTGCTTTGCTACGTAAGACCCACTCAAACTGTATATGTCCTACACCTGTCAGGGTATGCGTAAGAAGAATATGAGGCTATAGTGCACGTGGCCGTTGCATGGGAAATGTGAAGTCTTATGGCGGCATGTGCAAGGCTACGTGTCGTGCATGTGTGGGTCTCGAGCAGCTATATAAACCCCTTCTTAACCACTCCCGTGAGAAGTTTTACCCATCTGCTTATCATCTTTTACCTTGCCATATCGTTGCTGGGCTGCTGTTGTTGCTATTGCTGCTAAAGCAATCATACCTGTCATTGCTGCTGCTTTTGTTATGATTATCACTCCATCAGCACCATTGTTTTCTTTGTTGAACAGAAGAAATTCTTACTGGAGAGGATTTCATTAATCTTTAAAGACTGGAAGGTTCCTATCCTCTCTTTACACTTTTATTCTCTACCTGTGTTAGAAAGATTATAGTCTTGTGTATGTTACCTTTGATCTTGTCAACCAGTCTAGGTGTAATGTGTACATGTCCTATGTATGTGATTGAAACTCTAGACTTTTGATTGACTCCCTAACTATATTTGAAACTATGTGGTTACAAGGAGAATCTTCATTTCTTCTTCAAGTTAAGTAGGTTTCACACTATGAATTCTTCTCAGTTTTCTATATACATGCCCATAGTTCTTCATTCGAAGAAACCATGTCTTCTGTTTGTTCCATGACCTACAGAGCTCTTCTTGCTTTGCTCCACTTTTGATTTGAAGTCTTCAAGGATAATCTTTAACTTATCATCACCTTTAATACGTATTTAGCAAGATCATTGGAAGTATATAATTATCCTTCATGTTTTATATCTCTTTAAGTTTAGTTGGTATTCATATCATTAGTCAGTTTTGATCATGTCTGGAAAGAAATGCAATGGCTGTCGATAGGCAAAACCTCATCTGTTAATAGGAACCCTTGTTCCAGAACCCAAAACTCAGGATCTTCAGCATCTGTTGACAGATATAACCCCATCTATCGACAGATAAGGGACAGATGCCAGAACTTAGTTCTGGATGCATCATTGGCTATCGACAACCACCTTCTGGCTGTCGACAACCATCAGCCTGAATTCTATAATATGAGTCAAACCTTCCCCAGTTAGAGTTGGTACCTTCTAGTATTGTCTCAACCAATTGTTTTTCTTATATTCTTGGATTCCGAACTACTTCATCACCAAGATATTTGAATTAATTCTCAACCAAAACAACCTTTGGATTTCCATTCCTGTTATGCTCATGAGATGAAATTTATGATCTGAAGACAGTGCTCTCTTCAAAGAGGGATTAGGATCACTTGTGGTAGCACCAGTCACTTGGGATCAGCTGTGGGCGACAGTTTGTAGGTAAATCCAAGTCAATGGACTGATGATGTTGGGTAATAAACCATGTTCTTGTGCAATGAACAAGATCCATGGTGCTGGAATCGCCTAGGCACTGAGGATGTATTTACGTTATTTAGTAACCTCTTGAGAGCAGTATGATGCCTATCGAATTCATTTCCAAATCAAGTTATGATATGAACTTTGAAAAACATATATGACTATTGTTCTGAATTTTGTTTGAGCTCGTTATGAAATCAAATTGAGCTATATGTTCCTGTTAAGTATGAAATTCATGAGCAAATGTGTTTTTGATCCATATGCGCTTACTTTCACCTACTGAGTCCTCCGACTCATGCCTTTGTTTCTTCCAACCCTTTCAGATTGAAGGTGTGTATAATCTCAACTACAGATGAATCTCAATTCTGCTGCGGATGATGAAGAAATGAAGAAGAATAGCCTAGTCTAATGACTTTGTTTTTAGAGATTTTGTTGTACTAATAAAACTTTAGAGAAAAGAAGCTTGGTTTATGTAAATAAGAGTAATAATACTTTGTTATCTTGTGATGTATAGTATGTTCAAAGATGCCTTTGAGGAATGGTTTGCCAGTTTTAAGCATTTCACAGATTTGGCTGCCCATAACAAAATTGGTCAACGTAACCCCTCTTCTGATCAAAAGTCATGTGATACGTATATGTGTGTGTGGTGGGGGGAGGGTGTTACACCGCGTTCTCGGGGCTAATCGCGACAGAGCTACCCGTCACATTCTGAATGCGACAGGCCATGCCGTCGCGATCTGGTAACCTGTTCTGATAGATCCATCACGACCTTTAATTGACCCTGTCGCGTTCTGACTATACCCTGTCGCGACCTTTACAAGGGTACGTCGCGTTCTGACTGTACCCTGTCGCGACCTTTACAAGGGTACGTCGCCTTCTGGAGTTCTACATGGAAACCCCATATTTCAGCAAGTCTTGATTTTCTACAGTAATATCATGCCATGTTAACTCTCTTAAACATAGTATACGAAGCTGTTAATCTTGGATATATCTTAATTAATTAAAGTCATTCACATGACCTTTCATGTCTATGATTCTTCATGACACATGCACACACTTCGAACCATCCATTATGGCTTAACTTGGCATGAAAATATCTCATGATACATCTGGTAATTTATCTTAATTATATATTTAAAATGCCCTATTTTAAATGGACTTGTCTTCGTTTCTCGTGTTATTTGGGAATACCGTTACCGACGCTCTACTATTCTAGAATTCCTCTAGAACGTCGGGCACTTGTTTCTATATACACACTTTCTCTTGACTTGGACGAACTCTCCGTCGGATACTCCTTCTGCCAGACTAGTGAACCCTTGTTCAAGGCCTCCGTAAGTCTCCTCTGTCCATGGATTCCCACATTGTCAACGAGCTGGTTGTACCCTAACACCTATGATACCCTTTAGGGATCAACATGATCCAAATAGCTATTAGAAGTTCGCTCTTATCTAGAATCACGTCGGACCTTTGGACCTATGCATAACATGGCCAGTGCAAGGGTAGTGAGTTCCACCTGACTACCAACACCAAACGCGCGTGTTGTGCAACTATTTTTTTTTTTTAAGTGTAGCTGTACCAAAAGGAGAGGGTAGGGGCATCCTCACAGTGTGAGAGGGCCACTACCTTCACCAAGAGGTTGAGTTTTGTATTATAAGCATGGAAAGGGGGAAAGGGGAAATTAGAAGGATGGGGCTAAGGCCTAAAAGTAGGGCACCCCACCTTATCAAGGTGGTAGGGGCCCTTAACATTGTGTGGTAAAACAGCCCCAGTTTCACAAAGAAATGCATGTTCAGCAGTACAACTATAACTTGCTAAGGAGTGGGCCACCTAGTTAGCTTCTCCGGGCACATGCTTGATTTGTGCCTTTAGTTTCTGAGTGATAGCAGCCACATCTTGAATGATACATAACAACTGCCATGGGCATAGAGTCTGCCCAGTAACAACCTACACCAGGTTTAGGGAGTCGGTCTCCACAATTATGTCCATGAACTGTTGTGCAACTGTTACTATCACCATTTACTCGACGTTTCATATGCATTGACCTTTAGATCTCGTCTATAATCTACTCGCTCACCTATTCACGTTCTCTCTACTATCTTGTCTATTCATCTAGTACTCTCATCTATTTTCTTGCTACTCTTTATTGGCCATTGACTGATTGTCTAAAGATAAACAATATAACCAATGCCAGCACAGTAGGGCCTGATCTGGTCCTGGGAGGAGTGCCCAAAACTGCCATTTTCCCATGGGAGTTTAAATGATCAGGATGTTCGGCATTACATCCAAGTGCGATACTATCTAAATTAATCAAGGATAATCAAAAGTGTTATATTCTCTCGTTATCTATTAACAACAAAGTTCTATGCTATACTCGTTGTACTATTGATATATTTTATGCTATTTGTGCTATGGCCATCCTGCTATTTGTGCTATACTCGACGCTTGTGCTATTTCAATCACGTGCTATCATACCATCTCTTACGTTACTTGACTCTCTCACTCTATCATTAGTTATTCTGCCTTTTTAATACATTAATCATTTAAAGCATTCTTGATCCTGAGATTTAAGTCCTACTGGGCGTTATCACTCACCCTGTGTTATTTGTCGTTGTGTTCTCAGGTGAGATAGAGGATGACACTTACACTCAAGAGGACGGGAATGACCAAGAGTGAAGTAAAGAGTACCCTAGCGTCTTAGTATTATATTAGAGTTTGAGTTTAGTCTTTTGCTTTATTCGATGTAATTGGGCCCTATAGAATGACTTTGATATTAGTGGTTGTAACTAGACATTGAAAAGTTATTAATGAGATGCAATTGCTTTAGTATTTATTTCGTGTTCAATGTTTAGATGTCTAGTACTCGCTTTGTACCCATTTATTTACAACTGCCTCACGTTCCAATATTCCGTGTCGGGGCGTGACATCATGTGCTGCTTAAAGCATCCCCGACCAGAGGATTTCAATGGTTTGAGATGAAAGGCAAGTTAAGACCGAGATTCATAGGTCCATTTGAGGTACTGGAAAGAGTTGGTGAAGTGGCGTATCATCTGGCATTACCACCCAAGTTTTCCACCATCCACAATACCTTTCATGTATCAATGCTAACAAAGTACGTGTACAATCCATCACACGTAATCAGCTATGATGATATTATCTTGAACAAAGATATGACCTATAAAGAAAATCCGGTGAGAATATTGGACAAGAAGATGCAACAACTTCGGAATCGATCTATACTCATGGTCAAGATACTCTGAAGGAATCATGAAGTTGAAGAAGCAACATGGGAACCCGAAGCAACAATGTGACGGAATTATCCAGAGTTATTCAGTAAGTCATTCTTCCTCTTACGATCATATGAATTTGGGGACCAAATTCTTTTTAAGAGGGGGAGGATGTAGCAACTCTGATTTTAATATTGAATGAAAATAAAAATTTAAATTTTATTTAAATGTGATAAATAGACTTAAATTAGAAAAAAGAGGGAATAAGTGAATTAAAGATAAATTAAATTAATACCCATTAAGCCAAATTAGTAATGGGTTGTGCTAATGGTCTAAACATAAAAGAAAGGGCCCAAATATAAAGAGTCCATCTTGGATGGGAGGTAATTAAGCTAAATTCGTAACAAAAATTAGTAATAATTAGTAAAGGGTTATGATAATTATTAAATAACCCATAACTATCCTAAAAAGAGACCTAGACTTACCCTAACTCTTTAACCACAAAATTAGACCTCTCCTCCATCCTAAATAGGGGATATATGCTAGGAAAGAAGGTGATAAATATAGAAATTCAGAGTTTTAAATGAAAGAAGGAGTTTTAGAATGTAAGGACTCGAAGGAGTTTTAGAAAGTAAGGACTCTTAAACTAGTTAATACACCCCTCCAATTAGTACCAACCCAACCCTAGATCGTATTTAGGACTTTAGTGGATGAAGAGAAGGAGTTCTAGATGTGGAGAGCAAGGGAAGGAGGATAAGAATCAAGGAGGGATCTCGTTCTTCATAAAAAGTCCTAGGATTTCTTATCAGTGAAGAAAGGTAGGCAATCTCTCAAGCTCAATCTAATTAAACTCGACCCTAGAAATATCTTGATCCCCTCTATCAAAGCCCCATGATTGCCCCAATTTTCGTTTCTCCATGAGAGTATTAAATGCTCTAATCTCTGTTATCACCATGTACCCGAACCTTCATGTTTGCTTTCAATCCATGGGTGTATTTGATCCCATGCCATACAAATATTCCCATAAATACTACATGATGTTGGGCTTCAAACGCCCCTATTTCCCCCAATTTTCATCTTGCATCCTATGCGAATTAAATCGAAAACCATGACTGTGCATGTTTTAGGTCACCGAATTGTAACCTAATTAACGCATCCCATTCCATGTCTATTTTCAAATTACTCATTATTGTTGATACATCTACATGTCTAGTTTCATTTGAGACTGATTTCATGATTTTTTGTTATGTATACGATTTGTTATGGATTTTAAAGTGCACTTGTGTCATGTTTTGGATGCATCGACTGCAGCCCAAAAGGTCATGCACCATCTGCCAGAGCTTGGGCTGAGGCTCTGAGAACACGACGACCCGATAGGTCGCGTTCTCAAACTCGTCATGATAGGGTATCACGTCGCCTTCTGAATGCGATGGGACCCTATGTCGTGACCATCTCGACAGGTCGGCTGACCTAGACGTGCTTCCCCGACACATCGCGACAATCCTTTCGTTGTCGCATCGGCGTCTCGACTGGCACAGAGAACACATCGGATTGCTCTGTTGCGACCTGATCGTGATGGCAGCCGACGTCGCGACTGACCCTTGATTTTAAAATGTCGACAGAACATGAATTTGCTCTTATACCCCTGCTATTTACATCATTCGACCCTTGTTTAAACTTACTTAAACACTATTATGCATAGTATTGATCTGATCATTAATATAATATAATAATTATATAAATTCAATTAATTAAAAGCCATGTGCACAATCTTTTATGCTCTCATGATTTTTTAACACTTGCACACACTAAACATTAATGTTTGCCATAAGACCTTATTAAAATACTCAATAATCTATCTGGTAAATAAGTGCAATTAATTCACTTAAATTTCCCTATTATTTAAACGACACTTGTCTTCATTTTATTCACGTGTTTTGTACACCAATATCGCGTCCCTCTACCATCGAGCACTCCAGGCAAGACGGACAACGTTTCATTACACACTTTCTCTTGGCATGGACCACCTATCTTTTGAGAATACTCCTGACAAGACTAGGGACTCCTTGTCAAGGCCTCCGTAAGTCTCCTTGGCTTTGGCGCATGTCCATTGCCGAAGAGCTGGTTGTGCCCTTTTTTTATTTATTAAAAAGGTCCTCAGGGCCTCAAACTAGGAGAGTGCACCCTCCTCTAAAGGGGGAAGATGTTCTCACTCCACCAGCAAGGGCAACCTGTGCCTAAATATATAAATAACCAAGATTAGTACAAAAGCAAAGGGGCATACCCCAGCTAATCAGATCTGAAACTGGGCATTCCAGATCGGTCCATAGTGAGAGGACCTTTACAAATAGGAGGCAAAGCATAAGAAGAAAAGAAAACCTGATTGCTATCAATCTTACAACCCACATTAGCAAGAGCATCAGCGACCTGATTTGCTTGATGATAGGAGTGAATCACCTTAACATGAGATGCTTGAATGAAAGAACATGCAACACGCCACCAGCGCAGGCACTCCCAAGATAGTGGTTTGTTGGTGCTAATTGATGTGACAAGGGTGACCGAATCTGAATAGATGATGGACAGCGGAAACCCATATTCAGAAGCCAGGCGAAGACCATCACATAAAGCACGCACCTCAGCCACCAAACTACTGCCAAAACCATAGTGATGAGCAAAAGCAAAGAGAAGATTGCCAGCTTTGTCCCTTATGCACCCTCTGCCTCCAGATAAGCCTGGGTTTCCCTTACTGACCCCATCAACGTTGAGGGCCAAACCAAAATCAGGCGGAATCCACCTAACAAGCTTAAAAGATTTCTCTTCAAACTTAAGGTTTAAACCAAAATAGTGAAGATCCCTGAGGTACATCTCCGCATGTTGGCTCTTAAATACCTATAAGTCAAGGGAGGAGTTATCATATACCGGATGTTGTGAACAATGCGCCTAATAGCAGGCTGCTTCCCCTCAACCTCATAAGACACCTAGCACGCCAGATTTCCCAGATAACCAATATAGAGGAGTAGATAGAAATGAACCCAGGGGAGAGGCAGGATTGCATTGATCCAGGATCTTCCACAAGCGGGTAGCGATGTTGGTATACACAGTCACATTAAGATCCAAAATGGGCGCGACCCACCCCCTAAACTGCGCGCAAGATCACTAGAAATAAAGAGGTGGTTCAGGTCTTCAGAGTAGTGGATAGAACAACAGGAGCACTTTGAAACAAACGCAATGCCCTGATTAGCAATCCGAGAATCCACAGGGACAACACGATGTAAGAGCTTCCAGCTGAAGAGAGAGGCGCGTTTATAAAACTTACTGTTCCACAACCGAACCAGAGACTTTCTCTCCACCCCATGCTAGGAAACAATGTTATAAGCAGAAGCGGTGGTAAAGGAACCACCAGGATTAGTAGTCCACACACAACAATCTTCATGATCTAGAAGTGTAATATTCTGGAGGATGTTGGCACAAGGAATCGAACTCCGAACAGGATGGTTAGCATCTTCAACAACCTCATGAACAGTGATCAGAGGGCCAGTGTATGGAGAAGATAACAATTCATTAAGCGGCCCTTGACCAATCTAAACATGGTTAAGAAAATTCACACTCCTCCCATCGCCAATAATCCACCTAGATCTGCTAAGAATCATTTGCTGAGCCGTATTGAAGACTGCTTTAGGCATGCCATGAGGGTAAGTACTAGACAAAGGCATACCAGGTGTAACTTTGAATCTAAACCTGGCATAACCAGCCCATAGAGATGTAACATGATAAATGTTCCACAGAAGCTTATAAGCCAAAGCAATCTGAACATGCCACAGGCTCCTGATTTGAAGACCACCTTCAGAGATAGGGCATTGAACAACATCCCAAGAGATCTAGTGCCTCCGACGAGCACCATCACTCCCATTCCAAAGGAAATTAGCACACGATCTCTCAATGTAACTAACCACAGATTTAGAATAGTCGTAGCTGTAGCTAGATAAATAGGGATGGCATTGAGAACTGAGTTGATAAGAGTGACCCTACCGGCTTGAGAGAGGAACTTTGATTTCCAAGAGACCATCTTAGCATTAATTTTATCAATAAGATACTTGTAATCAGCAACTCTGGCGCGACCACACCTGATAGGGACTCCAAGATAACGAAGGACACCCTTCTGCTGGTGAAACCCAGTAATGGAGCTCATTTTCTTCACCAAGGATAAAGGCGCCTTGGGAGATATGATGAAGCCACTCTTACCAACATTAACTTTCTGATCAGAAGATTACTCATAGCTGCGCCGGAAGGTCAGTAACTTCCGAATATTAGAACTATGACCATTGGTAAAAACCAGAGTATCATCAGAAAAAAGCAAGTGAGAAATAGGCGGACAGTTCCTGGGACTGGCATAAGGAATAAGGGGAGCAATAGAGTGAACATGTTTTAACCCTCTGCTAAGAGCCTCTTCCATAATAATAAAAAGAGCTGGAGCTAAAGGGTCACCTTGACGCAAACCTCTAGAAGAATGAAAATAACCAACCGATGTACCATTGAAGATAATGGAAAACCAGCAGTTAGCAACCATCATGCCAATGAAAGAGATGAATCTATTGGAAAACCCAAAATGGCGAAGAACAACAAACAAAAAATTCCGTTCAACTCTGTCATAAGCCTTCATCATATCTAGCTTAAGAATAACATTGTGACCACGAGTTTTCCTTGCAAGATCCTGTATAAGCTGATTGGAAAGGTGGATGTTATCAACAATGTTCCTGCCCTTGACAAACGGACCTTGCTCCTCAGAAATAATAAGGGGAAGGATATCAGTGAGGCGGGTACACAACACTTTGGAAATGATCTTATAGCAGAAATTGCACAAGCTAATGGGTCTATAGTCCCCAAAAGATGATGGGTGAGCGGTTTTGGGAATGATAGCAATAAGAGAGGAATTAACGCCTCTAGGAAGAGGAATCCCCATGAAGAAGCCTCTCACAGCAGCACAGACATCCTCGGAAATAATGGCCCAACAAGATGTGAAAAAGCAACCTGAGAACCCGTCAGGGCCCGGGGCGCCTTCACCATTCATAGCCCAGATAGCCTGCTTAATCTCCTCAACAGTAGGACAGCCGTTAACATGACATTATGATCATCAGAAATTAGGTTGGTTATAGACTGTAACACAGAGTCATCAATAGTGTGAGGTTCAGAAGTGAGCAGATGGTGAAAAAACTTAACCGCCTCCTTAGATAGAATAGTTTGATCCTCACACCAAGCACCATCAACCCTGAGCTTATGGATGAAGTTCCTGCTTTTGTTACCCTGAATGACAGCATGGTAGAAAGAGGTGTTTTTTCCCCATCACTAATCCACTTGAGTCTAGCCCTCTGAGCCTAATAAACCTCTTGACAGTTCAGAGCGCGCCTAAGGTCTGCATTGGCACTCTGTTCACAGTAGAGGGATCATCATCAAATAGGGTTTGCATCTCAATCACCTGATTCTCAGCTCGCAGAACCACATCCTTCAACATACCAAACACTATTTTATTCCAAGAGCGCAGCATCTGCTTGGTCACTCTAAGCTTGATTTGAAGATTAACAAAAGGATTATGATACGTGGCATGAGTGTTTCTCCAGACATCAGCAACACTTTGCATGAAAGACTCATGGGTGACCCACATCTTCTGAAAGATAAATCTAGAAGAACAGTAGATTTAGCAGCTAAGCTCATAAGTAAGGGGGCATGGTCAGAAGGACTCCTGGGGAGGTGCTTAACGCATAAGCCAGGGAAGTGCGAGCTCCACTGTAAATTAACAAAAACTCTATCCAACCTGGCCCTCACAGCCACATGGCCAACTCTATTATTGGACCAAGTAAAATGCTGACCACCATAACCAGCGTCCAGGATTCCTACAGCTAAAGAGAACGAATTAAAATCAATCATAGCATTGTGATTAGGAGGAGCAATACCTTCTTCTCAGCAATGCTAGAAACGCAATTGAAATCACCACTGACAAACCAAGGCAAAGTAGCATTATTTCCTAAGTCTAGGAGGTTCTAAAAAACGATGCGTCAAAGATGCAGCGTAAACTGCAGTAACCATGCACACCAACTGGTCCCCAATCATTATGTTTGCATTAATATACTGATCAGAGCTTCCAGTCACCATGAGAGAAATCGAATTAGACCACAATAACCAAATCTTAGACTCCTCCCCATCATTGCCAGCATAGCCTTCCATCTTTAAATAATGACACAAAGGCCCAGCTTTAGAAAAAGAAACTTTGGGTTCAAAGATCGCAATAATCTTCAACTGGTGAATCTTAATGAGATGTTTAAGAGATCTCTTAGAGGCTAAGTTGGAAATGCCTCTAATATTCTAGAATAAGGCATATAAGTTCATGACGAACAGTACCCAGAGGACACCTCTGACGTCTTAGCTTTAGACCTTGTACAAACGCCCAGCTTATTAGCGGGTACCACACCATCTTTAGAAAGTTTCACGTTGGCCATAAGGATATTCGCATAATTGGCAATAGTAGAGGAAGATGCTCGCCTGATACCAGACGTAGGAACAAAAGAAGGAATCCTCGTAGCTCCAGAATAACTAGACTTACCTTGTGTCGTTAACAGAATATTTTCTTCCAATATCAAAGATTCACTGCCATGCGAGCTTCCAGGAACATCATGATTCTCCGGAGAAACATCACTCGGCTTAAGACCTGGAACCCTCTCCGGCAAGACAGCTGGAGAGAGAACCCCAACTGGATAATCCTGGTCGTGATCAAAGCCATGCACGTCCATCCGACCAACATGCAGCCTGACAGGAGCTAAGGCCTCTGTGCCGTGATACTCCTCCAAGGCTGGCAACTCATCATTCTGAAGTAGAGGAATCCCCGGACCTTGCACATCTATGGGATCAATAGGACCCTAAGGACTCTCAGTAACACCATGAACATCGACATCACCAGATAACGGACCATGTTCAACGATATCATCTTGCATAACAATAGGGTTCTTAGAAGTATTATGAAGAGGATAGATATCATCAGATAGACGATCAAAAACATTAGAAACTGGGACCATAGAAGCCTGCTGCATTGACATATTATCCTTCGCAGGGGCAGATTTGCGCTTAACGACACGCCACTCCATATCTTGACCTGTCGGCACAGTAGGAACAATGATCGGATGAGCAGATTGCATAGGCTAAACTCTATCCTTGGATTTCTTCTTGCAGTTATCCTGTGAGTGACCCAGTCTACGACAAAAGTTCCATATAAGCGGTACCCTATGAAAATTAACAGCCTGCCAGAAACCCTTCTCCTCATGACTAATCCATATACGATCAGAAAGAGGCTTCGCTATATCCACATCAATGCACACAAGGGCTTCAGAAGTCTGGGTCTAGGCCAACGTGGAGTCATGGATGCGTAGCACCTCTCCAAAGTTCCCAGCAATACTCTTCAAATAGTCCTCATTGTAAAGGTTAATCGGCTCATTGTAAAGGTTAACTGGGAGGTTGGGGAAGCCCACCCAGATGGGAATAAGAGTAGGATCAGCGGAAAAATCAAAGTCTGCAGACCATCGAAAAAACCTAAACAGATAGCCCATTAAGTAGAGATTCTTTGGGACAAGGACCTTCAAAAAGTCCTCCTCATCAAAGAAACGAAATAAGAGATGCCTCAGATTAAGAGAGCTAACAATGAAATCACACTTGAGATGTAACCTCTGTGAGAGGCAGCTTTTAATGTCAGGAATCGATGGCCTACCATAAGAGCATTTTGCAACAACCGCCAGCCTCAAGGGTTCCTCAACCTTCTGAACTCTTCCTTGGTGAAGTAGATAGCCGGCATGCCATCATCTATAAATGCTGGAACTTTGGAAGGAAGGACAATCTTTGTTGGCCTCAGAGTGGAAGCTAACGCACGTGCAAAACTCATACCCTCCACACCATGAGGGGCAACGTCACCATGAGAGACAGACAAAAGGTACCTGCCGACAACCCATAGGCCGTCGGCAGATAGGAAGAAGAAACCTCCGGCAGCCCAAGCCCCAGAGCTGGTTGTACCCTTTAAAACCCCTTACAACTTTAGGGATCAGTATGATCCAAATGGACTTAGTGTGTTTCCTTCTTACCTTGGCTAGTGGGCGGTTGTGACTTCCACTTGACTATCGGCACTTGACCTAGTGCTGTGCAACTAGTACTATCGACTGTTTAATGTTGTTTTACGAATATGTCCCTATTCTTATCTACTATCTCTTTACTCTCATCTATTCACTTTCTCTCTACACTCTCGTCTATTCGTCTACTATTCTCATCTATTCTTGGTAGTCTATTTAGCCATCCATATGATTGTCTAGGATAAAAAACATGACTTATGCCAGTGTAATAGGGCCCGATCTGGTCCTGGGGAGAGCGCCCAAAAAGTGCCATTTGCCCATGGGAGTTAAAATGATCAGGATGTTGGCCATTATACTATCAAGATTTAATCTATGACAATCAATTGAAGTGCTATCAAATTCAAGTGCAATCAATTCAAGTGCTATCGTTACTAGTGCACCGTTGTGCAACTTTACGTGCTAAATCATTACATGGCCAATCTCTTATCATACTTGATGTGCTGTTTATCATGTTCAAGTGTTGTCATTCTCTTGCCATTGTTACTGGCTCTACATGACTATTCTCTGTAGTTATCCAGCCTTTTAAGATATTAATCATTTAAAGCATGCTTGTTTACATGAGATATTAAGTCCTACTGGGCGTTATTCACTCATCCTGCGTTATTATTTCTTGTGTTTTAGGTGAGGCTGATTGGGATTACAACACTCATGAGGAAGGGAATGAGGATGATGCTCAGGAGTGACCAGTTTCGACAACCACTACTTAGTAGTTAGTTAGTTAGTCATTAGTCAGTTATTATGTAATAGTTTGGATTTGAATAAAGTACTATGGGCCCTAGTTTTGGCTCTGATTAGTGGATGTAATAGTTAGTTGATGAATGATTAATGAAGTTGGATTTTATTTGGCATTATTTCAATTGTGCAATGGTTTGATGTTTATTTATCGCTATGTACTATTTATATAATTGTAATTCCGCTCCAATATTCCGTGTCGGGGCATTACAATGAAGGACCCAAGAAAATTTGGGTACTAAAAATTAAAGCTTAATTCTTTTTGCAGGGTCGCCTAAGAGCATCCAAATGGTATTTGGATAGTGGATGCTCAAGGCATATGACAGGTGACAGAAAACTATTTACAAGCTTTAAAGATGAAATTGGTCAACTTACATATAGAGATAATGGAAAAGGAAAGGTTCTAGGTTGCGGAACCATAAGATCAAAAGAAAAAGATTTGATTGAAGATGTTATGTATGTAGAAGGTCTAAAGCACAATATGATTAGCAATAGTCAACTTTGTGACAAAGGTCACTTAGTTAAGTTTCAGAATGATAAGTGTATAATAGAGAAAGATGGAAAAATAGTGTTCGAAGCCCTCAGAGTCAAAAATCTTCACACACTACAGCTAGTAGAATTAAAGGAAGTCAATATATGTCTTGCAAAACAAAGAGTGAGGAAACTGATCTATGGCACAGAAGGTTTGGTCATGCTAGTACATCAATGATTAAGAAACTAATTAAGCATGATCTAGGGGATGGTCTCCGAAGCTAAAGCTAAAGAAATCTAGAATCTGTACAGCTTGCGCAAAAAGAAAGCAGACCAAGACTTCATTTCAGTCCAAAACAGTGGTAACAACTTCCAAACCTTTGGAAATCATTCATATGGACTTGTTTGGACTAATGAGGATAGTCAGTCTTGGAGGAAAGGTTTATGGCTATGTAATTGTGGATGATTACTCAAGGTACACTTGGGTATCATTTTTAGAAGACAAATCAGAAACATTCTCAGCCTTTCTAAAGTTCAGTAAAATAGTACAGAAGAATCAGAAATTTCAAATAGTTAGTATTCGATCTGATCATGGTGGAGAATTCAAGAATGAAGAATTTGTCAAATTCTATGAAGAAAATGGCATTGAACACAACTTCTCCGCACCAAGAACACCTCAACAAAATGGAGTAGTAGAAAGAAAGAACAGAACACTACTGGACATGGCCAGGACAATGCTTACAGAATATAATCTAACAAAGTACTTCTGGGCAGAACCAGTCAACAAAGCCTACTACATTATCAACCGGTGTATGACCAGACACCTTATGAACTCTACAAGGAAAAGAAGCCAAACATCAGTCATCTCCAACATTTTGGTTGTAAGTGTTTCATTTTAAATAATGGTAAAGACAATCTAGGTAAATTATATGCTAAAAGCGATGAAGGTTTCCTATTAGGAAACACTTCAAAACCTAGAGGTTATAAAGTATTTAATAGATGAACTCTAACTATAGAACAATCTGTTCATATTTTATTTGATGAAACTAATCCTTCTATTAAGAAAATATAATAAGAAGATATTGCTAAAGAATTGTGCAGGGATCTGGAACAAGCCTCACTTGAAGAGAAAGAATAAAATAAAGAAGATCCTCCACTAGAGGAACTTCAACAACAAGAAGACACATAGGAAGGACTACCTAAAAGATTGAGGTATCACAAAGATCAGCTAAAAGAAAATATAATAGGTGATCCTCAAGACAAGGTAAGGACAAGATGTATGACAATTTCCTGTGACTTTACTGCTTTGTTTCTCAAACAGAGCCTAAAACAATCGATGATGCACTAGAGGGTGAATCTTGGATCCTAGCTATGCAAGAGGAACTTAACCAGTTCCAACGCAGCCAACTCTGGACACTTGTTCCCAGACCTTCTGACCATCCAGTTATTGGGACCATATGGGTCTTCAGAAACAAAATGGATGAATCAGAAGTGATCACAAAGAATAAAGCTAGACTGGTAGCACAAGGATACTCTCAAGAGGAAGACATTGATTTCAATGAAACATATGCCCCAGTTGCTAGATTAGAGGCAATTAGAATATTATTGGCTTATGCATGCTCTCAATATCAACTTATTTCAGATGGATGTCAAAAGTGCATTTCTAAATGGTTTCATAAAAGAAGAAGTCTATGTTGAGCAACCACTAGGCTTTAAAGATACTAAGTATCCAAATCATGCTTTTCGATTAAAGAAAGCATTATATGGTCTGAAACAAGCTCCAAGAGCTTGGTATGAAAGACAAAGTACTTATCTTATATCACATGATTTTTCAAGAGGAAAAGTAGATAGCACACTATTTATTAAGAAATTTTTAGAAGGAATATTAATTGTTCAAATATGTTGATAATATTATCTTTGGTTCTACTAATGAATCATCTAAAAACTTTTTGAAGAACTAATGCAAAGTGAATTTGAAATGAGCATGATGGGTGAGCTTAATTACTTCCTTGGGTTGCAAATCAAGTAGACCAAGGAGGGTACTCACATTTGTCAAACCAAATACATTTCAGATCTACTATCTAAATATGGTTTTCATAAGTGTAAGCCCTTAGGAACACCCATGAGGTCAGGCATCAAGTTAGATAGTGATCCACTTGGCAAAATGGCAGACCAGAAGATCTATAGAGATATGATTGGATCACTACTCTATGTTACTGCCAGCAGACCAGACATAAAGTTTAGTGTATATTTGTGTGCTAGATTTCAAGCTGATCCTAAAGAATCACATGTAAATACTGTTAAAAGAATTTTTAGATATATCATAAATACAAGTAAATTAGGTCTATTGTATCCTAGATGCTCTGAATGTAAATTGCTTAGATATAGTGATGATGACTATGCTGGATGCAAAATAGATAGAAAAAGTATCAGTGGTACTTGTCAAGTTCTTGCAGGATGCTTGATCTCTTGGTCCTCTAGAAAGCAGAACTCAGTAGCCATGTCCACAACAGAAGCAGAATATATTGTAGCTGGAAGTTGCTGTACTCAACTATTGTGGATTAAGCATCAACTAGAAGACTATGGTCATACTCTACATGGAATTCCAATGCTTTGTGACAATACAAGTGCGATCAGCTTAACTAAAAAACCAATTCAGCACTCATAAACCAAGCGCATTGAGGTCAGACATCATTTCATCAGGGACCTTGTAAGTAATGGAGTTATTATACTTGAATTTGTTTCTAGAAATGATCAATTAGTAGACATATTCACCAAACCTCTACCTGAAGATAGATTTACATCTATCAGAGGAGAAATAGGTATGTGTATTCCTGATAAAAATTCTATGCACTGCATGCTTCTTTTGTTATTGGAAAATTTTCTAGGTCCTGAGACTTCGACTCTTTAAAAGTCGGAGTTTGGTACTTCGGCTCTCCTAAAGTTAGAGTTTGTGAAGTCAGGCATACCTTTTCTTTAAATAATAATATATACTAATTAAAAAAAATTGTAACAGTCACTCATTAAAATCTCGACCCTTCATTTTCTCATCTCGGTCATTTCACATTCCCCCTCCTTTAATAAGACCCTTTTCCCCTTCCTTCAAAACTCACACATTTCAAATCTCTTCGACTCCACCGTCGTCTTCCTACATGTTCCCGCGTTCGCCCTTCATCTCTACGGAACCAAGCTCGAACTCTCTGCGGATTTCACCTCTTCTTTGAGGAAAGGTAGGATCTTTAGCCTCTGTAGACCATCTCTACATCTTCTATATTATCCTTCTCAGACCTCCTTTTGTCGTTTGTCTAGATGGCTTCATCTAGGGCTCCTGAAGATTCTCTGTTCTCCTCGGAGCAGTTCCAATGACTGTCTTCGGCCAAAGCCTCTGTGTGCCCAGGAAAGATAGTAGATTTCAGTTAGCTATCGGGTAGATTAAGTTGGGTTGAGGAAACCCTAGCAGCCATGGGGTGGTTGAAGCTTTGTCAGATTTCTGAGCCGAGTTTCGAAAGTGCTATGAAGGCTTTCTTTCTGTCCCTCCAAATATCAGCAGACGGTTCTGTTATAGGCTCAGTGAAAGGAAAATCAGTCACCATCTTTGAGAAACTTCTTGTGGAACTTCTAGATTGTCCAGACTCTAGACATAAGATCAGTGAAATCATGCCCTTGGAGAATCAGAAAATGGGAGTCATTGGAAATCTAGGCTCCATCACTAAGCAAAGGCTCCTTGTCAATGATCTCTCTGCAGAGAAGAGATTGCTTCACTCAATCATCACCAACATCATCACTCTCAGGGCAGGTACACATTCATCCATTACTGTCCGAGATGGGAGATTATTATTTTGGGTAGTTCAGCGACACAAGGTCAACTTGCCGTTTATTATCTTGGAAAGGATGGCATGTTCCAAGAATCTGCAGGAGTACGTTCTATATGGGCCCGTGCTAACCCTTGTGTTCAGAAGATTTTCGGTGGACCTAACTGATGAAGTGTCCACCTCTGTCAAGAAGAAGATAGGGCTCTCCACTCTAAGGAGAAGCCACTATGTTTTGGAGAACAAGGCACAGAACATTTGGATTAAGGACTCTACTCCTCAGTGCACTCACGAGGTATTTTCAGATGAGGCACAGAGCTCCATTCCCCCTCAGGAATAAGCCGTAGCTACTCAAGAGCAAGTACAACCTCATGTCCCTCGTCAAGAATGAGATGCTCCTGAAGACTCCATAGCTCAAGTGCTAAGGGACCTAAGAGGAAAGGGTGTGGCTCAGGAAGAAGAGGTTCCCAGCACCACTCTAGTTGAGAAATCTTTTGAAGAATACCACTATGTGTCTCCACCTCGTATAGAGACCCAGCCTAGGTCTCAGGGGGAGACTAGTAAGAATCTGGATGATGTAGTCCAGTTAATATTGAAGAAGCAGTAGATGTTATCAGTCTTGTAGATGCAGATTCAATAGCTAGACGTCAGATTTGATTCATGTCTGAGGAGGTCCATCAGATGAAGGATCTCTTACTTCAGTTAGTATGCCAGACGGGCTGAACTATTTCCCAAGATCCCCCTGCTCAACCTAAGGAGCAGCACCAGCAGCAGCAACACTAATTTGAAGCAGCAGTTGTTCAACCTGGACGCATTGCGGTTCAGCCTGAGAAAGAGCCAGCAGTTGAATCAGAACATCAACCGCCAATACCTGAAGTGCAATCCTCTGAGCAACAGTTGGAGAAGAGTGATCAGGAGACAGACCCTCAGGTCCAGACCTTTAAGAGAAGGGTTAGGAGGAAGCTGATGAAGTCAAGTCAACCAGTCTTTCCCTCTTAATCCTCATCTATTCCTTCTCCCTCCACGGCTCAAGTTCCTCCAATTTGTGAACCCATCCATTTTACCCTTATATTTTGGTGATAACAAAATTTATGATTAATTAAATATATTAATATCATAATTTCCTAATAAATTAATTATGGAATTATCACTATGTGTAGTACACTAAAATGCTAAATCGATGTTCATTCAATATACATCGATTTCTGTTCAAAGTGCCACATCGATTTCACTAACAACTATTTGATAAGTTACACAATGATTTGATCGTGTAACGATTCGTTAAGTGAAACAACGATTTGGTCGCTGCAATGATTTGATAAGTGAGAACAACGATTTGCTCTCACAACGATTTGGTTTTCATAACGATTTCATAAGTGAGAACAACGATTAGCTCTCATAATGTTTTGGTTCTCATAACAATTTTATAAGTGAGAAACAACGATTTGATTCTGACATCGATTCGATAAGTGCCATAATGATTTGATCACCACATCGATTTCTCTCTCACATCGATTTCTCTCGTACATCGATTTAATAAGTGAGAACATCAATTTCACCAAAACATCAATTTGATAAGTTTCATAATGATTTGAATGCCACAACGATTTGATAAGTTTCACAACGATTTGAACGCCACATCGATTTGATAAGTTACATAACGATTTGGTCATTGTAACGACTCGATGAGTTCCACAACGATTTGGTTGTTGTAACGATTCGATAAGTCACAATAGTGACTTGGTCAATGTAACGATTCGATAAAGCAAACACCGATTTGATCACTGCATCGATTCTATAAGTAAAACAACGATTCGATACCTACATCGATTTGCTTATGTGTGAAACAACGATTTGCCCAGAACGATTGGCTTATAACGATTTGGTCAAACAACGATTCTCTTTCACTAAACAACGATTTGATCATTGTAACGTTTCAATAAGGCAAACAACGATTTGCTCTTTCTTAAACATCGATTTCCTTTATATTTCAAATGTCTTGGCGCCAAATGAAAAGTCAAAAATGTCTCTGACAGAATATTTTCTTTTATCTCTCTAGATCTCTTCTCTTCTGTCAGACAGAAAGGTGGTCACTTACTACTTCTGGGAGAAAACAGGAAGCATAGAGGTATGTGAGCTTTTTGACAGAAACACTGTTTTAGCTAAACACTTTCTTCTATGCTTATAGACCTCATAGAAGACCATGTGGTTGTCATTCTAAAGAAGAAAAAGAATAGAAAGATCAGCAACGACTAGAAGAGCTCCAACAGATCTCTTCAACGGATCTATTCAAAAGGCTTTCATATAAAAGAAGAAGCAAGGCTGAAGAAAAGTATAGAGCTTTCATGAAGATCTTTGAAGGAGTGTACAACTAGTGAGGAACCTCAACGCCACATACACTCAAAGGAAAAGAGAGAAAGAGCCTGAGCCAAAAAGAAGTGTTCAAGCAACTGAAGCACTCAAGCATTCAAGCTCCTTCTCCTCTCTTCACTCTCTCTGTGTGCGTCTTTGTAATATGGGGGAGAGTCTTTTCGCTGAGAGTTTCTTTTAGTTGGTTTTCATCTGTTCCAACTCTCAGCATTGTTCTTCCTTTTATAAGAAAGACTTTTGTCCAGTTGTAGGACTGTATACAGTGTAGAACCTAGCTAGGGGTTTGTGTCTAGCAGAACCGCACTGGGGTTTGTACCAGGAGGTTGGCTTCTTGACCTGTAAAAGAAGTGGGCTGCCTTCTTGACCGGGAAAGAGAAGAAGACCAGCTGGGGTGCTGGGTGTTGTATTGTCCGTAAGGGTGACTGTACCCTTGGTTAGTAAAATCCCAAGAGTTTGCTTGGGGACTGGACGTAGGACTTCCATGTGGGAAGGGCTGAACCAGGAAAATTCCTTGTGTCTCCTTGTGTGATTGTTTATTTGCTACCGCACTGCTACTCTTCATCACACTAAACTAACCAAATTTTTAAGTAATAATTTTATGTGTTTAACTTTTTATTTTAGATTTCAGAAAACCTATTCACCCCCCCTCTAAGTTAGCCTGCTGCCGTACCAAAAGGGCCAACAAGTGGTTTCAGAGTGGGTCTTTGAACATTCAAAGAAGATCCAACGATCTTAGAGAAAAGATCCATGGAAGCTCAAGGATTTGCTGAAGGGCAATCAGTCACCAGACCTCCATTCTTCGATGGAGAGGACTACCAATATTTGAAGATGCAAATGGAATGCTTCATTCGAGGCACAGACTTTGATCTGTGGCAGGTAATAGAGGTAGGTGATTATGTTGTTTCTCCTGCTGCTGGTACTACTGCTATTATAGTAGCAGATAAAATTTAATTATCTTTAAAATTTAAGGCTAAGATTTATCTATGTTGCACTTTATCTAAAATACAATTCAGTAAAGTATCCACATGTATGTCTGCTAAAGATATGTGGGACAAATTGAAACTCACATATGAAGGAATACCCATTACAGCTAAAATACCTATTACTCAAGTGTTTAAAGAAACAAGACAAGAAGCTATAACTCCATCTTCTCCAACTGTTACCATTCAAGGGGGGCAACAGGAAGCACCTCAGGAAGTTATCCTTCCACATGAAGAAGAAAATGTAAAGGAGGAACCTCAGATTGAGAGGGAGCCTCATATCTTTTTCAAAAAGGATATCTCTTAAGAAATAAGCATTAAAGAAGCTTCTGATGAAGAAGAAGCTGAGGATAAGGATCATAAATTTCTAGTAACTCCTCAGGAGACACCTTCAGTGAACAACTCATCAGGTAGCTTCAACATTAAAGAAGAAAAAGCCTTATCTACTCTTGATGAACAAAAGAAAAAGGCATTCAAATGGGTATGGTTAGTGGATGCTAAAAAAACATCCGATTGGTGACTACCAACTCTTCACTTCATTCCAATCTGAAGAGGAAGTAGTCATCCTTTATTTTTAGTTTTTGTTTTTAAACTTACATTTTTGTTTATTGTATTCAGTACACTACAATGCTACTAACAATGTTTCAAAGTTTTTTTTTTAATATAAATGTAGGTAAAATCTTGAAGACTTGACAAACAACATGTTAAAGGTCAAGACCAACAAGATCTGACTTTCCTCACATTAAGGGGCGTCTCATGCTCAGGGGGAACCTACACTAAAGGGGAGTCATTCATTCATGTCAATCATTGTTGAACCCCTCATATGGTAGAATTTTTCACAAAAAGGGGAGATAATGCATGGTAAGATCCTTCCTTTTTGGTTAGTGACAAAAAGGGGGAGAGTATGCATTATTTAGGAATTTTCTGTATCTTTATGCGTTAAGTATTTTTGTCAGAAAATTCTCATAAATTTTGTCATCACCAAAAGAGGGAGATTATGGAACCACTTCTATATTTTGGTGATAACAAAATTTATGATTAATTAAATATATTAACATCATGATTTCCTAATAAATATAAATTTATGGAATTATCGCTGTGTGTAGTGCACTAAAATGCTAAATCGATGTTCATTTAATATACATCGATTTCTGTTCAAAGTGCCACATCGATTTCACTAATAACGATTTGATAAGTTACACAATGATTTGATCGTGTAACGATTCGTTAAGTGAAACAACGATTTGGTCACTACAACGATTTGATAAGTGAGAACAACGATTTGCTCTCACAATGATTTGGTTTTCATAACGATTTCATAAGTGAGAACAACGATTTGCTCTCATAATGTTTTGGTTCTCATAATGATTTTATAAGTGAGAACAACGATTTGATTCTCACATCGATTCGATAAGTGCCATAACGATTTGATCGCCACATCGATTTCCCTCTCACATCGATTTCTCTCGTACATGATTTCATAAGTGAGAACATCAATTTGACCAAAACATCGATTTGATAAGTTTCATAACGATTTGAACGCCATAACGATTTGATAAGTTTCATAACGATTAGAACGCCACATCGATTTGATAAGTTACATAACGATTTGGTCGCTGTAACGACTCGATGAGTTTCACAACAATTTGGTTGTTGTAACGATTCGATAAGTCATAATAGCGACTTGGTCAATGTAACGATTCGATAAAGCAAACAACGATTTGGTCACTACATTGATTTGATAAGTAAAACAACGATTCGATACCTGCATCGATTTTCTTATGTGTGAAACAACGATTTGCCCAGAACGATTTGCTTATAACGATTTGCTTATATCTGTATAACGATTTGGTCAAACAAAGATTCGCTTTCACTAAACAACGATTTGATCGTTGTAACGTTTCAATAAGGCAAACAACAATTTGCTCTTTCTTAAACATCGATTTCCTTTATATTTCAATTGTATTGGCACCGAATGAAAAGTCAAAAATGTCTCTGACAGAAGATTTTCTTATATCTCTCTAGATCTCTTCTCTCCTGTCAGATAGAAAGGTGGTCACTTACTACTTCTGGGAGAAAACAGGAAGCATAGAGGTACATGAGCTTTTTGATAGAAACACTGTTTTAGATAAACTGTTTCTTCTATGCTTATAACCTTGTAGACCACCATGTGGTTGTCATTCTGAAGAAGTAAAAGAATAGAAAGATCAGCAACGACTAGAAGAGCTCCAACAGATCTCTTCAACGGATCTATTCAAAAGCCATTCATATAAAAGAAGAAGCAAGGCTGAAGAAAAGTATAGAGCTTTCCTGAAGATCTTTGAAGGAGTTTACAACCAATGAGGAACCTCAACGCCACATACACTCAAAGGAAAAGAAAGAAAGAGCCTGAGCCAAAAAGAAGTGTTCAAGAAACTGAAGCACTCAAGCATTCAAGATCCTTCTCCTCTCTTCACTCTCTCTGTGTGCATCTTTGTAATCTGGGGGAGAGAGTCTTTTCACTGAGAGTTTCTTTTAGTTGGTTTTCATCTGTTCCAACTCTCAGCATTGTTCTTTCTTTTATAAGAAAGACTTCTGTCTAGTTGTAGGACTGTATACAGTGTAGAACCTAGCTAGGGGTTTGTGTCTAGCAGAACCGCACTGGGGTTTGTACCAAGAGGTTGGCTTATTGACCTGTAAAAGAAGTGGACTGCCTTCTTGCCCGGGAAAGAGAAGAAGACCAGCTAGGGTGCTGGGTGTTGTATTGTCCGTGAGGGGGACTGTACCCTTGGTTAGTAAAATTCCAAGAGTTTGCTTGGGGACTGGACATAGGACTTCCATGTGGGAAGGCCCGAACCAGGATAATTCCTTGTGTCTCCTTGTGTGATTGTTTATTTGCTTCCGCACTGCAACTCTTCATCACACTAAACTAACCAAAATTTTAAGTGATAATTTTCTGTGTTTAAATTTTTATTTCAGATTTCAGAAAACTTATTCACCCCCCACCCCCTCTAAGTTAGCCTGCTGCCGTACCAAAAGGGCCAACACAATTGCCTTTGATCCTACTCCTCCTCCTCCATTTGCTGAAGTACCTCCTCCACCTCCTATTCAACCTACTCCTTCTATTTCTACCTCACTTTCCATTTCCACCTCACAGCCAACAATTGATCCTCTAATAAATACATCCATTTCCTCATTTCCTCTCAAGTATCATTTCAAAACTTTTGAGGTAAATGTTCCAAACCTTCACACCCAACCACCACATTTCTTTGCTTCTCTTCCTCCACCATCTATCTCATCCACACTTAGCTCTACACCAGGAATTTCATCCCGTGTAATCTCTCACAGTCATGGATCCCTCCTTCCACCTTTTGGTATGCTAGCACTCACCACTCTGAACAGCACATGAAATTGTTCACAGAATTCCTTTCAATCAAAGTCTTTCTTGAAGTTCATGGGATGCCAGACTACAAATTTTAAGACTAGCTCCCTCTTCTCATCAAAACTTCTGAAGTCCTTGTGGCTAATGTAAAATTAATTACACAAAAAAGCCACAGTCTTTCCCCCTCTGAGTTTGTTGACACCTACCCCTCTGAAGCCGAAAATTTCATATCAGCCAAGTCCAGAAAATCCACTTCTGACCGTCAACCAACACCTGAACCATAAGTTCTTTGACCTGTTTGGTACTCTCCTGAGAGATCTCCAGACTGACTTTGCTAGGATGAGGACCTTCAATGAAGAGAGATTCAAGCTCGGTTTACTAAATGTAAATAAATGGCAATGGAGGATGATCCTTCAAGGTAACAGACCCATTACTCCCTCCATGACAATTGGACTGCCCTTTGGACTGCATCCGAGCTTAGTAGGTGCCATTTCTTCTAAGAAGCAATTTGCCAACCTAGTTCTCAACATGCACATCCGAGCTTAGTAGGTGTCATTTCTTCTAAGAAGCAATTTGCCAACCTAGTTCTCAACATGCACATTAGGATAGCTGACAGATTCAAGGTGAAATACAACATTAAGCTATCCTTTCAAAGATTTGCAGTCATGTATGCTCCCAAGAGCTCTCAGCACATGATAGAATTTCAGCATTGCTTTGCAGAGTCTTAGAGACTAAATGAACAAGGATGGGTTGTAGCATATCCAGAGCTTAGTGCAGATTGTAGAAAACTAAAGTTATCCCCTGCTGTCTTTCTTCTCAAGGGCTATGACAACCTTAGGAAGTCTTCCTATGACAAATGGATCCAAAGATACATTGTCTATTATCAGGCCAAGGATGCAGCTTACTCCCAAGGACGTCACTGGAATGTCACTATTCATGACTTCCTATCCTTAGCTACTAAGAAGAAATTTGTTCCCCCCAAGTTTTCTTTGTCTGATGACAAATACCATAGAAGACTCAGCTAGTATCATCGTCGGCATGTCAAATCCTATAGAAAACTCCCTTCAATAGGCCCCTCCTATAAGATAGATAGCATTCTGTTTGAAAATTTCTTCCCTTAGAATGAGAAGAAGCTTTGGGATCTTCTTCAGCCCTTTCTCACACGCATCCCATCCTCTCTATATCTCCACTTTTACATCCTAATGTAATCATTTCAGCAATGAATATAAGTATGTTTTTCTCCTTGCTGTCTTTTCTTACCTTTCTATTAATGTTACAAAGGGGGAGAAAGAAAGATTAAAAACAATTGCTTATGCGAATCAAACTTGTTTTAACTAACATTGTAAAAAGTTCGTGTCATTAACAAAAAGGAAGAGAATTGTTGAGCAACTCTTTTTCTATCTCTTCTACTAAAATATCTATCACAATATTTTTTTTATGACAAAACCTGTTAATATTTTCACCTTTGCTATTTATGGAAATCAAAAAGCTATTATATATACAATCATACCTTCTGACAAAAACTATGCCTACACAGATTCTAAGTCCACAACGTATACTGTTTATCACAACAAAATTTTTTCTAAGTCTACAACGTATATTGTATATCACTCTAACTCTGACTCTTGACTCTGACTCTTGAAGAGTCGAAGTAATGCTTTCATCAAATACACTCCGACTTCTGGAAAGTCGAAGTCTGGACACTCCGACTTCTGTAAAGTTGAAGTCTGGCAACACTCTGACTTCTGAAAAGTCGAAGTCTAGCAGAACTCTGACTCCTTAAAAGTCGAAGTCGAGCCTTACTCCGACACCTTGAAAGTCGAAGTCTCTATATCATTTTAAGCCTTACTTCAACTCCTGGAAAGTCAAAGTCTAAAGGAACTCTGACTTCTTAAAAGTCGAAGTTGGGCATACTCCGACTTCATATAACTAGAAGTCCGCTATGTATTTGTTGGCACTCTGACTTCCCAAAGAAGTCAAAGTCATTGCTTTCTCACTCTGACTTCAATAAAGTCGAAGTTTATTGTCTCTATTAGTCTTACTCCGACTCCTTAAAAGTCGAAGTATCTCATGTTGTTTATTGCATATCTGTACTTAGCTAAAAAAAATCAAACCTGTATTTATAAGTACTAGTTAACATACATCATTACATGAACTCAGCATTGAAGTATATCTTACTTTGAAAATGTTTTCTTAAAAATTCAAGTATTATTTTTGGCAGGAAATATATTTTATTCAAAATTATTTTTCTTCTGAGTAGTATCTCTTCTGGGATCTGTAATATATAAGATATATTTGCTATCTCTTTTTCTTACTGAAATATAAATGATCCATGGTTGAAGGATGGTCAAAAATTAAATGCTTGATAAGTCTTATGGGCTATCTGTCAGAATCTACCTACTACTATCAGAAATACCATGACTTTTAGAAGAAAAACGTGTGTACTTGTCTGCTCATTATTAAATGTTCTGAACTTCTGTCTGAATGATTTCATATGTTATCCTATATCACCTACCTCCAAAGGCATGTATGGAGGGATTTGATCTTATCCTATCCTTTCAGGTTTGCAGAACATTTAATAAGAATTGCTAAATCTCTACACAAACCATGGAACCTGCAAAACAATCATAAAAGAATCCTTCAAGCATGAACTACAACATATAACTTAGAGACGTTAGGACTCATGAAGCGAAGAATTTGATTGACAAACCTATGAAGATCAAAGCTTCCATCTCAACGGCTATCTCCTTCAAATAGCTAGCTTCCAACGGCCAAATTCAAACGGGCAAAAAGTTTGAAGCTTATATATGAAGCCGAAGCTTGGAGATGCACAGGGACATGATTAGAAGACTTAAAAGCTTACACTTCACTCCCAACCAAAAGCTAGAAGAGCCAATCAAAGAGAAAGAGAGCCATGCCTCAGTCTTAGACTTTTGCTCTCCTTCTGTAATTGAAGTCTTCTTCGTTTAGTGGAATATTGCAATTCAGATCTTCTTCAGTCCACTTCTTTGTTTCAGAAAGAACCTGAGTTTCACTCTCATCTATTTTTATTTCTGAATTTCTGTGTTTGCTCATTATTGTTGAGCTGACACACAAGGTTTGATACTTCTGTGTAAGGAAACCTGCAGGAGGTTTGTATCATGTTGTACCCCTCTTGTGAGGGGAAGATATACAAGTGTAGATAGTCTTTGTACCCCTTGTTTAAGAGAAGACTTGCTGAGAGCAAGTAAGTTTGCAATTCCTCTCTGGTTTGAGAGAAGGCCAAGTGTTCTTGGCAATTTAGTGAAATCTCAAGTGGTTTCTTAGAGACTGGACGTAAGACTTTCATGTAGGAAGGGCCGAACCAGGATAAAACTCTTTGTGCCTTCATATGTGATTGATTCCGCCAAGTTTTTCACTTGTTTCATAGACATCACACTAATTACTAATGAAGTTATTTATTGTTGTTTATCTTTTAGATAAAAACATTTTAAGGCGCAAAGAAGTCCTATTCACGCCCCCCCCCCTCTAGGACATCTATAGTGCCATCTCGATCCAACATCTACCAGATAATTGGAATGAAGGAAGATCTTCCAACTTATGCACGTCCAAGTTTATCAGTAGCAAGTTCCAACGTTGTTTCTACAGGTAATAAATGCATCTTAGACTAGATAAGTCTTCTGTCAGATAACCTATACCTCTTTTACTCTTTTTCAATGTTTCCTACTGATAGCTTGTTACTTCAAGGAGGTGCTTTTCTATCTAGCAGAAAAGAAGAAATCATATAAGTCAGCAAAAAGAGATCTTCACTCAGATAGGAAATAATACTTTAAACATATGAAGTACATTTGATATTCCATTGGGCGGCAAGGACATTTTCAAAGTCAATTGATGTGTTTAAAAGTATATAAACACCAATCGATATGTAATTAAACAACATCAATTGGAATAATATTAAAGTCATTTGGTTACCAATCAATAAAATATAGTATTTAGAACACTAATTAGATTATTATAACACCAATCGATATGTTATAGGTCATATGTTCACCAATCGAAACACCAATCGATAGAAGCTCTGACCACCAATTGAAATGAAACTTAACACTAGGGTTGTTAATGGGCCGGGCCTGGGCTGGGCTTAGATGAACCCGGCCCAGGCCCTACTCATTAATATGAAAGCCCAAGCCCAGCCCAAGCCCGAGCAATGTCAGGCCGGGCTGGGCTGGGCCAATATTTACAAAATTGTAAAGCCCGACTAAGGCCCGGCCCGGCCGAATACTTAAATAAAAATTAAATTAATAATAAAAATAGTATATTTAATAATATAAAACTTATAATCTCATTCAATTAGGTAGAGTTTTCATGTTCCTTATTTAATTTGTTTGAAAAGAGAGTTTTTAACTTTTAAATAAGTAAAATAACATAATTTTAACTAAGTAAAATTTATGATTTGAAAAGAAAACAGGTTGGGCCGGCCCATCGGGCCGAACTTAAAGCCCGAGTTCGACCCATGGGCTTAGTCGGGCTGGGCTTTTAGGCCCTACTAAAAACTCATGGGCCGAAAAGAGTCTTGCGGCCCGGCCCAAAATCGGGCCAAGCCCGCGGGCCTGTCGGGCCGGCCCGGCCCATTGACAGCCCTACTTAACACCAATTGAAATACTTGGTCAGTAATCGATTATCTATTGAAACTTTGACTAGTCAAGATATGAACTTCGACTGCTATGAGTCTAAGTCGAAATCGCATTTCGACTACTAAGAGTATCAAGCAGTCAGTGAAGTGGGACTTCAACTGGTAAAGAAAAATAACGCAGTTAGTCGAAGTGGAACTTCAGCTGGCCCAGAATATAATGATGTCAGTCGAAGTGGAACTTTGTATATGACGAAGTGAGCTTTACATATGATGAATTGAAGCTTCGCGTGTGACGAAATTAGCTTCATATATGAAGAAGTGATACTTTGGATGACAAAGTAACAGTTCAGTGCAACGAATAATGGTAAAAGACTGACTTACTTATGCAGGTACAGTCGCTCAGCGCACATCTAGCCACATCACCATACTTCAAATTTTTCTGAAAAATGTTAGTAAAACAGAATGAGCATAAAAATGCCTAGTAGGTTGCCCTGTAAAATTGTAGTGACACGATCGTTCCGGATTCATGTTTATTGGTTTTAGAGTGGTGCTCTTGACCAAGAGGTGGTCATTGAGCCTTAGTCGAGGTTTTCGTGCATCGTGTGGGCGTTGTGGGCCGGAAGTTCTAGACCAAACAACCTGTTGGTTCACTCTTTTTGAATGCGACGGGGCAAGTCGTCATGATTTAAACGCGATGGTCTCCTCCGTCGCGATTCACATAACTGCCTTTGTGTTGAGCGACGCATTGGGTTTCATTTGGTGACGGTTGTGGTCATCGCATTTAACTCTTAAAACGCGACGTCTGCCTATGTCATGATTTTGAATGTGACATAAATGCTCTGTTTCGCCTAGACAGAGCAGAGGAGCTCTGTCCAGGTGAAGGGGAAAGGCTGTTGAGGGCTTTCCCTGGTGTTTCGGCTTTCTGGCGGCTCATGCGGCGTGGGTTCCATGCGGGGATGGCGTCCGGAGTGTGGACATGCTGGTGGTGAGGTGTTCTTCACGTTCTTCAGACTCGTTCAGTCGGTAGGGAGACTTCCTACTTGTATTACTTTGTTTTTAATGGGTTTAAAGGGGAGGAAGCATGTATGGGTGGTTTCCATGACATGGTTATCATGCTTACTGCTTCAGTTTGATAATTGTATCAAATATGTGTGGGTTTCCCTGGTGGAGAAGGTCGGCTCGGCCTAAGGGCTGAACTCACTGTCGGGTTTGAAACGCGACGGGGTGCATCATCACGTTCATGGCATGAAAGTGATGCCATGCATCGTCGCATTTCCGTTTTTTTCCGATGTGCTGGGCGGTGCTTTGGACGCGACCACTCGACCCATCGCGTTCTTCTTGAATGCGACGGTGTGGTCCATCGCGACTTAGTGTAATGATTATTGTGGTCCATATCGCGACATGTTGTGCCATCGCGATTTGGATGTTGACAGTCGTGTTGACCGATTGGGCCTGAAGGCGACGTATCGGGCCGTCGCGATTCTGTCGTGACACTGGGCCCTATCGCATTAGGGTTTTGAATGGCATCCGGATAGGCCGTAGTGATTTGAAAGGTGACGCCTGTGTCCATCGCGTTTCAGCTTCTGTGGTTTGTTTACAGTGGCTGAGTAGTGAGGTTCTAGTGTGAACCTAGCCTTGGTCTTTTGTTGTCTCTTAAAGGTTACTTAAGATGGTTTATGTTAGTAAAGTATGAGTAGTAGTGTATGGATAGTAGTGCTTATTGTTTATTGTGTTTATTGTTGCTATGGAGGTCATGAGATGACCAATGACAAGTGAGGTTATTATATGATAATGTGGTTCATGTATGTATCAGTGTAGGTTGGCTTGGAGGTCACGCAATGACCGGTGACAAGCGAACTATGATATTATTGTATCGTGGTTTATAAATAAAGGTTGTATAAGTATGTATCGTGGTTTGTGCATTTGCCGAGCTTGGTGGTCCGCCGCATATCCAGAATGCCTCTTCAGTCGGGTACCCCAGGTTCTGTGTGAGCCAAGCACTTGTGTTTGTTGTGCTCAGGGCGTGTCCGGTACGGTGTGTACCACTGAGGTCTGAGTCATCTTCCTGGACACCCTCACTCCTATGTTTGAGTTGTACGTCTGGCTGAGGGAAAGACAACTTGGCGCAGTGACTTGTGTTTGTGGGTGTGCAGTTGCTTGTAGCGCACTCGTGGTAGGGGGGACGGACACCAGTAGACGTACTAGTCCCCAGCTAGTCCAGTGTTTCCAATGCCACACTTTAGGGATCTCGGGCCGAAGTCCCTAAAGGTGTCAGACATGGGCCTGTAGCTGTGTGGTCTGCAGGTGTGGTGTTGGTTGGTCTCCACTATTCTTTGGCTTGTAGTTGTGGAGCGGTAGTTGGACCTTTCGTCTGTGACTGCGAGACTGAGAGGTAGTTCCTATGCTATGTTGTTCGAGTTAGATACTGGGTCGTGAACCAGTAGTCTGTTCCCATGTGCTGGCATCGTTCTTTCCGACTCGTGCTTTGCCAGTGCTTGTGCCTCATAAGTGGTGTCTCACCAGTTGTTGTTTGACTCGATGTGGTGTGCCTTAGTGGTGGCACAGTTGTGGTTGTGGTTCTATGGTGTTACCTCGTGGTAGTAGGTACCTATACCTTTCATAGGTAACTTTGTGTTGTGGTACGTTGTGTACCAGTCTCCTCCGATGTTGAGGTGGACTTGTGTTCTGTGTAGGTCGTGTGGTGTGACCTTCCACCTGGTATGTTTTACCCTTGTTCGGGTATGTTTCCGATTATGGTTTTAGTGTGTGGTGGATTGGCTTGCTGATGCCAGTCCTATTACCCTACATGAGTAGGTTGCCTATGTGATGACCCTGGATATTTATGCCCAATAAGGCTCCATATGCAGATCCGCCTCCAGCGAACGGATCGAAGTCTCACAAGGGATAGCTTACACACGAGTCCAGTAAGAATATAAAAGACAACCACACAGTATAAGACACAAGAAAGTACATGTGCTTATACCTGCATATATAACAATTTACAACTGTCTCAATACATTATTACATGTCCAATTAAAAAGTACAACTACCTGGGGCATACCCCGAGGGAGCACAAGCTCATACAACACAACTATCACTACTACTGGTGGTACAAGTCTGTCACAACGCTTTCGCAAGCCATACCAACGGTAGGCCCTGAAAAGAACTATAGATGAGTAAGCCTCCACAAGTCACAGGCTCAGTAGGGGACCACCCAAAACAACACACATCACTGAAGAACCTCAACCTCAGAGGGTCTCATTGGTAACTCAAATAGCCAAACCATATCATGCTCACCACAAAGCATACTTAGAAACCACTAAACATAATTTCATCAGTTGATACAAAGCTAGGAAAGAAGAAGAGACTACAGAACTAGCACAACACCACTAGTCCGCTCAACAATTGTAAAGCCTAGGCCACAAGCCTCATAGGCAAATCATTACTACAACTGGTCGCCTAAGCTACAAGCCACATAGGCAATCCACTGCCTAGGCTACAAGCTTCACAGGCGAACCTCAAACACATGGGTAACAGGACTACTGACCAAGAGCTCGTCCATTACACCCCCAAACCTCGATATGTTCAATGTCACACATAAGGTAGCAGGACTGGCTTCGACGATGCCAACCATCACATGCTAAAACTATATTCAGAAGTTTACCCGAAGAAAGGTAAAACACAACGAGTGGAAGGTCTCACCACACGACCTCCATGAAGCACAGCTCCACCACACCACTTGAAAAGGCTGGTACACCACGTACCATGAGAAACAAGTACCTACGAAGGGTACATGTACCTACCACCATGAGGTACCACCACTGAATCACAATTACAACTGTGTCAACACTAGGACACACCTTAACGGGTCAAACCACAACCAACGAATCACTGCACACAATCCACGATCACTAGCAAAGCACGAGTCGGAAAAAACGACGCCATCATACGGGAACTGACTACTGGTTCATGATGTCAGTATCCAACCCAGACAACACAACACAAGAACTACCTCTCAGTCTCACAGTCACGGACGAAAGGTCAAACTGCCACTCCACAAGCGCAAGTAAAGCCAAAGAACAGTGGAGACTAACCAACATTACACTTGTAGACAACAAAGCTACAGGTCCATGCCGACACCTTTAGAGACTCTGGCCCGAGCTCCCTCAAGTGAGGCACTGGAAAAACAGGACTAGTTGGGGACCAGTATGTCTACTAGTGTCCGTACCCCCAACCACGAGCGCGCTACAAGCGACTGCACACCCACAAACACAAGTCATGCCCTCTATCGTCTTTCCCTCAGCCAGACGTACTACTCAAACACAGGAGTGAGGGTGTCCAGGATAGATGACACAGACCTCGACAGTACCCAGTACCGGGGCAAGCCCCGAGCACACACACGTGCCCGGCTCACACAAAACCTGAGGCACCGAACTAAAGAGGCATTCCAGAATAGGCTCTGGACCACCAAACTCGGCAACGCACAACTACGATATATACCTGTATATTCTTTATTACAAACCACGGTTCAAATGTGAGGTATAGCTTGTCTTGGTCACACTGTGACCTACAAGCTAACCTACACAGACACATATATAAATCATGGTAACCAATCATACCTGGACTATCATTGGTCATCTCATGACCTCCATTGCCACATAAACACAATGTACAATAATCATACACTAACTCTTAACTTTACTCAAACTATACTAGTTAAACCATCTTTATCAACCTATAAAAGACGTCACAAGACTGAGGCTAGGTTCACGCTGGAACCTCACTGCCCAACCATTACAATCAACATATTAAACCACAATAGAGTATGTGCTATGCACACACCCAAACCACATAAGTACCATGTCAATTACGTAAACAACACGCTAACTATGTAAACGACACGCTCAAGGAGCGCTACAGGTGCCAATGCACCACTTACCACTGCCATGCACAACGAACCACAATAATCGAATAATCATGCCAACATGCACAACATAAAGCACCTCAGACCTGTTAAGGCGACAAGGTCCAACGTTGCTGTCACGTCCCGAGAATTTTGCAGCGGATATTAATGATGCGGAATATAATTCGAGTCGATATCCCGAGATGTGAACAGTCGGCAAATAAGCCTCTAGCTAGCACCCGCTAAATTTATAACGATATACATCATCATAGGGCTCAAATATTGAACTCAACTAATCATGTATTGAAATCTCAACTCAATGTATTCCAAATGGAAACTATTACAGGACTAAGACTCAATAAAAAGGAAAAATACATTTTATTCCTCACTTCCTACTACATGAATCTATCAGTCAAAGCAAACTACTATAACTAGACTCATATTTGGAACGCTCATCACTTGAACGCATTCCCATCCTTGACTAGCTCTTCCTCTTGAACTTCATAGTCACCTAGATTGGGTAAAAGTAGGGGATGAGCAAACTAGCCCAGTAGGATTTATATCTCAATGTGCGGGCAATGATATAAGTGATTAGCAATTTAGAACTAGGTAAGCACGATGAATGTCATGATATGCATGTGCGAATAAAACTCATTAAAACATGATACATGAAACAAGCTAGAGGGAGTGATTATGATAGAACAAGATTTGTGAACAAGATGACAAGATAGAACTAGCAATAGATCACTTTGTACAAGCACGCAAGATTTCAATTGATGTCAAGAACGCAATATATCACTAATTGCATTAAATGCAGGATGGCCATATCACGCAAGCAAGCAAGCAAGAATGTACGAGCACGATAATGTAAACACTAATCAGGCACATAGACACTAATGTACACCAAGAAAAGATCCATCAAGAATGTACACCAGGACATGTGTATGTGGTTAATGTATCTATCATTCAACAAGCAAGCAAGACTCCCAGTGCAGATGCAACGCCAGTAATCATTATACCCCATGGTTAACTATATATTTATGACTCTCCGTCATTGGGGCTAGACTGGAGCCCTTGGACACTCGCCGTGCCAGGCCAGCATCTCATGTAAAATTTTAAATGTAGATACCCACAGTCATTAATAATGGCCAGTGAGAGTTTCAAAATGTAGCATGTGTAATGTCATGTTCATGATGATGATGGGAACAAGTAATAAGTAATTGAACATGATTTCATGATAACATTGGTCAAGAGATAAATTCAACAGCATAACGGCACGATTTATAATTTAGTTCAATCTTTACATTAATGGCTTTAGTCTTGATTGTAAATCACACTCGCGAGAACAAGAAGAGAAAGGTAGTGCACGCTATCTCCAGGGAACTTTAATGGTACAACCAACTCGTCGGCCATGTGGGAATCCATGGTCAGAGGAGATTTACGGAGTCCTTGGAGAATAGGTCACTAGTCTACCGACTCGGAACGACCGGTAGAGAGCTTCCAAATTCCCAAGAAAGGGCTGCCTAGACGTGTAAGTGTGTAGTGATGTACGCGTCTCAATTCACGGTCTCAAACTCGGGGAAAGCACTTAACATGATGGCATGCAATGGACAATGCATTTAACTACACATGGGTTTACAAGATTTTAAGATAATAATTATCGTTTAAATCAAGCTAGAACGGTAACAAGAGTAAATCACAAGTTTCATGAATGATCATATCATTAACAAAGCAATTAAAATAATATTCATGTAATTATGGCTTTTTAAATGGGTTAATCACTTTTAGGCCATTAAATAAACCATCATGCAATGATCAGACCTAAGACATGTGAATTACACGCTAAATATCATATTTAAACAGACCTCAGGTATAGCAGTAAGTTTTGTAAAAGAAATAGGTGGGGTTTCATGAAAAATCCTGAGGTCACGACAGACCCTTGTAAGGATGGCGACGGGGTCAGATTAGAACGCGGCAGTGCCTTGTAAGGATCGCGACAGGCTTGTCTGATCAGGCAGGCAGTTCGTGACGGGTTCATATGAAGAAGGTGACAAGGGGGTCAGAACAGGCAGAGAGATAGCGACGGGGCGCTCGTCGCGTTTAGAACGCGACGGGTTTGCTGTCGCAACAAGACCTCAGAATGCGGCCTATCGGGCCGTCGCGTTCAAAGGGTCTGCGCCTGAATCTGACAGAGAAAGGACATGTTCTTGGATTACGGTCCAGAACTGCCTTATATTGACACATGGTGCTTCAAAAATAGAGAACAAACTGTACAGTGCATGAAAAATAACGAAACTAGTTTTAAACCAACCTAGACATGCAAGGGTGCTTCCAGTAAATCGAAATTAGAAAACAAGGATGATTTCTACATGCTTGAATGAAGTCAAACACAAACGTAGAACCAAGTGCAACCTGAAAATGTAGTATCATGTAGTGACCCTCTTACCAAGCTTATAACTCTCTAACTAATGATATTTAGACAAAACGTTCAACACAAAACATGACCAGGACAACTAGTAGAAAAACTTTCATGTTGGGGTTTGCTCTAATTCGGTCTTGAATCACATGCAGCATATAAAGAACATAAAAAGCCCTAACAGTGTGTGACTTTGGAAAAATGCTTATAATTCAAAATCTACTCATTGAAATTCAATGAAACCAGTGGGAAACGAAAGTTAACTTGATGCTCTACACATTGGTATAGGATATGTTAAGTTTTAGCCTGAGAAAACCTACCTTATGGGTTGAAGAAGTCCCATTTTTCCATAAAACCCGTGTTCAGACCACTTGCATGAGAACACTTACTACATGCACTATACTGCATGAAAATTGTTCATACTAGTTGGGTTAGAAAGTAGACTAGACCCTCTTTCTAGGGGTTTAAGCCTTGCAAGGTTTGGTTATGGTTTGACTCATCTTTGGTCGACTTCAAGTGGACGGTTTATGCAGGTCGCAGCAGACAAGAAGAGGAAGAAGAACGGCTTGGTGTGGGCGATCTCCTGCTCCCCAGCCGTCAAGAACTCCTCCACATGACCCCAACAAGATGTAAACTCGTCTCCAAGGGTTTGGTGAAGAGTATTTAGCATCCATGGTGTTTAGGAGTCCTATTGTAACTAGGAAAGAAGAGTTGCGGTTTGACATACTAGTTCCAATTTTGAGGATTTCTTCCTCCATTTGAGTGTGTGAGGCTTTAGGAAACCTCCCACCATAGTTAAGCATGAATTGGGTTGCCAAGAATGCAAGATCTCTTCTCAATTCAACTCTAATTACCTCTTTCTAATTTCAACTTATTTAGAGTTACAAATTTCCATGCATTTTCTAGCTTTATTTGATTTTTAGGCCAAATGTTGTCCATTGGCCCAATTATGATAATGGGTCATCAATATATAATGTTGGAAGTCTCCCTAACATTTTATTTAATTTATGGTTGCATCGTATTTCGTGTTAACAGTTTCCGACTTGTTTCCTAATTGGATAATCGGTCACAATAACTCTTAAACCTAGTCCAAATGATTTTTATGGACCCAAATTTCTTGATGGGTCATTAGAGGATATATTTGAAGTATGTATATGATTTTTATTTAATTTTCTGATTCATCCAAGTACGCGTGATAATGTTTTTTCGACTTATTCATGAATTACGATAATAAGTCGCGATACACTTTAAACTGGATAATCTGATTTTTTTTGGCACAAATTTGTATGTGAAACATTTAGTAATAATGTTTAGGGTTGATTTATAATTTTTACGGAATTTTCCAATGTGTTTTAGAACATACGATGATTATACGTATGTTTAAATACTCTGGTATTATGGAAATTATTTATTTCTATTTATTCACATTTTTTTACTTATTAAAATTTCCGGGGTGCTACACCCTCCCCCACTTAAGATAATTTGGTCCCCAAATTCCTTGATCATTAATTGGCTCTCGATAATTATGATCCTTGAGTTGGTTTTAGATTTAATTCCTCTAACTTATTTCAACATCGTGGATGCTAGTACAACATCTACACCTATGGCCACCCGTACTATTCATTTGGTTCCTTCCACTCATGTTTTCCTTCCACGGTTGTTATAACTCCATCTTACTGCACCAAAGGAACTATGGTATAATTACTAGATTAACCCTTTCTAATTTCTCCTTAATGACCTCCCCCACTTAGATATGTACTAATAAGAAAAACATGATAAGATCAGTCTGGGGGTTTAACAATCATACCTCCTTCCGGAAGCTCCGCTTGCGTTATTGCATTCACGCGTCCTTGACGCTTTACCACTCCTTGGTTCCTTCCAACTTGGTCTTTTAGCATGGGACAGTTCGGTATACGATGTTCATGACTCCCACATCGCAGGTAAGCCCCGGCCTTCTTCCAGCACTTGTCCGCTTGGTGCCCAGGCTTGTCGCAAAAGTTACAATATTCCGCCATCATTGTTTCTTCTACTTTGATCTTTTTCTCCATGCCATAACCCTCCTCAGTGGTTGGCCTTTTGTTGTTGTTGTAGTGGTTTTTATTGTTGTTGTTGTGGAAAGTTCCAGTTGTATCGATTGATCCTCTTTTTATGGAGGTCGGCTTCGAGATGTCTTTCCCCTTTATGCCTTCCACCTTAGCCATAGTGTCCTCTACTAGTTGAGCTCTTTGGACCATCTCAGTGTAGGTTTGGATGTTGTGTGGTTTGAGCTTTTCAATGAACATGGGCCTGAGCCCATCCATGAAATGGTTAGCCTTTAGTCTTTCAGTTCCCACCAGGTGTGGGGCATACACAGCCAGACGTGTGAACTGAGCCTCATCCTCAGCCACGGACATTCCTTTTTGTTTTAGTGCAGCAAATTTCGCTGCCTTCTTTTCCTTAACTCTTTCAAAGAAGTATTTTCCTCGGAAGATGACCAGAAATCCTGCCCACTCTAGCTCAACTACATTTGGCAGATGGGTCGATGAAGCCTTCCACCATGCTCGGACATCCTTTGTAAATTGGAAAGTGGCCAGTACAACTTTTTCCTATTAGTGCATTGCATAACTTGGAAAATCCTTTCTATTTCTTCCTGCAAGTTCTCTGCTTCACCCGGATCAGGGGATCCAGAGAAGTGAGGAGGGTTCAAACTCCTAAAGATGCGGTGTAAATCACCCGCTCCATTCCTAGCAGCAGCAGCAGCCTGATTTTCAGCCTGAACCACATTTTGTAAAGCCTGAGTCAATCCAGCCACGGTTTCTTGCATAGCTCGCCACTGATTGCGAGCCATTGTAGTTGGGTGTAAGAGTTATGAGGGTTCCAGAGGAAAGGATGGAAACCAATTAATGTCTCTAGATACATTATAAAAGTCAATGGGTAGGAGTGTTTAATTCTTTTTAACATATTCCCAGTCTCTACCCATTCTCACCAGGTACTATATTTAATTTCTATGACCTAGGTTCCACAGGTATCTCTTATTCCTGAGACATATATCCTATTTGGTTTTCCTAGGCTCTGATACCACTAAACTATCACGTCCCGAGAATTTCGCAGCGGATATTAATGATGCGGAATATAATTCGAGTCAATATCCCGAGACGTGAACAGTCGGCAAATAAGCCTCTAGCTAGCACGCGCTAAATGTATAACGATATACATCATCATAGGGCCCAAATATTGTACTCAACTAATCTTGTATTCAAATCTCAACTCAATGTATTCCAAATGGAAATTATTACAGGACTAAGACTCAATAAAAAGGAAAAATACATTTTATTCCTCACTTCCTACTACATGAATCTATCAGTCATAGCAAACTACTATAACTAGACTCATATTTGGAACGCTCATCACTCGGACGCATTCCCATCCTCGACTAGCTCTTCCTCTTGAACTTCATAGTCACCTAGATTGGGTAAAAGTAGGAGATGAGCAAACTAGCCCAGTAGGATTTATATCTCAATGTGCAGGCAATGATATAAGTGATTAGCAATTTAGAACTAGGTAAGCACGATGAATGTCATGATATGCATGTGCGAATAAAACTCATTAAAACATGATACATGAAACAAGCTAGAGGGAGTGATTATGATAGAACAAGATTTGTGAACAAGATGACAAGACAGAACTAGCAATAGATCACTTTGTACAAGCACGCAAGATTTCAATTGATGTTAAGAATGCAAGATATCACTAATTGCATTAAATGCAGGATGGTGATATCACGCAAGCAAGCAAGCAAGAATGTACGATCACGATAATGTAAACACTAATCAGGCACGTAGACACTAATGTACACCAAGAAAAGATCCATCAAGAATGTACACCAGGACACGTCTATGTGGTTAATGTATCTATCATTCAACAAGCAACCAAGACTCCCACCGTAGATGCAATGCCAGTAATCATTATACCACATGGTTAACAGTATATTTATGACTCTCTGTCATTGGGGCTAGACTGGAGCCCTTGGACACTCGCCGTGCCCGGTCAGCATCTCATGTAAAATTTTAAACGTAGATACCCACAGTCATTAATAATAGCCAGTGAGAGTTTCAAAATGTAGCATGTGTAACGTCATATTCATGATGATGATGGGAACAAGTAATAAGTAATTGAACATGATTTCATGATAACATTGGTCAAGAGATAAATTCGACAGCATAACTGCACGATTTATAATTTAGTTCAATCTTTACATTAATGGCTTTAGTCTAGATTGTACAGTACATGAAAAAATAACGAAACCAGTTTTAAACCAACCTAGACATGCAAGGGTGCTTTCAGTAAATAGGAATTAGAAAACAAGGATGGTTTCGACAAGCTGAATGAAGTTAAACACAAACATAGAACCAAGTGCAACCTGAAAACATAGTATCATGCAGTGACCCTGTTACCATGCTTATAACTCTCTAACTATTGATATTTAGACAAAATGTTCAACACACGATAGGACCAGGACAACTAGTAGAAAAACGTTCATGTTGGGGGTTTGCTCTAATTCGGTCTTGAATCACATGCAGCATATAAAGAACGGAAAAAGCCCTAACAGTGCGCGACTTTGGCAAAACACTTATAATTCAAAATCTACTCATTAAAATTCGATGAAACCAGTGGGAAACGAAATTTAACTTGATGCTCTACACGTTGGTATAGGATATGTTAAAGTTTGGCTCGAGAAAACCTACCTTATGGGTTGAGGAAGTCCCATTTTTCCATGAAACCCGTGTTCAGACCACTTGCAAGAGAACGCTTACTACACGTAGTATACTGCATGAAAGTTGCTTATTCCAGTTGGGTTAGAAAGTAGACTAGACCCTCTTTCCAGGCGTTTAAGCCTTTCAAGGTTTGGTTATGGTTTGACTCATCTTTGGTCGACCTTATGTGGACAGTTTATGCAGGTCACAGCAGACGAGAAGGGGAAGAAGAACGACTTGGTGCGGGCGATCTCCTACTACCCAGCTGCCAAGAACTCCTCCACATGACCCCAACAAGTTGTAAACTCATCCCCAAGGGTTTGGTGAAGAGTATTTAAGCATCCATGGTGTTTAGGAGTCCTATTATAACTAGGAAAGAAGAGTTGCAGTTTTGACATACTAGTTTCCTATTTTGAGGATTTCTTCCTCCATTTGAGTGTATGAGGCTTTAGGAAACCTACCACCATAGTTAAGCACGAATTGGGTTGCCAAGAATGCAAGATCTCTTCTCAATTCAACTCTAATTACCTCTTTCTAATTTCAGCTTCTTAAGAGTTACAAATTTCCATGCATTTTCTAGCTTTATTTGATTTTTGGGCCAAATGTTGTCCATTAGCCCAATTATGATAATGGGTCATCAATATATAATGTTGGAAGTCTCCGCAACATTTTTATTTAATTTATTGTTGCATCGTATTTTCGTGTTAACGGTTTTCCGACTTGTTTCCTAATTTGGATAATCAGTCACAATAACTCTTAAACCTAGTCCAAATGATTTTTATTGACCCAAATTTCTTGATGGGTCATTAGAGGATATTATTTGAAGTCTGTATATGATTTTTATTTAATTTTCTGACTCATTCAAGTACGCGTGATAATGTTTTTTCGACTTATTCATGAATTAGGATAATAAGTCGCGAAACACTTTAAACTTGGATAATCCGATTTTTCTTGGCACAAATTTGTTTGGGAAACATTTAGTAATAATGTTTAGGGTTGATTTATAATTTTTAGAGAATTTTCCAATGTGTTTTAGAACATACGATGATGATACGTATGTTTAAATACTCTGGTATTATGGAAATTATTTATTTCTATTTATTCACATTTTTTTTACCTATTAAATTTCCCGGGGTGCTATAGTTGCGATCAGAATGCGGCCCTTCGACATGTCGCGTTCAAAAGCTGAACGCGACAGGTCGGGCTGTCGCGTTTAGAATGCGACACCCCAGGCCGTCGCCTTTACAGGTGAAAACCCTAATCCGGGATGAACTCCACGGATCACCACCCCAAACCATACAAACCACATTTAATTCTCATTTTACATGCTGTAATATGCACCCTAGCATGGTATCTACTGTTTATAAAGCAGTAAACATACTAAACGTGCACCACACACAATCCATACAACAAAACAAGGTGGAATCACCCTTCCTTCATGAAGAACATGCAAACCGACCATGGCACGATGTCTCCCCCGCTCCATGCGATGTCCTCGCAGCGAGAGCGTGCTAAAAATCACTCCAAAATGTCGAATCGCCCCGAAATCCGCCACAACAACCTCCTCTGGCCGAGCAGAGCTTGTGAAAACTCTGTTCAGCCGACCTTGCTTAAAAATGCATCACAGTTGAGAACGCGACGTAGGAGGCCGTCACCTTCTCAAGGCCGACATCAGCAAGCTGCCCAGCATGCGACATGCGGCACGCATGCAGAAGACAACCCAAAATAGCGGCAACAAGAATGCGACCACCAGGGTCGTCGCGTTCAGAACGCGACGCATACCCTTGTCGCGTTCACAGGCAGAAAACCTGTGAGCGCTTTGGGCCCAACCAGCCGGCCCACAAAGCCTCACAACCCATGCCAACACCTGAAACACAAGCTAATGGCCACACATTGGGCACTAAACCTGCTAAACAAGGATCTGCGAAGATCCGAGAAATATGCGACGTTACAGCCTGTGAAGCTTGTAGCCTAGCCAGTAGTTCGCTTGTGAGGCTTGTAGCTCAGGCGATCAGTTGTTGTAGTGGTTTGCCTGTGAGGCATGTGGCCTAGGCATTACATTTGTTGGGCAGACTAGTGGTGCTGTGCTAGATCTGTTGTTCCTCTTGTCTTACGAGATATGTATTTAGCTATTGAGACTACGTTTTAGTTCTTATTCATCATGATTGTTGTGAGCATGATATGGTTTCTCTATCGGTGTTGCCAGTGAGACCCTTTGGGGTTGAGGTCTCTTCACTTTTCAGTTGTTATTTTTCAGAGGTCCCTATTAAGCCAGTGACTTGTTGAGGCTCACTCCCTTACAGCTCCTTTCAGGTGTTAGCCAGTTTCGTGTGGCTTGTGGAGGCGTTGTGGCAGACTTGTACCACCAGTAGTAGAGTTAGTTGTGTTATGTGAGCTTGTCCTCCCTCGGGGTATGCCCCAAGTAGTTGTACTTTTCTCTTGGACATGTAATAATGTATAGGGACAGTTGTTGTAACATCTTGTATTTTTGGCTGCCTTGCTGTTGTTCTTGGGATCTCGACGGATCGGACTGTCGCGTTCTGAACATGACGTGTTTCGTGTCGCCTTCTAATTGAGAAGGTGACGACCTCTCGTGTCGCGTTCCTATTGTCTATGTCTAGTGTGCCACGTGTCCGTAGCTTGTGTGTGAAGAAGACGTGCCAGTTGTCGCATTCACCTGAGGCGTCTGCGTGTGTGACATGCGGACTGGAGGCTTTCTGCCTAGCAGATGACCTGTCGAAACTTTCGAGAAGGCGACAAGATGCTTGTCGGGTTCTGGTTGAGAATGCGATGCCTATCTTGTTGCGACCTCAGTTTCGAGGCCTTAAGGCATGCAAACCTTCCTTTCTTCTCCTTTCTACCTTCCCTTCTCTTCTCCGAGGTGGGGGGAGCTTCCTATCTCTCTTCTCTAGCGGTTTAAGCATGGGGTGCTGGCGTGCTCGTAGTGGAGCATTGGAGCGGCGTGGAGCGAGGAGGAGGTGGCTAATCCGACATGAAGGGCCCTAACGGGTCTGGCTCTTCAATTGCAAGTAGGAATTTCTTGCTCTCTTCCTTGTTAGTGTAGATGGAGCTTTGTTTTCAGCTATCCTCCCCGTGCTTGTGGGTTCTTCTGGGGTTTTGCATGGGTGGAGGCTTGCCGGTGGTGCTCCCTCTTGTGTGTTTTGGTTCTTGTGGTTTGTGGGCGAGGAGAGGTGGCACTGGTGCCCCTCGAGCAACTTTTAGTTTCCTCTCTTAGTGTGCTATCCTCCTTCTCTTATTTGGAGGTGTTTGTGTAGCTTAGGGGACCATGGGATGGCCCCATTTCCTAGTTTGGTCTTCTGACTGAGATCGCGACAGGATGGCTGTCGCGATACCAGTCAGAAGGCAGCGTGTCCCCTGTCGCGTTCTGGTAGCGACAAGGTAACCGTCGTGGTAGAGGATGGCTCGTGTCCAAGTTGGTTAGGGGGAGGTCTTCCCAACATGGCACGAGGCCTGACCTTCTGTTTGGTAGTGGGCCTTCATGGTTCTTTGGGTGTGGGCCTTGGGGTGGTTCTACCCCAAGGGTCTTGCCTTCAGATGAGGAACGCGACGGGTCGATACGTCGCGTTCTGAATCTGAAGGCGACACCTTCCTTGTCGTGTTTTGGTCACGACAGTTTCCTTATTGAGTTTTGTCGCGACAGGTCCCTGGTCGCCTTCTGGCTTTGGTGTTGTTTGGCAGTGGGTCTGCTGGCCTGCTTGGGGTTCGGCCTTCTGATGCTGAACGCAACAGGTCATAAGTCATGTTTAGATCAGAAGGCGACACCCTGGTCATCGCAACTTGATTGCGACGGGTTGGTCGTCGCCTTCTATTTATGAAGGCGACACCCCTGTGGTCGCGTTCTTGTTGCTGAGATTCTGGTTGTGGTGTGTGTGCTGGGGTGTGGTCGCGGCCTCCTACGTGTTTCGGGAGGGGTGTCGTGCATGCCTGTGCCTGCTAGGCTTGTCTTGGTTATAAACTAGCTACGTTATTTGCTTGTTGTGGTTGCCCCGCCTATTCTCAGTTCGCCCGGTGCTTGGCACTCAAGGGCTTGTCCGTTTTAGAGGTTTCATCGTAACTGGAACCCCAGTCCCCTCCCCGTTGAGGGAGTTCTCCAGGCGGCGGGCGAGCTCGAGTTCAGACTCTGGTAGTAGAGGGGAAAAGGATGGTGGACAGGGCATAGAGTCGTTTGTAGAGCTCTCTTAGCTGAGTCTGGGAAGCTGAGGTGGTTTGGTTGTTCTTCCAGCGCAAATCAGCTAGTCCATTCTCACTGCCTTTTTTGGCGTTGGTTTCGGAGCCACGTCGTGGTGTCAGGCGTGGGGCCGCAGCTCGGCCAGGCTTCGGTGGTCCATGTGTGGTGTTCTCTCTGGTGGCTCATTGGCCTCACTCTTCCAGGGAGGTTGTATGCATGAGCCACTAGCTGGCGAGTAGAGGAGTGGCCGATGTGTCCTCCTCTTAGCTGCTAGTGGCGATGGCTTGGTTGCTCTTATTGTGACAGCATTTCCATCACGTAGTTTCCAAGTGTGTCTCGTTGCCCTAGCCTGCACGGTGGTTGTAGTCTAGCCGTGTCTAGCTTTCGTGGGCGTTGTCGGTCTGGCCTTATTGGCTTGTGCTTATGGCGGCTTCCACGTCATGTGTTCTCTCGGGATGCCTTGTGCAGGCACTCAACTGTTGTTTCATAGTCCGTTCCTTGGTGCCAGTCCATGGTGGCACCCTTGTGTATGTTTCCTTGAGCTCGTGGTGTGTCCGGGGTCCAGGGTGTTTCTGCTTGTGGGTCCTCAACCTTGTGAAGGTCTGAGGTGGCCGTACTTGTGGTGAGACGTCCTTCTCACGTGGTTGCTCGGTGTCACTCGTGGTGACACATGTCTGTGCCTTCCTTACCTCGTGGAGGTCTAGGATGGCAGTGCTTGTGTCGTATATTGGGAACTTGTAGGAAAAAGACTTTGTAGGAACATATCTACTCCTTTAAGCATTGTAGCAACCCTAAATTTATGGGAAAAAATAATAATTAAATTAAATATTTATATTATTTAATTAGAAATCAAATAAAAGGAAGATGTTTAAATCAACTAGGAAATCAGATAAGAGAGAATTAATAAAACCCATTAAAAGAAAGGAGTAATGGGATTTGCTATATTGACCCATTAGAAATGATGGGCTAAAATAGAGATTTTTAGAAGGGGAATAATAGAGAAATACCCAAAATTCGTAACTAAATATTACTAAAATAGAAAAGAAATATTTAATGCATTAAATAGCTAGTATGAATTAGGATTAGATTCTAAACCTACCCCAATTGATTGGCCATGAAATTTCCTCTCTAGGAGATCTCTTGCTTAAAATGGGGAGAGGAAAATAAGAAATTTGAAATTTAATAGGAGTTAGGCTTAAACTAGGAAAGGGAATAGGGAGAAGCTTAAATACTTCACTTAAAACCCTAATGGCCGGCTCTAGCTCATGCCAAGAGGTTCCTGGGCCAGGAGGAGAGGCCAAGAGGAGGAGAATTCGCGGAGAGGAAGGATCTCTCAAGTTCTTCCCCGAGTTCTTAAAGTCTTAACCCTAGAAGAGGAAAACGATCAAAGGTAGGCATTCTCACAAGCATAAACCATGAAACTTTTTCTGTAGGATGTCTCATCTATCAGGAACAAAATTCATTTGGTTTCATAATTTTCCATCAAGCATATCTTTCGTTCTTGATTTTTCATGTTCTACAACTTACATGACCCCGAACCCTCTTGTTAATTCTTGATCTCCTTGTACACTCAACCCCATGCCATGAGATTTTTACTGTGGGAACTGTTGCATGTTAGGCATCTTTTGCCCCTAAAAGCCCTAAATTTGATTCATCCTATCTTGCGAATTTAATCGTTGATCTCAACTTTGTACTGTTTCATGTTCATCATGAATTCCTGTGTTTACAACATGTCTAAACTCTGGATGTTTTCCAATTCCTATTTATTGTAAGTACCCATGCATGTCTAGGTCATTTTGCAACTACTTTCATGATTTTTCATTGACTATACAATTAGTTGTGATTTTCTGAACCACCTTATGTCAAATAGGGTAAGTTCTGGCCCACAATCCATTGTAAAGTCCTTTTCCTGTCGGACCCAGGCGCAGACCCTGTGAACGACGGCCCGATAGGCCGCGTTCACAAGGGTCGTAGTGACAGCGCCCTCTGTCGCGATCTGATCACGACAGGCCTATCATCGCGATCTGCTACCCGACCTGACTAAGCCTATCGCGACCCATACAAGCACCCGTCGCGATCTCAGTTGACCCCATCGCGACCCTCATCAGGGTACATCGGGATTTGGGTTCTTTTTGCATAACCCCCTGTCTCAGCTAATGCCTGATTACCTACAGTGTTTGTACTCTTGTTTAACAGTCATACATCCCGAAATAACTCTTGTTATAAGTTAAATATTTGTATGATAAATACATGCACATGATCTTTTCTATCGAAAATTTCATGACACTTACACACACTTTGAACCATCCAATTATGTCATAATTTGCATGAAACTATTTCTAATACATCTGGTATTTATGCAATTAATTATCCTATACTTGTCTATCGTTTCTTGCGATGTTTTGGGAATACCGATATCGACGCTCCACTAGTCTAGAACCCTCTAGAACGTCGAGCACTTGTTTCTATATACACTCTCTCTGACTTGGACGAACTCTCCGTTGGATACTCCTTCTGCCGGACTAGTAAGTCTTTGTTCAAGGCCTCCGTAAGTCTCCCTCTGTCCATAGATTCCCACATGGTCGATGAGCCGTTGTACCCTAACACCTGTTCACCATTAGGATCAATATGGTCCAAACGGCTATTAGAAATTCACTCTCATCTTGAATCACGCCGGACCTCTGGACCTGTGCTTAACATGGCTAGTGGTAAGGTCGTGAGTTCCGCCTAACTGCCAACACCATGTGCGCGTGTTGTGCAATGGTTACTATCGCTCGTTACTCGACGTTTCATGTGCAAGGTCCACTAACTCTCATCTATACTCTACTCGCTCATCTATTCACGTTCACTCTACTATCTCGTCTATTCATCTAGTGCTCTCATCTACGTCTTGGTACTCTATATTGGCCATTGACTGATTGTCTACGATAAACAATATACTAGTGCCTGGCAATATATAAGGGCCCGATCTGGTCTTGGGATGTGCGCCCGAAAGTGCTAGTGCTCATGGGGGTTAAATGATCAGAGTGTTTTGCATTACACTCAAGTGCTATATATCTTGACTATCTAAATGACAATCAAAAGTGCTATGTTCTCTCGTTGTCCATTACAACAAGTGCTATGCTATACTCGTTGTGCTATCTGTACTATGGCCATCTTGCTATACTTGACATTGTGCTATCTTGCTATTATTGTGCTATTCCCGACACTTGTGCTATTCTTGGTAAGTCATATTTTGAAAGTCTTGCTGATTTGTCACGTACTATCCTACTCTATTTTTACTTGACACTCTCTTCCGTTCTATCATTAGTTACTCTGCCTTTAAGCATTAATTACTTAAAGCCTGCTGAGCATGAGATTAAGTCCTACTGGGCGATGTTCGCCCACCCTGCGTATTTGTCATTGTGTTCTCAGGGAGACCGAGGATGAAACATACACTCAAGAGGATGGGAACGACCTAGAGTGATGTCATGAGACCCCTAGTGTCATATTGCTATGTTTAGCGTTGTAGTAGTTAGGTTTAAAGTTTAGTCTTTTGCTTTATTCCAATATATTCGGGCCCCATAGATTGGCTCTGATATTAGTGGTTGTAACTAGGCATTGAAAAGTATTAATGAAATGAATTTGCTTTATCATTATTCATTTTTAAATGGTTTGATGTCTAGTATTCGCTCTATACCCTTTTCTTGCAACTGCCTCGCGTTCCGATATTCTGCGTCGGGTTGTGACAGCAATTCTTTCTCAAAGCTAAACAAAATTCACACTAAGAGAAAAATCTACAACCTTTGCTGATCATGGATTAAGGACAATATCAAGGCAACGGTTATCCTCAAGGATTTCAGCTGAATATGAAAGCAAAAGAAATGAGTGTTCTACTGAAAATGGGTCAATCAGAAAACTTGAGCTTTCACGAATAAAGAAGTTGTAAGCATAACCTTGAGAGACTGGAATGAAAACACAGGAAGGAACCTACCACTCTTTAAGATTTATGAACTCCTTTCTTGTTTCAGTGAGTATATCTTTTACTCCCCAAGGAAAATAACAACGCCGATGGAGTAATAATCACAGCAAGAGCGACAGCAAGATAGGGATGACAACTTTTAGCAGCTACAGTCCCTTCCAGACAACGACACCAGGAGAGGCAGCAACAACAAGAGTGAGTGTAGGTACAATTGCTAGAAAGGTGTGAGCGAAGGCTGAGGGGTTGCTTTTATAACCCAGCATGCTCTCCATGCACGTTGACACCTCCGCCCCCCAGGTGTAACAGTAAAAACCATTTGGTTTTTACTGTTGACATGTTAAACATGCTCTTCTCATGGCTTAACACCTAAGGGATTGACGTGTGAGACTCCCACTTACGTGAGGTGGCTGCCCCTCCTCACACGTAAGCTAAATAATCCCTAGAAATCCACCTCCGTAAATAGCCCATATTCAGCTGGCCCAAAGATCCTCATATAAATATATCCTAGATGATGTCCATTTGCATTGAAATTTCATCCATAGACTAATGAAAAGGTTTAACAAATTATGGTGATTTTAATTTAATTTTTACAATTTATTTTCCACTAGGTGAAAAATCACCTGAAAAATAATTACGTCAGCTAAATCTTGAGATCCGCATGTCAACAATTCTGAATATTTACATTTTTTACATCACCATATTTTTCTAAGAATTATGGTGTTCTCGGATTTCATTTTTGTTACAGAATTTCGGTGTCTCCCTGTCGGGGTGCGTATGACCGAAAGTGATACCGATGTATGATAATGTGTCTTAAACACACTCTTAATCCTAAATATCTCAATTTAAGACTAATTGAAATGCATAAACAAAATTACTAAGTAAATCATGATGTTTAAAATTTGAGGGTATTACATTTCTCCTTTTAAAATAAATTTCGTCCTCGAAATTGACAAACTTTACTTACCGAATAGTTGTGGATACTTCTCTTTCATCTCTTGCTCTAACTCCCACGTTTCTTCTTCCACGAGTGCATTTCTCCATAATATTTTTAACATAGAAACTGCTTTGTTCCTGAGAACTCGTTCTTTCTTGCCCAATATTTCACGGGTTCCTCTTGTATGGTTAAATCTGATTGTACCTCGACATCTTCATAACTGATTACATGTGGAGGATCCATTATGTATTTTCTCAGCATGGATATGTGAAACATATTATGAATGTGTGACCAAGAGGGCGGTAAGGCTAATTGGTATGCTATTTCTCCTATTCTTTGCAATATTTGAAAAGGCCCTACATACCTTGGACTGAGCTTTACTTTCTTACCAAATCTCATGATACCTTTGGATGGAGAAATCTTTAGAAATACATAATCACCTATGTTAAAGTCCAGTGGCCTCCTTCTCTTATCCGCATACTTCTTCTGTCGGTCTTGATCTATTAGCAATGTCTTCCTGATTAATTTAATCTTCTCTGAGCAGTTCTGAATTAGTTTTGGCCCAATGAGACTCTTTTCTCCCACTTCTGCCCAGTAGAGGGGTGATCTACAGGGTCTACCATATAATGCCTCATATGGTGCCATCCTAATACTTGTATGGTAACTATTATTGTATGTAAATCCAATTAAGGGTAGGTAATCATCCCAGCTACCACGCCAATCCAAACTGCAAGCTCTCAGCATGTCTTCAAGTGTTCTGATAGTTCTTTCAGATTGACCATCATTTTGAGGATGATATGCCGAACTAAATTTTAATTGTGTACCCATGGCTGCTTGAAAACTTTTCAAAAATCTAGCAGTGAACTTTGGATCTCTATCTGAAATTATTGACAAAGGAATTCCATGAAGTCTCACTATTTCCTTTACATACAATTGAGCCAAATCTTCTAATGATTGTGTTTTTGTAATTGCTAGAAAATGAGATGATTTAGTTAGTCTATCCACAATTACCCAAATAACAACATGCTTCTTCCTTGTCTTTGGCAAACCCTCACGAAGTCTATAGTTATCTGCTCCCATTTCCATACTGGAATTTCAATTAGTTGCATAGGCCCTGCTGGCTTCTGGTGCTTGTAGACACCCGGTTCCGACTAATTGGTTGAACCACATTTCTTGTTATCTTAGTGGCCCCTAATTGGTCACTCACCTTCAGCCCTCATTAGCCTTTTTTTGAGCCCATTAAACCATTAAAATGCCTTGAAATCCTGCACATTATCACTTTGAGAGAGTCCTTGGGACATAATAACTCTTATCTTATCATATGATTGGCTGATAATTCATGATTATTTCAGATTTATTGTCGCGACGCATCGTAGCGCTGCGTCTCTAGTCGCGACGGCCCTGGACGCCGCGACAGCCCATGCATTATCCATGCACGTGGGCAATACTGTCGCGTCGCCCCGCCCCATCGCGTCTTAGTCGCGGCCCTACGATAAGCCGCGACAATGACCGAACCTCTGGCCACCACAACACCTCCTATTTATCCTCCTATGAATCTAGCTTAATCCCTAGGGATTATCTCCACCCCTTGAGGCGAGATTCCGGCCCTAGGACTCTCCTTGGCATTCCTAAGGACTCTCCATCCGTTTTTTAACAAGGCTTTATCTCCCATTTAATTTTTGAGCCATTTAAGGGAGATAATCATTTTTTTTCTCACTCCAAGCTCTATATAAACAAGGTCCCTCCTCAAGGACGGGGAGAGCCTGTTACCACCCGAAGGGCTGCCGAATTCTCCCTTGACCCATACTTAGCCACGCAGCAACCCTTTTTCTCCATTTTTCCTCACATGGCCTTCACCAAACACCTCATTTCACCATCTATGGAGCACGGGACGTGAGAAGGGTGACCCTAGCACTCTCCTGATGTTTTGGACGATCCTTCGAGCTGCAACAACGCCAAGGAGTCACCCTAATGGGGCTCACCATCTTCCTTTTCCTTTCCTCTTCTTTTGCATGCATTCTCCATATCATTCTTAGATAGAAAATATATACCACACACCCCCGTTTTCCTACTACCAAGGGGTTTAAACCACCCCTAAGTCCATTCCCCCCATGCTTCACATTTTTCTTGTATTTAAGAATGTTATACTACGCTTAACATAGTCTAACAGGTTTTTATTTCTTGTTTCGTTGTTTTGGCAGGCACCCAAGTGATGATCCACGAGGAGCTCTCATCCTCTAGCCGGTTGGAGGACGGGAAGAAGGTCCCATCCATCATCTCCCGCAAAGAAGAGAATGCGACGGTGGAGGGTGACGCGTTATCAGCACTGTCGCGGCAACCATGATGACCGCGACATGAGGTACACCCCCCGTTCTCTCTCCTTTTCCTAGAGTAGTTAGCCCAGACATTTCTCTTCTCATTAGGCAACTATCTAGGTGGCGATCACATCCATATTTCCATGCTGTTAGATTTAGTATGTGTTTGCGTGTCGAGGGGGGTACAATCCCTGTGATTATACCTTTTGGCGATCACGGTGGGACCTTCACTGCCACCCTCGTGGATTCTGACTGCATGCTTGCCATATCTTCTTCCTTGTTTCTCATGTTAGTGCCCTGTTAGTCTCTCTTTTTTCTTTATTCCCTGTGTTTTTCATGTTCGGTTCTTGTCGCGACCTATCATGGCGACGCGATCAGGTTGCGTCGTCTAAAGAGGATGCGTTAACAGGTTAGTCTCCTCTTCTTTCTATCTGTTCTGTCTTGTTTCCATCAGATCATGCCTCCTTGTGATATCTCCTTGTGTCATATATTGTCGCGTTTCTGAATGTTAAAATCCTGCTAGGGTTCGGATTTTCCTTTTATTTTTACCTGTAAGTTTTCGGTTCTAGTCGCGGCGTATCGCGAGGACGCGACCGGGTCGCGTCATGGAGGCACGTCGCGTCATCAGGTATGCTTTGTATGTTATTGTTTTGACTCATGAATCGGTTTCTGTGTGCTTCTTGGCCCATGTGGTATTGATTTACTATTTTTGTGTCATTTCTCATTTGATAGGGTAGTCTGTTTGAGTTTGTTGAGGACTTTTGGTGTTTTCGGGCTCCTGTTCCTATCGTGGCAGGTCGCCCTGTCGCGATAAGGTCGCGGTGTACACGGCCGCCGCGGCTCGGCCTGAAGGCCATTTGGTCACTCTGTTTGGTTCTCATCTTTCACCTGTGCATACATTTCGGGCATTTAGGCCCATTGCATACGCTATTGAAACCCATTTGTTTAGGTTCCCCCTTGGATGAGTGAGTCCTCTCACCAACGAGCACTCGTAGGCTGACTCAGGCCCACCTTCCGAGGACCTCCGTAAGACCCCGTGACCGTACGCACGTTGCGGTTCGCCAGGCTGGTTGTACCAGTTGTACCCCTTAGTCTGGGTCACCCCTTTTGCGTGTGAGCATACCATCCCTTAGCTTCACCGGAGGACTTGAGTCCATACCCATTAAGGTCCACTTGACCGAGCGACATCTCCTTAATTAATTCATCTAAAGGTCAAGTTTAAACCTTAAGAAATTTGCATTTTAAACATCACAACTTGAGTGTTTATCCCTCCTCCTCTCAGTTTTTCTTGCTCTGATTGAGTCTAGGTTTGTCTGTATCACCCCCCTATTAGTCTTGGGAGGTGTATGCGTCGTTGTTTAGGGAGATCGAGTTAGTCCCCTCCTTTCTTTGTATCTTATCATAATCCCCTTTTCGACATAGATCAATTTCGGGTCCTTGCCGACGATGCCCTTCCTCTCGGGTTGCTCGAGGAGGTGGCCCAACCCTCCATGGCCGCACTCCTAGGGCATATCTGGCCTCCCTCCGTCACTGGGATTCCATCCCGTCCTGCCTCTCCCCCTGGGGGTGATGACCCCCACTCACAATTCAGCCAGCTCCTTCCCCACCTCACTCCGGACCAAGTCCGAGAGTTCATAGCTGCTGCCAAGGGGAAACAACCTTTGTCCCCCCGGGGTCAGAATTCAGTCCGACCAGCGGATTCCTCCGCCCATGTCGCTTCAGCACCCCACCTTCCTTCATCAAGGGCAGATCCCACACCCCTCCGCCCTCAGGCCATTCATTTTTCGGATCCAAGCTACCTTCCCCTGAGAGAGGTCCGGCCTCGATCTCCCCCAACTACATACTATACGGCCAAACCAGCTCCCCTTCCCCGTGAGAGGTCTCACTCATTCGAGCAACCTCGCTCCCTTATTTCTACGCATCAAGTCCAGTCTCCCTCCGACTTCCTTGCGGAGTGGACGAGCATGAAGAAGGAGCTTCATGACCTCCGGAGACAAATCGATCCTCGGAAGGAAGCTGATATTGCCCTCCCATCTTTCCAGTACCTCCGAGTACCCCCCAGTCGGAGCTCCCTGTCTATCGGCGGTACTCTGGGTTAGGGACCCTTATGTTCATTTGAAAGACTTTGTTTACGAGTCAGCACCACACAAGTATGACCGCCACCTCATGGCATACTTGTTCAGAAAATCTGTAACGACCCTCCTCATACTGGTATGATTATACCAATCCCCATCGGTATAAAAGCGTCATTACAGTGCAATAAAACCCAACACTAGCCAATAGGTTGAAAAGTACGTAGATAGCAATTGATTTCAGCGGAATAAATACAACAATTTAACTTAGTCCATCACCATCCCATATTCCACAATCTATATAGTGCAAAATATAACGACAATGTCCACATTATTACATGATGAAAGAGCTACATTGTCCAAATAACATTTTTATTCAACTATGAAAGGAAAACTACAACTACTTGCTCCTCAAAAGCCTCTCCTCCAAGATAGTGTCCTCCCCCCTAGCACGTGATACCTGTCAACCTGTACGCAGAAGCAAGGGTGAGTCTAAAGACTCAGCAAGTAAAACAAAGACTTAATCTTAAACATATCACATTCACATTAAGCTATTAAACACTCATGAATACATACTATCATTTAAACTCCCAACACATGGAACAGACTCTTAGCTATCAACACATTTTTAATCACCTAGACATGCTTCATTCTATCATATGTTTATTCTAAATCATGGATACTATTACTATACACTTGTACATTTCTCTACACTAACACATAACATGATTCCTTCATTTCCACATTATTCATTTCATGACATATTTCTACAACTAGAAATAGAATTAGACATAAAGGAATGAACAAACTAATATGATGACTATTCCTTTTCACATGCACATTTCATATTTAATTTCACATTTTGCTTGCTGTTTTAAATGTACATACACTCATACACATGGTTTCATATTTTATACATGAATTGAGAAGTTAAAAACATGGTCAAATTGGTTGGCAGCAATAAGCACTAAAGCATGAAACTTTGTACTAAACAAACATCACATCTAGCATGGAATCTAATTAATATTACATGCATTTATCACCTTCATAACTACACTTTACTTGCTGTTTTGACATGAATTACATTCAATTACATGGATTTACATTTGTTCATATGTTATCTTATCCAATTCACAATTCTACATGTTTATCTTTCATGTTGCATAATGACATAGTTACTCATGTTTATTCACATACACTATTACATGAGAACGATAAAACTACATGTCATGATGATAAACATGATATTGCAAATGAGGTAAATAATGCATGAAAACATGAACATTATGCATACTACATTAGTTTTCACATGCAAGCACACTCTCAATAACATTAACTGTCTCTTACATATCTTTTCACAACATTCTTCACATCATTTACTCTTTGGTTTTCATTTATCACATATCATATCATTTGCACTCATCATGTGCCACATTCGCATATAATCTTACCTTTATACATATTCAATTACTTAAAATGCCATGACACATAGTCTTAACTACCTTTTAGAGGACACAGACAAATATCTCATACTCATAACTCTCACATCTCATAACACATAACTCATAACACAACTCATATCACATACCCATCACCTAGGCAATGAAGTGGTGAATCTTGGTAACTGCGCAGACCGGAAGAAGCTCTCTCCACCCTATCCAGTGGTACTTGTCCACCTCCGGGTTTTCCCAATGCCTTTAGGACAAACTTTTACAATGTAGAGCCTTCCATAGGGACTTTTCTATGGACAGCTCTCGAAGCCTCTAGGTAGCAGTGTCATTCCTTGGCCCAATTATTACACATTCACTTTATCACATTCTTACACTTTATTTACATTGTTCACATATATTAATTGATCACTTTAAGTACTTATTGTCAATTGCACATGTCTTGATTAGCCTAATCATGAAACTACTATTTTCAGAAATAAAACATCTTACATACAGTCCTAACATGCTGTATATTTGCAGGATTATACCAGATCAAATTCAACACATCTAATATATGAAATTTCAACGGTTTAACTAGAAATTATAATTACTATCATCAATTGAGGTCTAAATTTGTTATCACAGGTTATCATCAATATAGGTCACATATGAAAATTTTTGGATTTTCGGACCGTAAACATAATTTCTACAATTAAATCTAGAATTCAGACATATTTATCGAAATATCGTTAAGCATGAGACATATCAATATGTTTAGGCATTAACAAAACAGAACCTAATCCAACATTCAATCTGTCATGGAAAATTTATGAAAACTAATTCATCACAAAATCCATTTATACTAGATTTAAACATGTTCATATCATGCTCATTACTCAGTCACTGAATTTTAACAATTAACATGGTCATAGAAAATTTAGGCAACCTCATGATATGACTTACTGACAGTATACAATTACCCATAAATTTTCAGAGTATACCCAAGTGCAAAAATTATTTAAACAGCAAAGAAGATCAAAAAGTAACACTTTCAGGTCCTGAAGAAGTAGACGTCAAGGGATGTTGCCATCAACTTCTTCTGAAGAACTTGACTGCAACCTATGTTGCCTTCTACTTGCTCCCAGCAGCACATACATACGAATTTTCATACAACGGTGAATCGGGGTTCCAGGATACGAGGAAAAATCCGTAAAAATACCTAGGACTTAGGGGACATGTATAGGATCAAGATCTAGGTTTACTTGCCTCTTAAAAAAATCTACAAAGATCAGAATCGTCGGTGAAGCCCTTTTCAGCCCTGCGAAAAAGGTGCTCGGAAACGCCTTAGATCTTCTTCTCCTGTCGATGTAGATGGCTCCTCGGAGTTGGGATCTCTTCCTCTATGTATAGGCTATCCTCCAGATGTTGCAGCTCCTCGGGGAACACCTCCAAGTGACGGATCTGGCCTTCCGAAGTTCAGCTTTTCACCATCTCGGAGCTAGGGTTTTCACCAAATGTTGAAAGCCTTTCCTTCGTCCCAGAGTGGGTATTTTATAGGTTCAAGGGTTGGGGTACGCATTAGGGTAGGTTACCAAAGGTTTAGGAAGGGTTTCCTAATCTGAAACTAGCCAAAACACGGACATTAACAATTCTGGAACCGTTACGCAGCAGGATATTAACGTCAACATCGGTTGTAGTCAACCTGGCAGTTGACGTCAAGGTCTGGCCGCCAACTGGGGTTGGCGTCTAGGTCTGGCCGCCCACTGTGGGTTGGCGCCCAGGTCTGGCCGCCAGCAGTGTCTTGGCAGCCGAAACACCGATAACCTAGAATTTCATGCATAAATGCACTAAAATAATTTAGTATATGCAAAAATAATTTCATATATCATTACCACATAAAATACTTGCATTATGTAATATTTAATTAATTACAATTACACTAATCATAATTAAAACAATATGCATCCATACATACATATATGCACATATACGTACACATTGCATAATTACATACATTACGCATGAACTTATGATTAAAATGTGTCCATTATTAGTTAATATTGTATGCATATTATCATCCAAGTACTTTACATACCCTAATTAATTTAACACGCTTAAAGTAGATAAATATTATTTAAACAGGATAACACATGCATGTATACATACGCACATCCATAACATAACTACGTGCATTAAAATAATTAAATACAATGGGCACCTCAATAATTAATAATTCACACACGTTAAATATATATTTTGCATGCTCAGAAATAAACTCATGATCATTTACAAAGTGTATGATAATAATTTCTACTATGTGTACAACACGCACCATATGCATAAGATTTACATACATTGATAACTAGATAATGCATGCACAATTATGTATGTTTTATACTTGTATGAAAATAGCATACATATACTTACATCGTCCATAGCAAATTATCTATTACATGGACAATATTATCTATGAATAATTTATACAACAAAAGAAATCCTTGCATGCACATACTTCAATTATCCTATGCATAAATATATAGGCATTTAAAACATAATTATATACATTATGCATGAAATAGATAAACATAATATGCACATTGATAATTAGATTAGCATGCATAGTATTACTTATGTATTACAAGCCTAGTATTTAGTATACACAATACACATCAATTTAGCTAATTGTCTATTCTCACGAAAAATATCATATATATACATGCATGAATCATAAGGAATATAGAAATTATAATACGCCCAATTACACACACTATACACACAACAAATAATTATACATGCACAATATAAAATGAATAAAAATTTCGGGGTATCCACTCCCCCCTCTTGAAAAGATCTTCGTCCTCGAAGATCGAATCAAGTACCTGTAATGACGTCGTCGAGATCATTTCTGACTAATCCTTGCTCCTTTATGATTACTGATGAAGCATCTCTTGAGACGAACTTCGTCTTCAGTTCGTACATTCCTTAAGCCGATGATCTTTGCTGCCACATCTAAGACACCTTCCTTCCATCCGCCCAACATTCCCTTCCCGCCATGACGTTTCCCAGAATGAATGCATTCGGGCTTCTCACTGCCTGATGCCACAGTTGATTGTGACCTTCCATGAGTTTCTTCTTTTCCTATCCCTATCTTGCTTTGGAATGTTTTGGTGCTTCCCTTTTTGAGCTTCATTTTCTCCTTGATATGATTCCACTTTATTCTCTTACTTGGTCGCCACGCCTAGGACTTTCTTCCAAAGTACGGGAATCAAGCTCTAAAAGCCTAGTCCTCACTGATGGTTTGAGTCTTTCACGAAATTCTTTAACTTGCGATTCTGCTCATACCTCCTAGACTGAGCATTACGTCTACCACGTCCAGCCATAATTAGCAAAATAGTTAATTAGTTAGAATCTAGGTTACTAATCTTAACTATCTTCCATTCGTTATTAGTAATTTCTATATTTATGGACAATTCCCTATAAAGACTTCGCATATGGTGGTGATGATGGTCTATCCATGTACGGTTTCAACCTCGGGCTCTGATACCAATCTCTGTAACGACCCTCCTCATACCGGTACGATTATACAATCCCCATCGGTATAAAGAGAGTCATTACAGTGGGATAAACCCAACACTAGCCGATAGGTTGAAAAGTACGTAGATAGCAATTGATTTCAGCGGAATAAATACAACAATTTAACTTAGTCCATCACCATCCCATATTCCACAATCTATATAGTGCAAAAATAGAACGACAATGTCCACATTATTACATGATGAAAGAGCTACATTGTCCAAATAACATTTTTATTCAACTATGAAAGAAACTACAACTACTACTTGCTCCTCAAAAGCCTCTCTCCTCCAAGATAGTGTCTCTCCCCTAGCACGTGATACTTGTCAACCTGTACGCAGAAGCAAGGGTGAGTCTAAAGACTCAGCAAGTAAAACAAAGACTTAATCTTAAACATATCCATCACATTAAGCTATTAAACACTCATGAATACATACTATCATTTAAACTCCCAACACATGGAACAGACTCTTAGCTATCAACACATTTTTAATCACCTAGACATGCTTCATTCTATCATATGTTTATTCTAAATCATGGATACTATTACTATACACTTGTACATATTCTCTACACTTAACACATAACATTCTTCCTTCCTTCATTTCCACATTAATCATTTCATGACATATTTCTACAACTAGAACATAGAATCAGACATAAAGGAATGAACAAACTAATATGATGACTATTCACTTTTCACATGCACTTTTCATATTTAATTTCACATTTTGCTTGCTGTTTAAATGTACATACATCTCATACACATGGTTTCATATTTTTTATAGCATGAATTGAGAAGTTAAAACATGGTCAAATTGTTGGCAACAATAAGCACTAAAGCATGAAACTTTGTACTAAACAAACATCACATCTACCATGGAATCTAATTAATATTACTGCATTATCACCTTCATAACTACACTTTACTTGCTGTTTGACATGAATTACATTCAATTACATGGATTACATTTGTTCATATGTTATCTTATCCAATTCACAATTCTACATGTTTATCTTTCATGTTGCATAAATGACATAGTTACTCATGTTTATTCACATACACTATTAATGAGAACGATAAACTATATGACATGATGATAAACATGATATTGCAAATGAGGTAATTAATGCATGAAAACATGAACATATGCATTACTACATCGGTTTTCACACACAAGCACACTCTCAATAACATTACTGTCTCTTACATATCTTTTCACACATTCTTCACATCATTTACTCTTTGGTTTTCATTTATCACATATCATATCATTTGCACTCATCATGTCCACATCGCATATAATCTTACACTTTATACATATTCCATTACTTAAAAGCCATGACACATAGTCCTAACTACCTTTTAGAGGACACAGACAAATATCTCATACTCATAACTCATCACATCTCATAACACATACCAGATAACACAACTCTTATCACATATCAATCACATACCCACCCACCACCTAGGCAATGAAGTGGTGAATTTTGGTAACTGCGCAGACCGGAAGAAGCTCTCTCCACCCTATCCAGTGGTACTTGTCCACCTCCGGATTTTCCCAATACCTTTAGGACAAACTTTTACAATGTAGAGCCTTCCATAGGGACTTTTCTATGTACAGCTCTCGAAGCCTCTAGGGTAGCAGTGTCATTCCTTGGCCCAATTATTAACATTCACTTTATCACATTTACACTTTATTTACATTGTTCACATATATTAATTGATCACTTTAAGTATCTTATTTGTCAATTGCACATGTCTTGATTAGCCTAATCATGAAACTACTACTTTCAGAAATAAAACATCTTACAATACAGTCCTAACATGCTGTATATTTGCAGGATTATACCAGATCAAATTCAACACATCTAATATGTGAAATTTCAACGGTTTAACTAGAAATTATAATTACTGTGTCATCATTGAGGTCTAAATTTTTTATCACAGGTTATCATCAATAAGTATGTCACATATGAAATTTTTCTGGATTTTTCGGACCGTAACATAATTTCTACAATTAAATCTAGAATTCAGACATATTTATCGAAATATCGTTAAGCATGAGACATATCATATGTTTAGGCATTAACAGAACAAAAACCTAATACCAACATTCAATCTGTCATGGAAAATTTATGAAAACTATTCATCACAAAATCCATTTATACTAGATTTAAACATGTTCTATCATGCTCATTACTCAGTCACTGAATTTTAATAATTAACATGGTTCATAGAAAATTTAGGCAACCTCATGATATGCTTACTAACAGTATACAATTACCCATAAATTTTTAGAGTATACCCATGTCCAGAAATTATTTAAACAGCAAAAGAAGATCAAAAAGTAACACTTTTCAGGTCCTGAAGAAGTAGACGTCAAGGGATGTTGCCGTCAACTTCTTCTGAAGAACTTGACTGCAACCTATGTTGCCTTCTACTTGCTCCCAGCAGCACATACATACGAATTTCCATACAACGGTGAATTCGGGGTTCCAAGACGCGAGGAAAAATCCATAAAAATCCTAGGACTTAGGGGACATGTATAGGATCAAGATCTAGGTTTACTTGCCTCTTAAAAAAATACTAAAAGATCAGAATCGTCGGTGAGGCCTTTTTAGCCCTGCGAAAAAAGGTGCCGGAACGCAACTCCTCTAGTCTTCTTCTCCTGGATGTAGATGGCTCCTCGGAGTTGGGATCTCTTCCTCATGTATAGGCTATCCTCCAGATGTTGTAGCTCCTCGGGGAACACCTCCAAGTGACGGATCCGGCCTTCCGAAGTTCAGCTTTTCACCATCTCGGAGCTAGGGTTTTCACAAATGTTGAAAGCCTTTCCTTCATCCCAGAGTGGTTTTTTATAGGTTCAAGGGTGGGGGTACGCATTAGGGTAGGTTACAAAGGTTGGAAGGGTTTCCTAATATGAAACTAGCCAAAACACAGACATTAACAATTCTGGAACCGTTACGCAGCAGGATATTAACGTCAACAATCGTTGTAGTCAACCTGGCAGTTGACGTCAAGGTCTGGCCGCCCACTGGGGGTTGGCGTCCAGGTCTGGCCGCCCACTGTGGGTTGGCGTCCAGGTCTGGCCGCCCACTGTGGGTTGGCGTCCAGGTCTGGCCGCCAGCAGTGTCTGGCAGCCGAAACACCGATAAACCTAGAATTTCATGCATAAATGCACTAAAATAATTTAGTATATGCAAAAATAATTTCATATATCTTACCACATAAAATACTTGCATTATGTAATATTTAATTAATTACAATTTACACTAATCATAATTAAGAACAATATGCATCCATACATACATATATGCACATATACGTACACATTGCATAATTACATACATTACGCATGAACTTATGATTAAAATGTGTCCATTATTAGTTAATATTGTATGCATATTATCATCCAAGTACTTTACATACCCTAATTAATTTAACACGCTTAAAGTAGATAAATTATTTAAAAACAAGGATAACACATGTATGTATACATACGCACATCCATAACATTAACTACGTGCATTAAAATAATTAAATACAATGGGCACCTCAATAATTAAATAATTCACACACGTTTAAATATATATTTTGCATGCTCAGAAATAAACTAATGATCATTTACAGAGTGTATGATAATAATTTCTTACTATGTGTACAACACGCACCATATGCAAAGAATTTACATACATTGATAACTAGATAATGCATGCACAATTATATGTTTTATACTTGTATGAATAGCATACATATACTTACATGGTCCATAGCAAATTATCTATTACATGGACAATATTATCTATGAATATTTATACAACAAAAGAAATCCTTGCATGCACATGCTTCAATTATCCTATGCATAAATAATAGGCATTTACAACATAATTATATACATTATGCATGAAAATAAACCATATGCACATCGATAATTAGATTAGCATGCATAGTATTACTTAAGTATTACAAGCCTAGTATTTTAGTATACACAATACACATCAATTTAGCTAATTGCCTATTCTCACGAAAAATATCATATTATACATGCATGAGTTCATAAGGAATATAGAAATTATAATACGCACAATTGAATACACACACTATACACACAACAAATAATTATACATGCACAATATAAAAATGAATAAAAATTTCGGGGTATCACAAAATCCCTGGATGGTCCGGCTTTGATGATTCTACTCATTGCCCCTGGAGGAAGCCGAAGATTTCCAAATTGTTCAAGAGAGATTTCTACAGCAATTCCAAGACCGGGTGGGACCCGAGTATTCTTTCGTGGATCTGGTAGCTGAGAAAATGAAGCCAGAGGACGAATTCTCCACTTATGCTGATCGGTGGCATCCTTTTGCCGCCAAGGTCCGTTGCCCAATGCCTGAAGAGGAGAAGGTGAAATTGTTGATTTCCAATGCCACTCCAACCTACCGAGCTATTTTGGCCATGAATGACATTTATAGCATGCACCAGCTATATAGTCGAGCCTGTTTCATCCAGACTCAACTTAAGGACTTGCCTATACATTCCATGTTTGAAACCCCAAAAGCCCGTTACACCAAGAAGCCCTAGGGCCCAGTCACCGATGGGATCCAAACCAATGAGCAGGTGGGTGTAGTTAGTAATCCCCAAGGCCCGGTAGGTAGGTCTCCCTACACCCAGCAAGCCCAACAGCCATGGAACAACAACAATAGACAGCCACCTCCCCAAGGATAAAACCCTCCACAAGATCAGCGCCAGTACTCCCAAGTCCCTCCACCGCAAATGCCTACCCCTAGAAAGCCAATGGACCCAAAGATCCCAATACTCTCCTTTGCCCGAGTCTCTGGCCGATGTCTTCACAGCCCTCATGTCCTGAATGCCCTGAGACTCCCTCCTGAGAAGGCGAACTGGAATATGGCGGTCGATCAAACAAAGTACTGTGTCTATCCCACCATCCGGGCCATAATGTGTCGGATTGTTTTCAATTCCAGGATATGATATATGATTTCCATGAGCAAAACCAAATTGACTGGGCAGAGATGAAAAGATTAATCCAGACTCTGAGGGACCAACAGGGTCAGAGGCAACAACAGCAACAACAGAGGCGACAGCAGCCGCAGCAGCAATAGCAACATCAGCAACAACAACAACAACAGCAGTACCAACCCTTCCAGCAGCAATACCAGCAGCAACAACAACAACAGCAGCCGCAGCAGCCGGCGAATGACCTAGGCATAATCCATAATCCCATGCCTCATCATCAGCCCACTCCAAACCCCCATGCAGCTCCACCACCTTCTCCACCCGCACATGTTAATCCTGTCATCCACCACCCTCCGCCAGATGCTCAGTGGGCCTTTGATGATGAACATGAAGTGGGCCAGCTTCTGGTAATTTCCCACGTCACACCCACTCACCCCGCCCCCGCCTATATCAACTGTAACTCCTTCCTTCACACCCCGTTGCTACCATCACCTCGCCATCCTATTCCTCCGTCATACCACCTATTATCCCTCCACCCAACACATCCCTTTCACCCCTACACCAGCGCCCTTGCTAGCCAACCCTTCTATCCTTGACACCGCAATCCCTCCACTCCACCACAATCTTGCCCTCCAGAGCGGGCGAATGTTCCATCGGATGTACCCTAATGCATCCGTGTCCATGCCAGGTCAACCGGCCCATATACCAGCAATCAGCAGCAGCAAGATATGGAAGAAATCGATCCGTTCCCGGGGACCCATATGATATCCTGAAGCATTTGGATCAACCCCCGCCAAGATTTCCATACTAGAATAATCAAAAGATCGCAGACTCACCAAGACGCCCTAAGGGCCTTTCTGGAAAGGGTCATGGTCAGTGAAGACATGAACCAGATAATTTGCCTTCAGTGCTCTCGATCGTAAACAAAGGACCCACTATTACCTTTTCTGATGGTGAGTTGTCTGCCCCAGAAGCCAGAAAAATGCCCTTATGTGTGACACTCACCATAAATAAGGTGGCCATCGATGCAGCTCTAGTGGATATGGGAGCTTCCATAATGTGTTCTATTAAGCACCCTTAGAGCATGCAACATATCAGAGCGTCAACTGCAGCCTACCCCCACCACCATCGCTGCTGATGACAATTCACGACGTCTTGTCACGGAATCATCACATTCAAGCGGAACTAGGGCCACTGTCATGTCAGTGGAGTTCTATGTGTTGAACATCGATCATACTTATAAGGCCATCTTAGGCGTCCGTGGATTAATTGATCGTTAGGGGCAGTACCGTCCACAGCACATCAGTGTCTGAAATTCCCCTTCCAAGGGCGAATAGTCAAAGTAAAGAGCATGGCAACAACACATACAATAGAACCAGTTGAGAGGGTGCTGCATCACTAGGCCATCCATAAGCCCGTTATCTCTGTGCTCGACGTCAACTATGCTTGGGCCTATACATTCTTTTCAAATCGCCCATTGGATCACCCCCTGTAGTTGTAGTCAGGAGAGATATAAGCACAAATACAAAGGGGTTGAACATCATGTTTAGGCTGGTTATCAGTCATGAAAAGGCCTAGGTGCCCATCTCCAAGGGCGAACCAAGACTGTGGCTAGCACCAAGAAATTCACAAAACATGGCCTGGGATACTCAGAATGGGCTGCTTTCTCTTTCCTTCACATCGGACCATGGCCCGCTCACCTGGTCTTGTATGAGCACTTTGTCAGAGGGCCCTCCAGCCCGGATATAACACCACTACAGAGGCGCCGAAATCAGCTTACCAGGCCCTAGAAGCTGAACGGCCCAATAAGAAGAAGAAAGCTGAGGAAGGTACAGAGCACCTTGATCAGGATGATGTTGTCTCATCAATCAGTCTGTTGTTTGAAGAACCGGAAGCTGGGACAGAAGAACCAGAATCAGAAGATCTTGTTTCTGCAGTCAACCGTCTGTTCATCGAAGAGGACATGCCGCAAGTAGCAGTGCTATCAGCATCAGCAACCACCACCAAGAGACAGTTGCTTGATTTGGTGAGGAATGTCATTCAACCAGTTCAACCGTTTCGGCAAAAAAGCTCCGGCCAGGGTTTTCCCGCCTCCCATCTCATCTTATTTCATCCATACTTGTTTCTAATTTGAGGTTATTCCCTCGTCTCCCCCCCTTATTATTCAATTCTCTCCCGACGTCATTGAAGCGTTGATTCGCCCTTCACCCCTTTTCACCATTTTATTTGATGGCTCAGTTCTGTCTTGTCCCGAGCTTCTTAATGTAACATAGTTCCTTCATCATCGATAAAATAAAAAAATAAAAAATAAAATATATAGAAATCAGAAAATTCAAAACAATTCAAAAAAAACAAAAATATAGAAAATTAAAAAATCTAAAAAAATAGAAAATCCAAAAATATGTGTGTTCCCCCCACTCATCTCATCTCCTCTTTCTTCAGACGACGATCCCCATTTTCCTCCTCCCCTTTCTTCGAACGGCGATCCCCGTTCTCTCCTTCACTATCCATCAAGCGGCAATCCCTGTCTTTCCACTCTTTTCTCCCTGCTTTCTGCCGCAGCTGTTGATTTCCCCTACCCCATTGACAGCGGTCCCCATCACCCCGCTCTCCTGCTTCGACGGCGATCCCCGTCACCCCGCACTTCTGCTCACCTGCTTCAACGGCGATCCCCGTCACTCTGCGCTCCTCCTCTCCTCTCAGGCGGCGATCCCCACCTTTCTCCTCTTTCTGTGCAAACTGTGCTTTCGTCTGACTGACCAACATGGTCACGTTGGATATTCTGGGTGAGGGGCCTTCTGTTCCCCTGCGCCCCATTCCTGCGGCCGGCACCCTAAGCTCGGGTGGCCCGCCTCTTCCTCCAGTCCCATCGGAGGACCCTCGCGGCCCTGCCGCACCTTTTCTTGCTCATTCCAATAAACCTCTGGACACTCCTCCAGAATCTCCTGTAAAAATTGGGCTTAGTTTAGAATCAGGGGTAGAATCTGGAAAGTCCCCGTCCCCATCTAGAAGGAAGAAGGGTAATGGCATACCCCGAAGGTATCTGCTTAACTTAGTTCAAAGGTGTGGCGCTCTTCTAGCTGTCGAAGAGTTCGTCCAGCAAGCAGTGGTTTTGAACTTGGAGGATCTTCATATGGAGGAAGGGCTAGACGATGGTTTCAGAATTTATGAAATCGTAGCCGAAGGAGACCCATTAGATGAGAAAGATTTTGAGATAGAGGATGCTGCTGAGGCGTATGCTAGTGGTATGAGGAGATTCGATGAACCTACCTCAGCAGTCGATGAGCCCACTAAAGAGGTAAATGTGGGGACTAAGGAGGACCCCAGGCTCTTAACCATAGCTTCCAGCCTCCCTCCCGAAGAAGAAGAAGCACTCATAGAAATGTTGAGGGAGTTTAAGGATTCCTTTGCCTGGTCCTACGATGACATGCCCGGCATTGACCCTGATTTGGTGGAACACAGGCTGATCTTGAAGCCAGGGGCAGTTGCCGTCAAACAAAAGTTGAGGAGGTTCCTCGCCCACATCGCTTTGAAAATGAAAGGGGAAATTGATAAACTACACAAGGCCAAGTTCATCCGTGTAGTCCTCTATCCATTGTGGGTGGCGAACATCGTCCCGGTCATGAAAATGGACGGAAGGTTGCGAATCTGCATAGACTTCCGGGACTTAAACAAGGCATGTCCTAAAGACGATTTCCCTACCTCACTTGAACTTGATCGATAATACTGGCAGGGTTGAAACTCGTCTTTTATGGATGGGTATCAGGCTACAATCAAATTCGTCTAGCCCCGGAGGATCAGAGAAAACCTCCTTCACCACCCCATGGGAACATATGCTATGTGGTCATGTCGTTTGGGCTAAAGAATGCCGGCGCCACTTATCAAAGAGCAATGTTAGCTATTTTCCACAACATGATTCATATTGATGTTGAAGTCTATGTGGATGATATTGTGGTGAAGTCTCGTACCAGAAGAGAACACTCCTCCGTGCTTGCCAGGTATTTCGCTGCGCGCAAGAGTATCAGTTAAAGATGAATCCAAAGAAGTGCGTGTTCGGGGTTTCTTCGGGCAAGCTTTTACGTTTTATAGTTAGCAAACTGGGGATTCAAATAGACCCGCACAAGGCCAAGGCGATAAATGAAATGCCTCCTCCCAAGAACATATCTGAGCTTCGAGGTTTAATTGGTCGGCTCCAGTTCATAAGGAGATTCATATCTCAGCACTCTCAAAGGTGTCGTCCTTTCTATGAACTATTGAGAGGAGGAGTCAGCTTTGAAGGAATGTTAAGTGCCAAGAGGCCTTTGATGAGCTCAAGAGTTACTTATGAATCCTCCTGTGCTCCAGGCGCCCGTCCCTGGGAAACCCTTGATCCTGTATCTGTCAACTATTGAGGACTCCCTAGGAGGTGTCCTTGCCCAACATGATGAATCCGGCAAAGAAATTGCAGTCTATTACCTATCTAGGCTCTTCAATCCCTCCGAGCTCAAACTCACCACAATGGAGAAAACATGTGCAGCGCTAGTTTGGGTAGTGCAGAAATTGAAGCATTACTTCCTAGCTCACAAGGTGTGTTTGATTTCTAGAATGGATCCTATTAGGTATCTCCTTGAGAAGCCAGTCCTTGCCGACAGATTGGCATGCTGGCAAAGCTTCCTCTCCCAATTTGATATTTCTTCATAGTTCAGAAAGCCATAAAAGGGTATGCCATTGCTGAGCACCTTGCTCACCTTCCTCTTCCCCATAGTGACACGGTTCAAGAGGAGTTCCACGATGAAAACCTGTCACTCATTTCTCACGATCCCTTCTGGTCGCTCCATTTCGATGGAGCTCTCAATTCTAGGGGACGGGGCATAGGTGCTATCTTGCTCACCCCAGAAGGGATCACCATTCCTCTAGCTTATCAGCTTCAATTCCATGCCACCAACAGCATCTCCGAGTATGAGGCTCTCCTTGCTGGTCTTAAGCTCGCCTATCTCTTAGGCGTGCGTCATCTCAAGATTATAGGAGACTCTCAACTCGTCCTTCGGCAAGTCCTTTCTACCTATCGCACTCGTGACCCTAAGCTCAAGCCTTATCAAGATCTGGTCACACTCCTAGCCAAGCAATTTCGTCAGCTTATCAACATTCATACTCCCCGCTCTCAGAATATCTTGGCCGACGCCCTCGCATCCCTGGCCTCCTCTCTCTCCTTCCCTCTCAGCCGCAGCGCTGAGACAATCACCGTTCAAAGGTTAGAAGCTCCCTCCACTCAGGATACTTGGTTCATTAACCTTAGGAGCTCTCTAGTTTTGAAGGCAGAGAGAAAAGAAGCAAAGGAGTTATTGCTTGTGGAGCTAGGGGAAATGGCAAAAGAAGAAAGGCCGTGGTACCATGAAATTGGGCTATATTGTCGAGACGGCACCTTCCCAGAAGAGGCTGAAGCGGAGGACAAGAGAGCGATCCGTAGAGCAGCATTGAGGTATACCCTAATTGGTGAAGTTCTCTACAGACGCGCTCTGAATGGAATACTCCTCCGATGCGTGACAGATGAAGAATCTTGGAAGATTGTGGAAGGATCCCATTCCAGTGAGTGTGGAGGGCATGTGAATAGCCAGATGTTGGCTAAAAAGATTATTAGGCAGGGCTATTACTGGCCGACCCTAGAAGAAGATTGCGCCACCTACGTTCGTAGGTGTGTCAAATGCCAAGTCCAAGCCGATAAAATTCAAACTCCCTCCTCCTCTCTACATCCACTATCTTCACCTTGGCCCTTCTCCATGTGGGCCTTTGATATCATCGGGCCTCTTGGTGATCCTAATGCTTAGATAAAACAAAAATCTTTCATCCTCACTGCTACTGAGTATTTCACCAAATGGGCCGAAGCTGAAGCATTTGCAGAGATCAAAGGTTCAACTGTGTGAAGATTCATCATGAAGAATATTATCGCGCGATTCAGAGTGCCAAGAAGCCTCGTCACCGACAATGGGCCTCAATTCATATCACAAGATCATCAAGACCTCTGTAATAAGTTTAATATTTCTTTGCGTCATTCGTCTCCTTACTATCCGCAAGGCAACGGCCAGGCCGAAGCCACAAACAAAACACTTTTGAAAGTCTTAAAGAAAACTTGTGAGTCTAATAAATTTGCTGATTGGCCAGAGAAATTGGTTGAGGCTCTGTGGGCCTACCGCACCTCTGTCCGCACGCCCACTGGGCAAACTCCTTTCTCGCTTACTTATGGGATGGAGGCGGTATGTCCACATGAGATCCTCATTCCTTCGCTAAGAGTTCAGTTAGATAAGGAACTTAATCCTGATGTACGTCGGGAGGCGCTACTTACACAGCTGGAACTCTTAGACGAACGACGTTTAGCTGTAGCCGATCATGTTATTTCATATCAGAATAGACTCTCAAGGTCCTTTCCAAAGAAAGTGATTGAGCAAAAATTTCAACAAGGAGACATGGTCTTGAAGCGAATTTTCATAAAACTTGGAGGTCCAAGGTCCAAATTGTCAGCAAACTGGGAAGGGCCGTACGTCGTCAGGGAAGTGTACCCCGGGAATGCATATAGGCTAGTTAACGCCGATGGTGAGGAGCTCTCTCACCCATGGAATGGGTTGTATCTTAAAAGATTCTACCCCTAACAAATTTTGATAACAACACCGCCCCGCCAAACATTGTTTTTGGCCACTCGTCTCTTTTTTTCTTCTCATTTCGGTAAATAACCTTTATGTTCAGCCACACACACAACACGGCGACCAAAGGTCATTTCCCCTTGCTTATGTCGTTCTTGCTTAGCCTTCGTGTAGGGAGTCAGAGGTCAATTCTCTTCTCACTCAGACAAGGTCTAGGGACAAGGGAGAGCTAGCTTGTAGATCGGCAAACAATATAGACCATGTGAATGAAGTCTCAAATAGGGACGGTCAGTTCAAAAGAAAGAAAGAGGAAGGAGAAGAAATGATGATATAGCAAAAGAGAATGATAAAGAAATAGGGGCATGTCAAAGAGTGACAGTACAGTTTCCCCGCGGGACGTCCTTGAGCCCGGTCGCACGCTTGCCCCCCAATTAAAAAAAAAAGAGCAATGACCCTAAAAGTCCCTGGACAACAGACAAATTCCACATGTGACATACCCATTGCAAATCTTACAAGCCAGTAAACCCAACCCCAAAACCAAGTATTATCTCATTATTAATCTTCCTATTCTCTCTAGAAGACCAAAGGACTCCCACACCTGGTCTGTATTAGAACATCCATATTCAAGGGGCAAGAAGCCTTAGTAAGCCAAAGACAAATGCACGCTGCACATAGACGTTGTTCACCAAACATGAAGAGGGAGTAAGGTCCACGGCCAATCACTCGAAAGCAAGAGATGTTGTTATTCCAAAACCCCATAAATCTATAAAAAAAAAAAATCAAAAAAATTAGAAATCTCAAAAATCCAAAAAATAAAAATAAAAATAAATAAAAAATATCAAAAATCCAAAAAAAAAATCTCAAATCTCAAAAATCCAAAAAAATCAGAAATCCAAAAAAACTCCAAAAAATCAGAAATCTCAAAAACCCCAAAAAATAGAAATCTAAAAAATCCAAAAATTAGAAATCTCAAAAATCTAAATTTTTTTTGAAATCTCAAAAATCAAAAAAATCTAAAAATCTAAAAAAAAAATCTAAAAAAGAATGTGTTTACATACCGCTTTCTTTTAGCATGTATTGTTTATTTTTCTACCCCTATTTAATAAGGCTCAACCCCTGACAATTATAAAGTCACATTCATGTTTATCTAAACGCAAGTGGGCTGAGCCAAAGAGCAGATTTGACTTGTTTTGCTAAGTGTGCAGGGACAGGTAATTTCAAGAGATGTACAACACCGTACTCAGTGTTCTCTGCCTCTCTCTCTCTCCCGTGTTCGAACCTTATTTCACACTCGTGTCGATAAACAAATTATTCATTCCATAAGCAACTGACACAAAAGCAAAAGTTCTACTAAGATATGAACAATATGTACAAAAGATGGGGAGGTGGCTCACATATCTCCTCACTATCCACCACCACTCTCCCCGGATCCCTCCTGCCTATCTGGAGATGGCGGCATCTCGCCAACACCTCTGCCGCTCTGGGCGCTACCCTCACCTTGGCGGCACCTCTCCTCCTCCTCGTTCCTCCACCTACTGGAGGAACCTGCCAGATACTGCCCTACGGAGGCGCCAGTCACCCTGCTGACGCTCTCCCCGCTCCTGCTCCTGCTACGTGAACGGCCTACGTCCGTCACGATCTGTTGGAGGCTCCGCGCCACCACTGCTGCGCCAGTAGCTCCGCGTCCAGTCGAGTGACCTCCTCCTGGTCACCAGGCGGCCTATGCACCTTCAGCGCCGCCAGCTCCCTCGTCGCCTCCGCGACCTACGCGTCAGCCGCCTCCGCCCGGGTGCGCAGCTGGTCCCTCTCTCCCGGAGCTGGTCCCTCTGACCCTGGAGATCGATGGCGTGCTCCATGATGAGCTGCAAATCTCTCTCCTGCATCAGAAAAATCAGTCAATAATCAATTGCTAAAAATAATCAATCAGGAATTCCATTACACTTACCCGCTCTCCAGGTGCCTCTGAGCCTCCTCAGCCCTCAGCACCGCCCCCGCCAGCCAGGCCTCCAGAAGCGATGGAGAGCCCCCTGCACTCCGAGAAGAGGAAGCACCACCTGCTCCGGTGCTCCTCAGTCTCTCCAACTCACTCTGCTGCGCACAAAAGCATGTCAGTTTCCAAAATATGCTTAAATTAGATTAAAGGCTGAAGTTGGGGTGGGTACTTACCAGCTCCGCTGTCTGCCTCTATGCTGCCTCCCGATCTTGCACCGCTGAGTAAAGCAGGGCTCGGAGCGATGCAATGTCGCCAGTTACATCCACCTGCAATGCATTGTCAAATCATCAGCTCAATTCCATAAATCCAAATTCACTGAGTCGAGGTTTAGGAGCTTTACCTAGTGTCGGGCGCTCTTGTATACCCTACCGCGTACTTCAAGGCGTACGCCTAGAGGTAGGCATCATCGGTCGTCGCGTCGGATTTGACGGCCTTTCCTTTGCGCTCCCAGTTACTGATCTGCTCCTTCGCCCGCTCACACCAATCTGTCGTGTCGTGAAGCCCCCGAAAGCTCTGACTCGGTTGGCGGAAACGATCCCAGACGGGGAACTCCACGGCACTCTGTCGAAGCCCGAGAGAGCGGTGGCAAAGGTGCAGGTGAAGAGGTAGCACAAGGTTTAGCGCATGCAACCACACTGACCTACCGAAGTAGGGGTGGGCCTGCACCAACCAGGGTTGTCCCTCATCACACTCCCCCAGGTATGGCTGCCAAACCACCTGCAAAAAGACAGATCCGATCAGTCATCAAGTAATTAAATCAAGCAAGTAATTAATGCAAAGGAAAAGGTTAAGGGTACTTACATCCAAGTAGGGGTAGCTGTCTATGGCCTCCTGAAGATGCTCAAGCTGGTCCCCGAGGCTGCGAGAATCTCGGATGGAGCCCAACGGCATGCAATGGGTACCAGACCTGGCCGTGCAAGCTCTCCTCTCCCCAAAGCTGGGAGGTGTAGATAGGTCCAGACCTGCAAGATGAGAATCAAGTTAGATGGCAGTTTATGGCAAGGTGCAGTTCAAATCAAGGGTTAAGGAGAAGGTGCGTACCTGGAGGAAGGGAAAGAATCCGCTGGTCGAAGTCTGCCGCTCCGAGGCGCCCAAGCTGTCAAACTGATGTGCTAGGAAGGCTACTCCCCAGGCATACCCCCCTACCTCACTCAGGTCCTCTAGCAGCGGTAGGAACCGACAGTGAACTGCGTCGCCCCTCATGGCAAACAGAAGTCTGCCAAGGAAGAGCACGAGGAAACGACGCAGATCCAAGTCTGCCTGCGCCCCAGCCTCACTCGCCAGCTCCCTCCTGCTAACTCGGGTCAGCCTGTCTAGATGCTCATCGTCGCTCTCCCCCGCTACCTTCCCTACAACAAACAAACCTAGGCTCTCCTGGAGGGGTACACTAGGAACTAAGGAAGACCTACGCTCCACAGGTAGATCTAAGAGTCTCTCAGCCAAGTCATGGTAACAGGGGTAGGTGTATCTGCTCACAGCCCGCCCATAGATCCTGAGCCCCGTGATCCGGCTCACATCCTCAAGACTGGGGATCATGTGCCCCCATAGGAATACGAAGGCGGTTGCCTCTGCATCCCACCTGCACCGCAGAGCCTGAGTAAGGGCTGGATCCGCCCTCATCCTATCCATCCTAAGGATCTCTCCAAAGCCCATCTCCTCTACCCTTTCTCTCTGGAAAGGGGGGAATGCCAGAAACACCGCTAGCACAACAATCCATGACACTCGGGCCCTCATCTCACCCTGCAGATGCATTCAAGTTTAAGTTAGAGTTTTTTGTGTTCGGTTGGTATCGTGGAGGCCTTGGCAGCCGCTACCCTGTCGCGTCAGTGCGGGGCACCACGACCATATCGCGTCGACCATAAAGGCCGTGATAAGGTCGCGATGCCCTCCCCGCCGCGACATCATGGCGACGCCCCACCCCTCCGCGACACCATGTCGCGGTCGGTCGGGCCGACGCGTTATCAGAGCCAAACTGGACGGAGCCTCCTTTGTTTGGTCCTCTTTTCCTCAGGCTTTTCGCCCTACATTTGCCCTCTAGGGGCTCCGTCTATCATCATTTCACGATCATACAAGGTTCTAGGGTTGAGTTACTTACCGATTTCATGGCTTTGGCTCGTTTCTTCCGCTCCTCCTCCACATTCATCGTCGGAGCATCCACATCCACCTCCTCCTCCATCTCGACCTCGGGCACTTCCTCCTCGACCGGAGGATTCGCCATCCGGCGCCGGGAGCTCCGACGCTCCGCCTGTCTCTCCCTGCGGGACGAGCCCTCGCTTGAGTCCTTTCCTTCTTCCATTACAGTCTCGGGAGATCTTCGGGTTTGGGAGGCAAAGAGAGGATCAAGAAGTGAGCTAAGGACGAGGGGGATGCAAGAGGGTTAGAAGATTTGGGGTTTTGGGAATTTGAAAGCCGGAAGGGAAGAAAGAAAGAGCCATTTGGGTTTTGAAAGAATTAGTTCTTGACGCGACGTATCGGGCGGTCGCGTTAAGGTCGCGTCACCCAGGGCCGGCGCTACATTGTTGCGACGCCCCGCCTGGCCGCGACATTAAGGTGACGCCCCTTCCCGTCGCGTCATCAACAGAGCCCAATGCGCTTGCAGAAAAATTCAGTTCTATTCATTCAAACCCAAGTCATTACATGCCCTAATTCTTTCTATGTAATCAAGTAAAATGTTACAAGTCCTTTCCGAGCTACCATCTTACTTACAAATCAAATCAAATGATCCCTGCTGCTAACTGAATTTCCTTCAAAGATTCGACGTATTCTCTGATCACGTCATCGTCCTCCTCCACCTCGGCTTGAATCGCACTCATCGCGCATCCCTCCCAGTGAACGACGGCGCTGCACATGTCGCGTTCATCCTCTGCATCACCTCTTTTCCTCTCTTAGATGGGCAGGAAGTTTGAGAGAATCGAAATCACTGTGCGAGCCGCACCGCATTGAAGATAGAAATGGTCTAGATTGTAGGAAACTAATGCTTCATTGCCCAGTAGCCTCAAGGCGAGCCCGGTGCGTTGGGGGAGGTGGATTATCCGGCCGTGCATGAATCGGGGGCGCATGTCAAACTCGGCCACGGTCAAATTTCAGAGGTACTTGCGCCATGCTTGTATTCCTTTCACTTGAGCTGTTTTGCACCAAGCTCGAGTGCTCATGTGAAGTTGCCCTCCCACGTACGCCAATGGATGGTTCAGCATCGTTTTGCACTCCATGGTCAGGTCTCCCGCCGTTCGGAATTGGATGTGCATTCCCATCCATAACTCGAGGGCAATTACCGACCCATAGAAAGGACCCCCGAGCACTGCAGAAGTTAGGCCGGCATAGAGGAAACCCAAGACAGCTTGTCCAATGTTCATACCTTCAGAGAGGGAGTCAATAATGCTAAGGTTGCCAAAAGAGATGGCGCCGTCTGATTCCGGGAAGAGTATGATGCCGCAAATGCATATGGCAGCTGCCTTGGCAATGGCGGCATAGTTCTTGGTCTTCCGTTTGCATTGGGAGGTAATCCACTGTGCAATTGGAAGAAGGTGGATGTGCATACCGCTCGTCATGGATTAGAGGTCAGTTTTCTTTGTGGTAATGTACGCCAAGATGCTCCAGGAGTTGATTTGCTCTACTGTGTAGGAAATTGTCGGTTCTTCGCCCCTTTGATAGCGTGGGAGGCCGAGCATGATCTCCAGCTCCTCCAGAAGGATTGTCACTTCAAACCCGGGGAAGATGAACGTGTTTGTTTGCGGATGCCACAGCTCCGTTATCGCCGTAACACTTTCCCACACGTGCACCATCTTGCTGTAATTCTTGGCCAGCACAAAGACGGTGGACAGCCCCCACTCCTTCAAGTGGCTAATGGACGTAGGCGGCAGTAGCTCGAGCATGGGCACCAGCCATGGCACTTTTGATAACCGCCTTTGGCCGGGGAGGATCTGAAATAGAAGAAGAAACACGAAGAACGGAGGGGAAAAGAAGAGAAAGAAAGAGCAAAACAGGGGAAAATAGAGCATAGTGCAGAAAGTTCAGAACTTGAGAAGAAAAAACCACTTACTTGGAGCTCCGGGCGCATGTAGATGTGCCCCGGGATGGCAGAGAGTTGCTTTAGATCGGCATGCGAATCCCTAGCAGCTTTAGGGCCGGAGTAGGGAGGGATATCCTCCTGGAATGTAGAGAGCTTCCTCTTCATGTCTGCAAAAAGAGGGGGAAAAGCTTGAATCTAGAAGAAAAGAGGAGAGAGGAGATTAGCTGCGAGATTAGCACTCCCAAACCCTCTATTTATAGAGTCTTAAGAGGTCCACTCCTACTCTAATCTCGAAACTAGATGTTAGGATAAGATTAGAAGAGGTTTAGGAGTCCTAGTGTTAGTCTAGATGTCTTAGGATAAGGGTAAACTCCGGTTTCCTGGTCTTTCTGGGTTCGGACTGAGTCGCGACGCCGTGATCTGATGCGACCAAGTCATGACAGGGCGCTGCGACGCGACTATGTCGTGGTCATCCCGGGCGTCGCCTCTCTCCCCGAGGGGTTGTTTTCATCTCTATACTGTGTATATATGTTGTTTGTTGGATTGTTTATAATTATTGTGTGTTTATTATCTCATTATGTTTGTTTCTTGTCATCAAAAAAATAAATAAATAATCAGTCTAAAAAAAAAGAAACAAAAAAAGGGGGGAACTTCGTTACAGGTAAGTCAGGTATTGTATTTCTTTCCCTACTCCTCGAATTACTATATGATATTTTACTTATTATATCATTTCAAGGACCACCTGGTTCTCAATGTGTTCTGAGATTTGAGTTCCCCTCTACAAAAACAGTGATAATCTAGGTGCACATTGTTAATCGATGGATAGACCGTTAAGTTGAGTAAGCTCAGGGACGATAGATTAGGCCTGTACTGCGGTTGTGGGTAGTCTCTTGACCCGTCCTCATTTTGGCTTAACAATAATATCCTTGATATTTTTTATTTTCTCCCTTTATTTGCATTCATTTTGATGATTTCTTTTATTTAGCCCAGCATGCATCATGTAGGACTTTGAGCTTGTCTGACTCATTCCTGACTCTTGATGAGTCCTTGTTGAGTGCCCAATCATCCTCCAGTTTCCAAACAAGAAATTCAATTCCACTCCAAATCGGAATGTTTGCCTCCGAGTGAGTTATTCCTGTCAGTTTGACAAGAATTTCCCTGTCTGGATTACCTATCCAAATTTTCCTTTTCCTTTGATCTGATTTGGTCGCGAACCGCTCCCAGGACAGAGTCATGAGTTACCTGCCTGGCACGCACACGTCCTTCCAAAACAAAACCTGCAGGCCAATCGGCTAGGGTACCTCTTAATCGAGGGGTCGATCGTCCTTTTCTTTTCTCCTTCTCATCCAGACTTGTGTTCTTCTTGGCATCCTGCTCGAGCAGCTGACTCGGGGGCTTTCACGAAGATTCCAATTGCCTGTTAGTTAGATCAGGTGTCTTTTACCTTGGCTTCCACTTTTCAGTCCACTCCGCATCATTTCGCTCCGTCGTCACTTCGTGACACCTCCACTCCACCTCCGATTCGCTACCTTGCAAAGTGGAAGCTAAGGAGGGGCAATCTGTAGACACCGGTTCCGACTAATTAGTTGAACCACATTTCTTGTTATCTTAGTGGCCCCTAATTGGTCACTCACCTTCAGCCCATCATTAGCCTTTTTTTGAGCCCATTAAACCATTAAAATGCCTTGAAATCCCGCACATTATCACTTTGAGAGAGTCTTTGGGACATAATAACTCTTATCTTATCATATGATTGGCTGATAATTCATGATTATTTCGGATTTATTGTCGCGACGCATCGTAGCGCCGCGTCTCTAGTCGCGACGGCCCAGGACGCCGCGACAGGCCATGCATTATCCCTGCACGTGGGCAATACTGTCGCGTCGCCCCTCCCTGTCACGTCTTAGTCGCGGTCCTACGATACGCTGCGACAATGACCGAACCCTCTGGCCACCGCAACAACCTCCTATTTATCCTCCTATGAATCTAGCTTAATCCCTAGGGATTATCTCCACCTCTTGGGGCGAGATTCTGACCCTAGGGACTCTCCTTGGCATTCCTAAGGACTCTCCATCCATTTTTTAACAAGGCTTTATATTCCATTTTAATTTCTGAGCCATTTAAGGGAGATAATATCATTTTTTTTCTCACTCCAAGCTCTATATAAACAAGGTCCCTCCTCAAGGACGGGGAGAGCCTGATTACCACCCCGAAGGGCTGCCGAATTCTCCCTTGACCCATACTTAGCCACACAGCAATCCTTTTCCTCCATTTTTCCTCACATCCCTCTTCACCAAAACACCTCATTTCACCATCTATGGAGCACGGGACGTGAGAGGGGCGACCCTAGCACTCTCCTGAAGTTTTGGACGATCCTTCGAGCTGCAACAACTCCAAGGAGTCGCCCTAATGGGGCTCACCCTCTTCGTTTTCCTTTCCTCTTCTTTTGCATGCATTCTCCATGTCATTCTTAGATAGAACATATATACCACACACCCACGTTTTCCTACTACACAAGGGGTTTAAAACCACCCCAGGTCCATTCCCCCCATGCTTCACATTTTTCTTGTATTTAAGAATGGTTACTACGCTTAACATAGTCTAACAGGGTTTTTATTTCTTGTTTTCGTTGTTTTGGCAGGCACCCAAGTGAAGATCCACGAGGAGCTCTCATCCTCTAGCTGGCTGGAGGACGGGAAGAAGGTCCCATCCATCATCTCCCGCACAGAAGAGAACGTGACGGTGGAGGGTGACGCGTTATCAGCACTGTCGCGGCAACCATGACGACCGCGACATGAGGTACACCCCCCGTTCTCTCTCCTTTTCCTAGAGTAGTTAGCCCAGACATTTCTCTTCTCATTAGGCAACTATCTAGGTGGCGATCACATCCATATTTCCATGTTGTTAGATTTAGTATGTGTTTGCGTGTCGAAGGGGGTACAATCCCTGTGATTACAGTGCTCAGCCTTTATTTGTTGACATGTTAAACATTTTGTAAGGCCCTCGAAATTTGTCCTATTTTAGTTAGATTTTGTCAAGTGATGTGTATATATCTTATGTATATAATTGAGTGCATGTGTATATATATATAAGTAATAATTGTTGTACATGTATATATATATGTGTGTATATTGCATGCATAGTGTTTTATTTAATAATTAAGTTATATGTATGGTACATTGCATGTATATGCCTAGTATAGACAGAATTACTACAATTCTGTGTTCTGGCTGAAAACCCTTTTGGTGTCAACATGAGTTGACGTTAAGGGGAGGTCAGTGTCCACATCGATGGATGCCAACCCTTGATAGGCGACTAGTGATGTTGACGCCTATATCCCAGATCTGTTGCGGTTTCAAATTCAGAAATGCCCGTGATTTCCTCAACCCTTGTTTAGGAAACCATCTCCCAACGGTCATATACCCTACCTAAACGCATGCCCGAATGCCGTAACTTATAAAACCCCATTCTCTAGTCGAAAGAAATCCATTTGACTCTTGAGTCAAAAATCCTAGCTTTCTGTTGCGAAACCCAATTTTTGGATGACTAGATCTTGCGGCTTGGTGCATCTTTGGGCGACCTACAATGACTGAGAGAGAGACTGAACATCAAGGCAGACTTTGCCGACTCCAGTGTGCAGCAAGATTCATCAGAGAACTAGGATCTGGGAGGATTTGAAGGCTTCTTAGCACTGGGCGATGAGAGCTTCGTCAACAAATATACCCCTTTTATGATTTTTCTAGAGGCAAGTAACCCTGGACCATTGTCCATACATGTGTCTAGTAGGTCCCAGGTATTTTTACGAATTTTATTCGTGTCCTAGAACCCCCGTTCGCTTAATTTTTGTGAGTTCTATCTGCATTTTTGCAGACAGGAACTAAATGACATCATTTACTGCCATTAAGATCAGACATTGGCGGTGACCTTTGCTGTCGTTAACCTGGTTGGCGGCCACCTGTGTGCCGCTGAGTTCATCAGACAGTGACAATGTGCATGTCTGATCTTTGTGTACTATTTTTCGGATTTCCAAATATGGGGATAAACTGTAAAAATTGTATATTGTCAAGTACCTCTAGCGGATCATACTGTGTAATTAGGATGAATTTTCGTTCATTGCGTTATTTATTAAAATTTCTAAAATTATTTGTTGGGCATGTTTTAGTCTTATTAATTAATGTTATGTGGATCTATGTTAATTAGGATGTCAAGAAATTTCTGTGAGATGTACGTATGTATCAGGTCATGCCATGAAATTTAGGCGAATTTATGATTTCTGTGTGAATATGTAGAATTTTTGGAACATAGAATAGTGAACATGAATTGTTTGTTTTAAATTCAAATAAAAATTTATGATACATGCTAAAATGCCAAAATTTTATGTGATATCATGACTGCTAAATATATGTTTTAGAACTATTAAATACATCTATAACCCTGTGAATCAAGTTTAATTGAGTTCTTGATATTTATGCAGAATGTTTGTTCTAATTTTCATAAATTATGTATATGTTCAAAAAATATGAAAAATTGTGTGCATGATGATTAATCTATAAGCAGTCTGTAGTAAACTTTTCATGCTAATTGCATAATAGTAAGTGTTGATTCCATTTTAACATAGAAAAAGGACAATGTGGAGGATGCTTAGTATAATTGTTTATAATTTAGTGAATTGTAGAATGATTAAAGTTAGTTTATGACCTGTTAAACATTGTAAACAGTAGCATGTTATTAGATAAACTGAACCATGAAATCATGTACAATTGAATGCAATAGTGTAAACAAGTGTATGTGAACAATATGAAAAAGGTATAAACTGTGCCATGTGTGACGCTGCTACCTTAGAGGGCTGTGGAACTGTACCGTAGCAAAGTCCCTATGGGAAGGTTCATGTGTGTGAAAATTCTATGGGCAATTAGGATGAAATCCTGGAGGTGGACAAGTACCACTGGTTAGGGTGGAGAGTGCTTCTCCCGGTTCTGCGCAGTTAACCTTGATCTATCACTGTTTTGCCTAGGTGATAGGTATGTGAATGTGATGTGTGTGTCCTTCTAGAGGTGGTTCGGACTATCTGTCATGGAATTTAAATGAGAATAATGTGACTTTGTATAAGTGAAATGTGAAATTTGAAATGTGCAAATGAATATGTGAATATGTGAAAACAATGTGATAGCATGCGAATTAGTGAAACATTATATGAGTATGTTAAATCCATGTCAAAACAGCAAGCTAATCATGTTTATAATTGTGTTAAGTGTATGAAAATGTACATAGAATCCATGCCAGGAGTATTGCTTTTATTACGTGTGATTCCATGCTTAAGTTGCTTAAATATATTGTAGCATGAATTGAATGAGTTTTAAGTTGATTAAGCATGTTAAGGAAATTTGTAGAGAGCATGTGATAGGTCTTATACTTAATGTGAATGGAAACATAAAGCATGTATCACGTCGTTTAATGTTATAGAAATTGCATGCATAGAATTTCGAGATTGTTCAAACCATGCTATATGTTTTGATTGTTTCTTTTAGAAAGTAAAATGTGCATATGATGTGTGAATGTATAATGTGCATGGATTGCTTGCTGAGTCTATCTAGACTCACTCTTGCTTCGACGTACAGGTGCAGGTGTCTCCACTTCCTTGGAGGAGACGGTTAGGAGCGACTCCGAGAGAGAGGAGTAGCATCTTTTGTGGAGATTACGCTGTTGTATTTTCATTTCATAAGTATGTAGTCAAGGATATTATGTAATTCAAATGTGGACAATGTAATTTGATTTAGAATTTCAATTATGTGAATTTTAGTTTTTCTTTAATCACTATATGGACTGTGGATATATAATGTAGATGATGGAATAAATTTTTTTTTTGATATTTAGTTCTTTCATTTCCGCTGTTCTATGTTTATATTTGTGTACATCTCAATTTAGTGTATACGTTAGGTCAATGTTCCACTGTAGCGATGCTCATTATACCGATGTGGGTTGGTGGAACCATACCGTTATAAAGAGAGTCGTTACAGAGATTGGTATCAGAGCAACCGGTTGAGATTGTACATGAATATATATGCCATCATCTTCATTATATGCTAAGACTTTATAGATTTGTCCACATAGTTAAGAAAATAGTTAGGAATTAGATAGTTTAGTTCCTAATTGTGATAATCTGTTTTGCAGGCTATGGCTTCTTGTGGAAGGCGTGGTGCTCATGCCACAGAGGATGAGCCTAGGCGTGAGGAGATAGATGAGCAGCAGGCCCCAGCCCCATAGGAACCTATTGTACTTCCTCCACTGCCGCCTGTTGACTATGGGGTATTCATGCAAGGCCTGGTGCAGGCTATGCAGATGCAGGCCCATACTCAGGCTGCACTCCAGGCTCAGGTGGAGGCTCTGGTTAGAATTGTTAGCTAGAGTAGCCTATTTTATTTAATATATGATTTTGTGTTATTTATGTGTTGCTTATATTGTTTGTTGTAGTAGGCTCAGGCGCCAGTTCCCCAGGCACATGAACATGGTGGACCTTCCATCATGGAGCGGTTCAAGAGGATGGTTCCACCCTCTTTTAAGGGGGAGAGTGATCCGTTGCTTGTGGAGAGCTGGATGAGGGAGATCGAAAAGATCTTCCGAGTGATTAGGTATGCTGAGGATGACAAGGGCACTTTAGCAACCTATATGCTACAGGTATGTGTTTCTTGCATATGCATTTATCTTCTTTAAGCTTAGATTATCTGGATTGGCTAGAGGAGCACTATGCGTTAGTTGATTGTCGTGGGAAGAAGATTGTTTTCCGTATTCCTGGTGAGGATGAGTTTTCACATCCATTGCCAAGGAACCTTGCGAGAAAGTTCGTTATCTCTGCCATGAAGGTGATGAGAATGGTTATCAAGGGTTGTGACGCTTTTCTTGCCAGCGTAGTATTAGTACCAAAGGCTGATGAGTCACCTTCTCTTGAGGAGATAAATGTAGTGCGGGAGTTTCCAGACGTATTTCCCGATGATTTGTCTGCATTGCCACCAGTTAGAGAGATAGAGTTTACCCTAAAGTTGCTTCTAGGCACCTCTCCTATCTCAAAGGCTCCATATCGGATGGCACCTGCGGAATTAGCTAAGCTAAGGAAGTAGTTGCAAGAGTTGTTAGATAAGGGATTCATTCGCCCTAGTGTTTCTCCTTGGGGCGTACCTGTCTTATTCGTAAAGAAGAAGGACAGATCACTAAGGTTGTGCATTGATTATAGGAAGCTCAACCAAGTGACTTTAAAGAACAGGTATCCCTTACCACGTATTGATGATCTATTTGACCAGCTGTAGAATGCATTTGTCTTTTTTAAGATTGATCTGTGAACTGGCTATCATCAGTTGAGGATTAGGAGTGAGGATGTGTCCAAAACAGCTTTTAGGACTCGTTATGGACATTATGAGTTTTTGGTTCTTCTGTTTGGTCTAACCAACGCCCCTGCAACGTTCATGGATCTCATGAACAGGGTGTTTAGACCATATTTAGATAGCTTTGTCGTAGTGTTTATTGATGATGTGATGGTCTGTTCTCTGGATGAGGCCACACACCGTTAGCATTTGAGGGTAGTGTTGGAAGTTCTCCGAGAGCACAAGCTGTATGCAAAATTTAGAAAGTGTGATTTCTGGATGCACGAGGTTCATTTCCTTGGGCATGTTATCTCCAGTGCTAGTGTAGCAGTTGATCCAGCAAAGGTCCAGGCGGTATTAGATTGGAAAATCCCCAGGACCCCATCGGAGATTCATAGTTTCCTTGGTTTGGTAGGTTATTATTGGCGATTTATTGAGGGATTTGCATCCATCGCCACTCCATTGACTAAGCTAACCAGGAAGGGCATGAAGTTTGTTTGGTCCGAGGAGTGTGAGAGTAACTATCAATTATTGAAGGCTAAGCTTACTTATGCACCGGTATTGTTTTTTTCGAGTGGTGATGAGGGCTTTGCCATTTATTCGGATGCATCTCGGATTGGTTTAGGCTGTGTGTTGATGCAGTAGGGAAGGGTAGTAGCTTATGCTTCTCGCCAATTGAAAGAGCATGAGCGTAACTATCCGACTCATGATTTGGAGCTTGCGGCAGTGGTTCATACACTAAAGATCTGGAGGCACTATCTTTATGGTGTCAGATTTGAGGTGTTCACTGACCACAAGAGCTTGAGATACCTTTTCTCCCAAAAGTAATTAAACCTGAGGCAGAGAAGATGGATTGAGTTCCTTAAGGATTATGACTTCGATCTTCAGTATCATCCTGGAAAGGCGAATGTCGTAGCGGATGCTCTTAGCAGGAAGAGGTCATCACTCCAGCAGGATTGGAAGATGTTGGAGGATGCGGCTTCTGCGATGACTGAGTTAGAGCCATTATGTCAGGCTTTCATGGCTCAGTTGTCCATTAGGTCTTCCGTGTTGGATGAGGTGATCGAGCAACAAAAGGCCGACCCTAGACTCCAAGAGTTAGTGGGAAAGGCAAGCATTGCTCATGATGAGGATGGAGTGATTAGATTTCATCATCGAGTCTGTGTTTCAGATATAGTGGATGTTCGTGAGCATGTATTAGCAGAGGCTCATAGGTCTAGATTCTCTATTCATCTGGGTAACACTAAGATGTACCAAGATTTAAAGAGATCTTTTTGGTGGTCTGGCATGAAGAAGGATGTAGCGGAGTTTGTATCTAGGTGTTTAGTATGCCAGCAAGTGAAGTTTGAGTGACAGCGACCATCTGGTCTTATGCTGAGGATGGAGATCCCAGTATGGATGTGGGAAGCTGTCACTATGGATTTTGTAACGGGTTTTCCCAGATCAAGGAGGGGCAATGACTCGATATGGGTAGTGGTAGATAGATTCTCTGAGACTGCGCATTTCTTGCCTCTGAAGAAGAAGCAATCGGTTGAGAGTTTAGCTAGATTGTATGTTAGTAGCATAGTTAGATTGCATGGTGTGCCGAAGTTGATCATTTCAGATCGAGATCCGAGGTTTACTTCGAGGTTGTGGAAGGGTCTTCAAGATGCATTAGGTTCTGAACTGAAGCTTAGTTCAGCGTTCCATCCCCAGACAGATGGACAGTCCGAGAGGACTATCCAAATGCTCTAGGATATGTTGAGAGCGTGTGTACTGAATTGGAAGGATGATTGGGAGCGTCATCTACCTCTTGTGGAGTTCGCATATAACAACAGTTTTCATGAGAGTATTGGTATGGCTCCATTTGAGGCGTTGTATGGAAGACCTTGTAGATCTCCTTTATGTTGCGAGGAGACTGGTAATAGGCAGTTGATCGGTCTGGAGTTAGTTCAGGAAACTTCGGATAAGATCCAGCTTATTAGGAAGAGGCTTGTTGGGGCACAGGATAGGCAAAAGAGTTATGCCGACAATAGGAGAAAGGATTTAGAGTTCGAGGTGGGCGAGCATGTCTTTCTAAAGATTTCGCCTACTCGAGGTGTTATTAGATTTGGCAGGCATAGCAAGCTAAGTCCTAGATTCATTGGCCCGTATGAGATTCTCAGACGATTGGGCAATGTGGCTTATGAGCTAGCTTTACCCCCGGCATTAGTAGTGTTCATCATGTTTTACACATATCTATGCTCAGGAGATATGTCCGAGATCCATCTCATGTTATTAGCCACGAGCCAGTGGAGATCCAGCATGACCTATCCTATGTTGAGCAACCCGTAGCTATTCTTGACCAGAAGGTTCAACATCTCCGGAATAAGAGCATTACGTCGGTGAAAGTGTTATGGCGCAACTTCTCACGAGAGGAGGCTACTTGGGAGCTTGACGATGCTATGAAGAAGAAGTATCCCCAATTGTTTGAGTAGTGTCAGTCTAACTTCGAGGACGAAATTTCATTAAGGGGGAGAGGGTGTAAGGCCCTCGAATTTTGGCCTATTTTAGTTAGATTTTGTCATGTAATGTGTATATACCTTATGTATATAATTGAGTGCAAGTGTATATATATATATATAAGTAATAATTGTTGTACATGTGTATATTGCATGCATAGTGTTTTATTTAATAATTAAGTTATATGTATGGTACATTGCATGTATATACCTAGTATAGACAGAATTACTACAATTCTGTGTTCTGGCCGAAAACCCTTTTGGCGTCAACATAAGTTGACGTTAAGGGGAGGTCAGTGTCCACATCGATGGATGCCAACCCCTAACAAGCGACTAGTGATGTTGACGCCTATATCCCAGATCTGTTGCGGTTTCAGATCCGAAAACGCCCGCGATTTTCTTGGTCCTTGTTTAGGAAACCGTCTCCCAACGGTCATATACCCTACCTAAATGCATGCCCGAATGCCCAAACTTATAAAACCCCATTCTCTGGCCGAAAGAAATCCTTTTGGCTCTTGAGTCAAAAACCCTAGCTTTCTATTGCGAAACCCTATTTTTGGAAGACTAGATCTTCCGGCTTGGTGCATCTCCGGGTGACCTACAATGACTGAGAGAGAGATTGAACATCAACGCAGACTTCCCTGACTCCGGTGTGCAGCAGGATTCTTCAGAGAACCCGGGTCTGGGAGGATTTGAAGGCTTCTTGGCACTGGATGAGGAGAGCTTCATCAACAAATATTCCCCTTTTACAATTTTTCTAGAGGCAGGTAACCCTTGACCATTGTCCATACATGCGTCTAGTAGGTCCCAGGTATTTTTACTGATTTTATTCGTGTCCTGGAACCCCGTTCTCTTTATTTTTGTGAGTTCTGTCTGCATTTCTGCAGACAGGAACTTAACGACATCATTTACTGCCGTTAAGATCAGATGTTGGCGGTGACCTTTGCTGCCGTTAACCTGGTTGGCGGCCACCTGTGTGCCGCTGAGTTCATCAAGCAGTGACAGTGTGCATGTCTGAACTTTGTGTACGATTTTCCAGATTTCCAAATATGAGGATATACTGTAAAAATGATATATTGTCATGTACCTCCAGCGGATCATACTGTGTAATTATGATGAATTTATGTTCATTGCGTTATTTATTAAAATTTTTGAAATGATTTGTTTGGCATGTTTTAATCTTATTAATTAATGTTATGTGGATTTGTGTTTAATTAGGATGTCAGGAAATTTTTGTAAGATGTACATATGTATCAGGTCATGCCATGAAATTTAGGCGAATTTATGATTTTTGTGTGAATATGTAGAATTTTTGGAAGATAGAATAGTGAACATGAATTATTTATTTTAATTTCAAATAAAAATGTATGATACATGCTAAAATGCCAGAAATTTTATGTGATATCATGAGTACTAAATATAAGTTTTAGAATTGTTAAATACATCTGTAACCGTGTGAATCAAATTTAATTGAGTTTTTGATAATTATGTAGAATGTTTGTTCTAATTTTCATAAATTTTGTATATGATCAAAAAATATGAAAAATTGTGTGCATGATGATTAACCTATAAGTAGTCTATAGTAAAATGTTCATGCTGATTGGATAATAGTAAGTGTTGATTCAGATTTAACGTGGAAAAAGGACATTGTGGAGCATGCTTAGTATAATTGTTTATAATTTAGTGAATTGCATAATGATTAAAGTTATTTTATGACCTATTTAACATTGTAAACAGTAGAAAGTTATTAGATAAACTGAACCACGAAATCATGTACAAGTGAATGCAATAGTGTAAACAAGTGTATGTGAACAATGTGAATAATATGAAAAATGTATAAATTGTGCCATGTGTGACGCTGCTATCTTAGAGGGCTGTGGAACTGTACCGTAGTAAAGTCTCTATGGGAAGGTTCATGTGTGTGAAAATCCTATGGGCAATTAAGATGAGATTCTGGAGGTGGACAAGTACCACTGGTTAGGGTGGAGAGTGCTTCTCCCAGTTCTACACAGTTAACCAAGATCTATCACTGTTTTACCTAGGTGATAGGTATGTGAATGTGATGTGTGTGTCTTCTAGAGGTGGTTCAGACTGTGTCACGGCATTTAAATGAGAATAATGTGACTGTGTATAAGTGAAATGTGAAATTTAAAATGTGCAAGTGAATATGTGAACATGTCAAAACACTGTGATAGCATGCGAATTAGTGAAACATTATATGAGTATGTTAAATCCATGTCAAAACAGCAAGCTAATCATGTTTATAATTGTGTTAAGTGTATGAAAATGTACATAGAATCCATGCTAGGAGTATTGCTTTTATTACGTGTGATTCTATTCTTATGTTGCATAAATATATTGTAGCATGAATTGAATGAGTTTTAAGTTGATCAAGCATGTCAAGGAAATGTGTAGAGAGCATGTGATAGGTCTTATACATAATGTGAATGGAAACATAAAGTATGTATCACGTCCTTTAATGTTATAGAAATTGCATGCATAGAATTTCGAGATTGTTCAAACCATGCTATATGTGTTGATTGTTTCTTTTAGAAAGTAAAATGTGCATATGATGTGTGTATGTATAATGTGCATGGATTGCTTGCTGAGTCTATTTAGACTCACTCTTGCTTCGGTGTACAGGTGCAGGTGTCTCCACTTCCTTGGAGGAGACGGTAAGGAGCGACTCCGAGCGAGAGGAGTAGCATCTTTTGTGCAGATTACGATGTTGTATATTCATTTCATAAGTATGTAGTCAAGGATATTATGTAATTCAAATGTGGACAATGTAATTGATTTAGAATTTCAATTATGTGATTTTAGTTTTTCTTTAATCACTATATGGACTGTGGATATTTAATGTGGATGATGGAATATAAAAAAATTGACATTTAGTTTTTTCATTTCCGTTGTTCTATGTTTATATTTGTGTACATCTCAACTTAGTCTATACGTTGGGTCAATGTCCCACTGTAGCGAGGCTCATTATACCGATGTGGGTTGGTGGAACCGTACTGGTATAAAGAGTGTCGTTACACATTTTCTCACAAATTTTGCTATGTCCTTTTTCATTCCATGCCACCAAAATTACTTTTTCAGATTCTGATACATTTTAAAGCTACTAGGATGGATCGAATACTGAGATTTGTGCCCTTCCTTCAATAATTCTCTTTTGATTTCTTCATTTTCCGATATGCGTATTCTATTTTGAAACCTAAGCATTCCTTGATTATCTCTAATGTATCTTGGTTTGTTTACCATCTCTTTTGGTTTTTGATCTTGGTTCTGTGCTTCACCAATTTTATCTAGTAATACTGACCTTAATGTCAATTGTGCCAATACCAAATTTTCTGCACCACATCTGGGTGAGTAATCAATCAAATCTATCATTTCTTTCCACTGTTGGTGTAATGGTAGTGCCCTTGATTTCTTCCTGCTCAAAGCATCAGCAACCACATTAGATTTACCCAGATGGTAATTTACTGTAAAATCATAATCCTTGAAAAATTCTAACCATCTCCTTTGTCTTAGATTTAGTTCCTTCTGAGAAAATATGTACTTTAGACTCTTAAGGTAAGTATAAACTTCAAATTGTTCCCCATACAAATAGTGGCGCCAGATCTTCAAAGCATGTATGATTGCTGCCAATTCTAAATTATGAGCTGGATAGTTCCTTTCATGATCTTTTAGTTGTTTAGAGGCATATGCTACCACTTTCCCATGCTACATAAGAACACATCCAATTCCTCTTTGGGATGCATCCGTATACACTATAAATCCTCCCAATCCTTGAGGTAAAGTAAGAAACGGAGTTGGGGTAAGCTTCCCTTTTAATTCTTGAAAACTGGCCTCACATTTCTCATTCCACACAAAAGGTATCTATTTTTTGATTAACTGAGTCAAAGGCGTAGCTATAGAAGAAAAACCTTAATTAAATCTCTTGTAGTAACTAGCTAATCCTAAGAAACTTCGGATTTCTGATGGATTCTTGGGTCTTTCCCAATTCAGAATTACTTCAATTTTACTTGGGTCCTTTTCCAGAAATCACATGGCCCAAAACGTTCACTTCCTTGAGCCAAAACTCACATTTACTTAACTTAGCATATAACTGATGTTTCTTTAAGGTTTGTAGTATAATCCTCAAATGATCCTTCTGTTCTTCTTCATTAGATGAATATATCAACCCATCGTCTATAAATACCAGCACAAAATTGTCTAAATAAGGTTGGAATACCCTATTCATCAAATCCATAAATATCGCAGGTGCATTAGTCAACCCAAAAGGCAGTACTAAAAATACATAGTGTCCATATCTGGTTCAAAATGCGGTCTTAGGGATGTCATCTTCTTTAACTCTCAATTGATGGTATCCAGACCTTAAATCGATCTTAGAAAATATTGTGGCAGACCGAAGTTGATTAAATAAGTCATCAATTCTAGGTAGTGGATATTTGTTCTTGCTTGTGACTTGATTCAACTTTCTATAATCAATACATAAGCTGAGGGATCCATCTTTCTTTCTTACAAACAATACCGGAGCTCCCCATGGTGACACACTTGGTATAATAAAACCTTTGTCTAATAGGTCTTGCAACTGCTTCTTTAATTCTGTCAATTCAGCTAGTGCCATTAGGTAAGGGGCTATAGATATAGGTAAAGTCCCTGGCAAAGGTTCAATAGTAAAATCAATTTCTCTCTTTGGAGGTAATCCAGATAAATCATTAGAAAAAACTTCTGGAAATTCCTTCACAACATCAATATCTTGAATTGATATATGCTTATGCTCATTTGATATAGCCATTACACTTGCTAGGTAACCTTGACAACCATTTTTCAGCCATTTAATGGCTTTAAGTGCTGATATAGTCTTCTTCTTTCCATTGGCTTTTGGACATCTATAACTGAAATCTGCTAATCCCGGCCTTTTAAAAGTTAAAATTTTCTTATGGCAATCTAGTAATGTATGATTTTCTACTAACCAATCCATTCCCAGTATAATGTCAAAATCTTGCATATTATCCAATACATATACATATGCGGTAAGTTCATGCTTTCATATTTTCATATTTACTTCAGGGATGACAGAAGTAAGAATAGCTATTTGACCAGTAGGACAGTCAAGTACCATACTTTGTTCCAATTTCTCTGGTTTTTGAGATATAGAATTAACAAATAACCGAGAAATAAAAGAGCGAGTAGCTCTAGGGTCAAACAATACTCTAGCATACATATTTTCAGTCAGGAGAATACCTTCAGCCATAGTGGGGGTGTCTTGGGCTTCCTCCTTTCTAAGAGCAAAGACTCTAGCTGGTCCTTTGGTTGGTTCTCTTGGGGCTTGCTGAAAGTAGGGTTGTGGCTTTTGTGCTTTTGAGTGGACAATCCCTAATCAAATGCCCTTTCTGACCACATCCATAACATTTTCCCGCGACTTTCCAACATTCATCACCGGGGTGTCTTCCTCCACATTGAGCACACATGGGCCAACTCTTTTTCTGTTCTCCCCACTGCATGGCTGGATCAACCTTTCGCTTCTGACCTTTCGTTTCCTTGGTATACAAATTTTTCTTCTTACTCGCATTGGTTTCTTTATTTTTCATATACTCCATAAACTCAGATTCCACTATAAACGCAGTCTTTAGTGCCACTGCCATGCTCTGGGGATCTAGTGGAGCTACCCTGCTCCTCACATTAGGTTTCAATCCTCTCACAAACTTCTTTACCCTCCTGAGTTCATTGTCGCAAATGTGGGGTGCATACTTTTCCAGTTCAGTAAATTTGGTTTCATATTCCGCCACAGTCATGTCTTTTTGCTCCAACTGTAAGAATTCCACTTCTTTCCTATCCTTGACATGCGGTGGAGTGTATTTCTCATACAATTCACTTAGGAATTCTTCCCAACTAATATTATCACCTCTATTTCTGAATACATTTCTTATGACAGATTGCCACCACTCATCGGCTCTATCCAGAAGCATATAAGTTGCCTGTGTGACCTTGTCCTCCTCCTCACATCTAATGGCCTTGAATATCTTTTTCATCTCTCTAACCATCCTTCTACAATCTCAGGTTGGCTATTTCCTTTGAAGGCTGGAGGTCCCATCTTCTTAAAATTTTCCAACAGAGATGCTCCAGAAATTCTTTCTCCACCTATATCTTGTTGGTTCTTCATTAGTGTTTGCACCAACCCCTGAAATGACTGCAAAAAGTGGCAAAATCAGGAGTCCCAGTACTTCCTTCTTGAGAGTTTCTGGCCAATAGTATATTGGGAACTTCCCCCCTAGAACCTTCTTCAATTTCCTCATGTCTATCCTCACTGGATGTGTCAATAGCTTTCCCTTTGTCTGCCATTTTCTGGAACACCATCAAACACATCCAATTAATTCATACTAACCACTTAAATTTTAAGAACAAAATGATCGTTAGAAATTCTTGAATACACACAAATGTTTTATTTATTTCCTTTGTGTAAATGGTCACAGAGATATCTATTACCCATAACCTTGCTCTGATACCACCTCTGTAACACTCTTTCCCGACCGCACACACATATACATATCACAAAACTTTTGATCAGAAGAGGGGTTACACTGACCAATTTCGTTATGGGCAGACAAATCCGTGTAATGTACAAGATTAGCAAACCATTCCACAAGGCATCCTTTGAAAAGTATTATACATCAAAATGTAACAGAGTATTAATACTCATTATTTAAAAAAACCAAGTTTTCTTTCCCTACACCTTTAACAACACTACAAAACTTCTATAAAAACTACTAAAACCAAGTTATTCCTCTTTAAGTCTTCTTCATCAGCAATGAAATTGGGAATCACCTGAAGCTGAGATTCTATAACACCTTTAATCAGAAAGGGGTGGTGGAAACAAGAAACATGAGTCGGAGGACTCAGTAGGTGATAGTAAGTGCATATGGATCAAAACACATTTGCTCATGAATTTCATTCTTAACAGAAACATATAGCTCAATTTGATTTTATAACGAGCTCAAACAAATTTCGGAACAAGAGTCATATATGTCTTTCAAAATTCAGATCATAACTTGATTTGGAAACAAATTCGATAGGCATCATACTCCTCTTAAGAGGTTACTAAATAACGTAAATACATCCTCAGTGCATAGGCGATTCCAGCACCTCGGATCTTGTTCACTGCGCAAGAACGCGGTTTATTACCCACCATCATCAGTCCATTGACTTGGATTTACCTACAAACAGTCGCCCACAGCTGATCACAAGTGTCTGATGCTGCCACAAGTGATCCTAATCCCTCTTTAAAGAGAACACTGTCTTCAAATCATAAGTTATATTTCATGAGCATAATAAGGTTAGAAATTCAAGGATATGTTGATTAATGATTAATCAATTCATCTTGGTGATAAAGTAGTTTAGAGTCCAAGAAAATGAGATAAACAACTTGTGGGGTCAATAATATAGTGAGTCTTCAGGGGATGGGACAAGAATTGGTGCTGAAAACATAATAGGTCAACATCTGTCGACAGCTAGAAGGTAGCTATCGACAGCTACTGGTTTCTAGAACAATGTTTCTGGAATTGAACAATCTCCGTCGACAGACAAAAGTCATTTGTCCATAGGTCAGGGTCATCTGTCGACAGATAAGAGCTATCTGTCGATAGCTACTGATTTTTTAGAAGTTTTGGGGTTCTGGGAGCTTGAGGCCTGTTGACAAATGATTTCCATCTGTCGACAGCCACAAGTCCAGCTTCCAAAAAAAGATCTTCACTACTCTAAAGACTCTTTTAAAGATCCCTATGAATCCAAATATGTTTAACACGTCAAAGAGAGTCTTGATTACATTTTTAAACATCACTTACATGAAGGAAAGAAGTATAGACAGTAAGAGTCCAAGCTTTGCATGTGAATGGCATATAACTGGGAACTTGTAGGAAAAAGACTCTGTAGGAACATATCTACTCCTTTAAGCAATTCTTTCTCAAAGATAAACAAAATTCACACTAAGAGAAAAATCTACAACCTTTGCTGATTACGGATTATGGATAATATCAAGACAAGGGTCATCCTCAAGGATTTCAACAGAATATGAAAGCAAAAGAAGTGAGAGTTCTACTGAACATGGGTCAATTAGAAAACTTGGGCTTTCACGAATGAAGAAGCTGTAAGCATAACCTTAAGAGACTGGATTGAAAACACAGGAAGGAGCCTACCAGTCTTTAAGATTTATGAACTCCTTTCTTGTTTCAGTGAGTATATCTTTTACTCCATAAGGAAAATAACAACGCCGACGGAGTAATAGTCACAGCAAGAGCGACAACAAGACAGGGATGACAACTTTTAGCAAGTACAGTCCCTTCCAAGACAACGACGGCAGGAGAGGCAGCAACAACAAGAGTGAGTGCATGTACAGTTGCTGGAAAGGTGTGAGTGAAGGCTGAGGGGTCGCTTTTATAACCCAGCATGCTCTCATGCACGTTGACACCTCCGCCCCCCAGGTGTAACAGTAAAAACCATTTGGTTTTTACTGTTGACAAGTTAAACATGCTCTTCTCATGGCTTAACACCTAAGGGATTGATGTGTGAGACTCCAACTAACGTGAGGTGGCTGCCCCAGCTCTTCACACGTAAGCTAAATAAATCCCCAGAAATCCGCCTCCGTAAATAGACCATAATTCAGCTGGCCCAAAGCTCCTAATGCAAATATATCTAAATGATGTCCATTTGCATTGAAATTCAGCCATAGACTAATGAAAAGGTTTTACAAATTGTGGTGATTTTAGTTTAATGTTTTGAATTTCTTTTCCACTAGGTGAAAAATCACCCGAAAAATAATTGCGTAGGCTAAATCTCGAGATCCGCACGTCAACAATTCTGAATATTTATATTTTTGATATCACCATATTTTTCTAAGAATTATGGTGTTCTCAAATTTTACTTTATTATAGAATTTTGGTGTCACCCTGTCGGGGTGCGTACGACCGAAAGTAATATGGGGTATGATAATGTGTCTTAAACGCACTCTTAATCCTAAATATCTCAATTTAAGACTAATTGATATGCATAAACAAAATTACTAAGTAAATCATGATGTTTAAAATTTGAGGGTATTACATTTCTCCCCCTGTTAAAATAAATTTTGTCCTCGAAATTAACAAATTTAACTTACCAAATAGTTGTGGATACTTCTCTTTCATATCGTGCTCTAACTCCTACGTTTCTTCTTCCATGAGTGCATTTCTCCATAAGATTTTTACCATAGAAACTGCTTTGTTCCTGAGAACTCGTTCTTTCTTGTCCAATATTTTCACGGGTTCCTCTTGTATGGTTAAATCTGATTGTACCTCGACATCTTCATAAATCATTACATGTGGAGGATCCATTATGTATTTTCTCAGCATGGATATGTGAATAACATTATGAATGTTCGGTAAGGCTAACTGATATGCTACTTCACTATTTCTTTGCAATATTTCAAAAGGCCCTGCATACCTTGGACTGAGCTTTCCTTTCTTACTAAATCTCATGATACCTTTGGTTGGAGAAATATTTAGAAATACATGATCACCTATGTTAAACTCCAGTGGCCTCCTTCTCTTATCCGCATACTTCTTCTGTCGGTCTTGAGCTATTAGCAATCTCTTCCTGATTAATTTAATCTTCCTTGAGCAGTTCTGAATTAGTTCTGGCCCAACGAGACTCTTTTCTCCCACTTCTGCCCTGCAGAGGGGTGATCTACAGGGTCTACCATATAATGCCTCATATGGTGCCATCCCAATACTTGTATGGTAACTATTATTGTATACAAATTCAATTAAGGTAGGTAATCATCCCAACTACCACACAATCCAAACTGTAGTCTCTCAGCATGTCTTCAAGTGTTCTAATAGTTCTTTAAGATTGACCATTAGTTTGAGGATGATATGTCCAATTAAATTTTAATTGTGTACCCATGGCTGCTTGAAGACTTTTCCAAAATCTAGCAGTGAACCTTGGATCTCTATCTGAAATTATTGATAAAGGAATTCCATGAATTCTCACTATTTCCTTTATATACAATTGAGCCAAATCTTCTAATGATTGTGTTTTTGTAATTGCTAGAAAATGAGATGATTTAGTTAGTCTATCCACAATTACCCAAATAGCATCATGCTTCTTCCTTGTCTTTGGTAAACCCATCACGAAGTCTATAGTTATCTGCTTCCATTTCCATACTGGAATTTCAATTAGTTGCATAGGCCCCGCTGGCTTCTGGTGCTCAGCCTTTATTTGTTGACATGTTAAACATTTTCTCACAAAATCTGCTATGTCCTTTTTCATTCCATGCCACCAAAATTGCATTTTTAGATTCTGATACATTTTAGAGCTACCAGGATGGATCGAATACTGAGATTTGTGCCCTTCCTTCAATAATTCTCTTCTGATTTCTTCATTTTCCGATATGCGTATTATATTTTGAAACCTGATCATTCCTTTATTATCTCTAATATATCCTGGTTTGTTTACCATCTTTTTTAGTTTCTAATCTTGTTTCTGTGCTTCACCAATTTTATCTAGTAATACTGACCTTACTGTCAATTGTGCCAATACCAAATTTTCTGCACCACATATAGTGTAATCAATCAAATCTATCATTTCTTTCCACTATTGGTGTAATTGTAGTGCCCTTGATTTTTTCCTGCTCAAAGCATCAGCAACCACATTAGCTTTACCTGGATGGTAATTTATTGTAAAATCATAATACTTCAGAAATTCTAACCATCTCCTTTGTCTTAGATTCAGTTCCTTCTGAGAAAATATGTACTTTAGACTCTTATGCTCAGTGTAAACTTCAAATTGTTCCCCATATAAATAGTGGCGCCAGATCTTCAAAGCATGTATGATTGCTGCCAATTCTAAATCATGAACTGGATAGTTCCTTTTATGATCTTTTAGTTGTTTAGAGGCATATGCTACCACTTTCCCATGTTGCTTAAGAACACATCCAATTCCTCTTTGGGATGCATCCGTATACACTAAAAATCCTCCCGATCCTTGAGGTAAAGTAAGAATTGGAGCTCTGGTAAGCTTCCCTTTTAATTTTTGAAAACTGGCCTCACATTTCTCATTCCACACAAAAGGTATCTCTTTTCTGATTAACTGAGTCAAAGGCGTAGCTATAGAAGAAAAACCTTCAATAAATCTCCTATAGTAACCAGCTAATCCCAAGAAACTTCAGATTTCTGATGGATTATTGGGTCTTTCCCAATTCAGAATTGCATCAATTTTACTTGGGTCTACTGCCACACCTTTTCCAGAAATAACATGGCCCAAAAAGTTCACTTCCTTGAGCCAAAACTCACATTTACTTAACTTAGCCTATAACTGATGTATCTTTAAGGTTTGTAGTATAATCCTCAAATGTTCCTTGTGTTCTTCTTCATTAGATGAATATATCAACACATCATCTATAAATACCACCACAAAATTGTCTAAATATGGTTGGAATACCCTATTCATCAAATCCATAAATACCACAGGTGCATTAGTCAACCCAAAAGGCAGTACTAAAAACTCATAGTGTCCATATGTGGTCTTAGGGATGTCATCTTCTTTAACTCTCAATTGATGGTATCCAGACCTTAAATCGATCTTAGAAAATATTGTGCCAGACCAAAGTTGATCAAATAAGTCATCAGTTCTAGGTAGTGGATATTTGTTCTTAATTGTGACTTGATTCAACTTTCTATAATGAATACATAATCTGAGGGATCCATCTTTCTTTCTTACAAACAATACCAAAGCTCCCCATGGTGGCACACTTGGTCTAATAAAACCTTTGTCTAATAGGTCCTGCAACTGCTTCTTTAATTCTGTCAATTCAGCTGGTGCCATTCTGTAAGGGGCTATAGATATAGGTAAAGTCCTGGCAAAAGTTCATATTAATATCAATTTATCTCTTTAGAGGTAATCCAGAAAAATCATTAGAAAAAACTTCTGGAAATTCCTTCACAACATCAATATCTTGAATTGATATCTGCTTATGCTCATTTGATATAGCCATTACACTTGCTAGGTAACCTTGACAACCATTTTTCAGCCATTTAATGGCTTTAAGTGCTGATATAGTCTTCTTGTTTCCATTGGCTTTTGGACATCTATAACTGAAATATGCTAATCTCGGCCTTTTAAACGTTAACATTTTCCTATGGCAATCTAGTAATGCATGATTTTCTGCTAACCAATCCATTCCCAGTATAATTTTAAAATCTTGCATGTTATCCAATACATATACATATGCGGTAAGTTCATGCTCTCCTATTTTCAGATTCACTTCAGGGATGACAGAAGTAAGAATAGCTATTTGACCAGTAGACAGTCAAGTACCATACTTCCTCCAATTTCTCTGGTTTCTGAGATATATAATTAACAAATACCCGAGAAATAAAAGAGTGAGTAGCTCCAGGGTCAAATAATACTCTAGCATACATATTTTCAGTCAGGAGAATACCTTCAGCCATAGTGGGGGTGTCTTGGGCTTCCTCCTTTGTTAGAGCAAAGACTCTAGCTGGTCCTTTGGGTGGTTGTCTTGGGGCTTGCTGAAAGTAGGGTTGTGGCTTTTGTGCTTTTGAGTGGACAATCCCTAATCAAATGCCCTTTCTGACCACATCCATAACATTTTCCCGCGACTTTCCAACATTCATCACCGGGGTGTCTTCCTCCACATTGAGCACACATGGGCCAACTCTTTTTCTGTTCTCCCTGCTGCTTGGTTGGATCAACCTTTCGCTTCTGACCTTTCGTTTCCTTGGTATCCAAATTTTTCTTCTTACCCCCATTGGTTTCTTTGTTTTCCATATATTCCATAAACTCAGATTCCACTATAAATAGAGTCTTTAGTGCCACTGCCATGCTCTGGGGATCTAGTGGAGCTACTCTGCTCCTCACATTAGGTTTCAATCCTCTCACAAACTTCATTACCCTCCTGAGTTCATTGTCACAAATGTCGGGTGCATACTTTTCCAGTTCAGTAAATTTGGTTTCATATTCCGCCACAGTCATGTCTTTTTGCTCCAACTGTAAGAATTCCACTTCTTTCCTATCCTTGATGTGCGGTGGAGTGTATTTCTCATACAATTCTCTTAGGAATTCTTCCCAACTAATATTATCACCTCTATTTCTGAATACATTTCCTATGACAGATTGCCACCACTCATCTGCTCTATCCTGAAGCATATAAGTTGCCAGTGTGACCTTGTCCTCCTCCTCACATCTAATGGCCTTGAATATCGTTTTCATCTCTCTAACCCATCCTTCTACAATCTCAGGTTGGCTATTTCCTTTGAAGGCTGGAGGTCCCATCTTCTTAATTTTTTCCAACAGAGATGCAACAGAAATTCTTTATCCACCTATACCTTGTTTGTTCTTCATTAGTGTTTGCACCAACCTCTGAAATGACTGCTTAAAAGTGGCAAAATTAGGAGTCCCAGTACTTCCTTCCTGAGAGTTTCTGGCCGATAGTATATTGGGAACTTCCCCCCTAGAACCTTCTTCAATTTCCTCATGTCTATCCTCACAGGATGTGTCGATAGCTTTCCCTTTGTCTGCCATTTCCTGGAACACCATCAAACACATCCAATTAATTCATACTAACCACTTAAATTTTAAGAACCAAAATGTTCTTTAGAAATTCTTGAATACACATAAATGTTTTATTTATTTCCTTTGCGAAAATGGTCGCAGAGATATCTATTACCCATAACCTTGCTCTGATACCACCTTTGTAACACTCTTTCCCGACCGGACACACATATACATATCACAAAACTTTTGATCGGAAGAGGCGTTACACTGACCAATTTCGCTATGGGCAGACAAATCCGTGTAATGCACAAGATTAGGAAACCATTCCACAAGGCATCCTTTGAAAGTGTTATACATCAAAAAGTAACTGAGTATTAATACTCATTATTTATAAAACTAAGTTTTCTTTCCCTACACCTTTAACAACACTACAAAACTTCTATAAAAACTACTAAAACCAAGCTATTCCTCTTTAAGTCTTCTTCATCAGCAACAGAATTGGGAATCACCTGAAGCTGAGATTCTGTAACACCTTTAATATGAAAGGGGTGGAGGAAACAAAAAACGTGAGTCGGAGGACTCAGTCGGTGATAGTAAGCGAATATAGATCAAAACACATTTGCTCATGAATTTCATACTTAACAGAAACATATAGCTCAATTTGATTTCACAACGAGCTTAAACAAATTTCGGAACAAGAGTCATATATGTCTTTCAAAATTCAGATCATAACTTGATTTGGAAACGAATTCGACAGGCATCATACTGCTTTCAAGAAGTTACTAAATAACGTAAATACATCCTCAGTGCCTAGGCGATTCCAGCACCTCAGATCTTGTTCATTGCGCATGAACGTGGTTTATTACCAACCATCATCAGTCGATTGACTAAGATTTACAAACAAATTGTCGCCCACAGCTGATCACAAGTGTCTGATGCTGCCACAAGTGATCCTAATCCCTATTTAAAGATAACATTGTCTTTAGATCATAAGTTATATTTCATGAGCATAATAAGGTTAGAAATTCAAGGATATGTTGATTGATGATTAATCAATTCATCTTGGTGATAAAGAAGTTTAGAGTCCAAGAAAATGAGATAAACAACTTGTGGGGTCAATAGTATAGTGAGTCTTCAGGGGATGGGACAAGAATTGGTGCTGAAAACATAACACGGCAGCGTCTGTCGACAGTTAGAAGGTAGCTGTCGACAACTACTGGTTTCCAGAACCATGTTTCTGGAATTATACAATGCATGTCGACAGGCAAAAGTCATCTGTCGACAGTTCAGGTCATCTGTCAACAGATAAAAGCTATCTTCCGATAGCTACTGATTTTTCAGAAGTTTTGGGGTTCTGGGAGCTTGAGGCATGTTGACAGATGATTTCCATCTGTCGACAACCGCAAGTCCAGCTTCCAGAAAAAGATCTTCACTACTCTAAAGACTCTTTTAAAGATCCCTATGAATCCAATTATGTTTAACACATCAAATAGAGTCTTGATTACATTTTTAAACATCACTTCCAAGAAGGAAAGAAGTATAAACAGTAAGAGTCCAAGCTTTGCATGTGAATGGCATATAACTGGGAACTTGTAGGAAAAAGACTCTGTAGGAACATGTCTACTCCTTTAAGCAATTCTTTCTCAAAGCTAAACAAAATTCACACTAAGAGAAAAATCTACAACTTTTACTGATCACAAATTAAGGATAATATCAAGGCAAGGGTTATCATCAAGGATTTCAACAGAATATGAAAGCAAAGGAAGTGAGAGTTCTACTGAACATAGGTCAATTAGAAAACTTGGGCTTTCACGAATGAAGAAGCTGTAAGCATAACCTTAAGAGACTGGAATTAAAACACAGGAAGGAACCTACCAGTCTTTAAGATTTATGAACTCCTTTCTTGTTTCAGTGAGTATATCTTTTACTCCACAAGGAAAATAACAAAGCCGACGGAGTAGTAGTCACAGTAAGAGCAACAGCAAGATAGGGATGACAGCTTTTAGCAGCTACAGTCCCTTCCAGACAACGACAGCAGGAGAGGCAACAACAACAAGAGTGAGTGCAGGTACAGTTGCTGGAAGGTGTGAGCTAAGGCTAAGGGGTTGCTTTTATAACCCAGCATGCTCTCCATGCACGTTGACACCTCCGCCCCCAGGTGTAATAGTAAAAGCCTTTGGTTTTCACTGTTGACACGTTAAACATGCTCTTCTCATGGCTTAACACCTAAGGGATTGACGTGTGAGACTCCCACTTACGTGAGGTGGTTGCCCCAGCTCCTCACACATAAGCTAAATAAATCCACAGAAATCCAGCTCCGTAAATAGCCCATAATTCAGCTGGCCCAAAGATCCTCATGTAAATATATCCAAATGATGTCCATTTGCATTGAAATTTCAGCCATGGACTAATGAAAAGGTTTTACAAATTATGGTGATTTTAGTTTAATGTTTAGAATTTATTTTCCACTGGGTGAAAAATCACCCAAAAAATAGTTGCGTCGGCTAAATCTCGAGATCCGCACATCAAAATTCCGACTATTAACAATTTTGATATCACCATATTTTTCTAAGAATTTTGGTGTTCTCGTATTTGATTTTTGTTACAGAATTTCGGTGTCACCCTATTGGGGTGCGTACGACCGAAAGTTATACCGCTGTATGATAATGTGTCTTAAACACACTCTTAATCCTAAATGTCTCAATTTAAGACTAATTGATATGCTTAAAAAAAATTACTAAGTAAATCATGATGTTTAAAATTTGAGGGTATGACATATACTATCCACCCAGGCAGCACTAAAATGTATTTAGACTTGAAAAAGTATTTTTGGTGGCCGTACATGAAAAGAGAAATAGCAGAATTCGTTACAAGATGTGCAGTTTGTCACCAAATAAAGGCAATGCATCAGAAGATCGGAGGTCTACTACAGCCATTACCCATTCCACAATGGAAGTGGGACAACATTGCTATGGATTTTGTGTCAGGACTACCGAGGACAGCTATAGGGCACAATGGAATATGGGTATTTGTTGACAGGTTAACTAAAGTATGTAGATTAGTTGCAGTAAGTATGTCCTGGATAGTGGATAGATTAGCAAGAATTTATGTTGATAGAATTGTTCCATTACATGGTATCCCAAAGACATTGTTTTCTGACAGGGATCCAAGGTTTACTTCTGGTTTCTGGAAAAGCTTACAAAGAGTAGTTGGTACAGAATTGAGATACAGTTCAGCCTATCACCCACAGACAGATGGTCAGATAGAAAGGACAACACAGACATTGAAGACATGTCATGAGCTTGTTGCTTAGTGTGGGGAGGTAGTTGGGAGCACTATCTGGGCATGGTCGAGTTTGCTTATAACAACAGTTATCACACTAGCATCGGAATGGCACCGTATGAAGCATTTTATGGCAGGCGTTTTGCAGATCCTTACGGATCCTTCATTTGGTGGTTGTGGTGGCCAATGTGGCGTGTTTCAGGTGTGTGTGTAGGTTTGGGGTGTTTGTGGGCTGGTAAGCTGGGCCCAAAACACTAGCATGTTCACTATATGTGAACGCGACAGTGAGGGACGTCGCGATCTGAACGTGACGGTCCTGCATGTCGCGTTCCTATTGCCTCTGCTGAGAGGTCATCGTCTGCATGCGTGCCACATGTTGCATGCCGGGTGGCATGCAGACATCGGCGTTGTGAAGGTGATGTCGTGAACCGTCGCATTCAGGTCGCGACGGAGGGGTACGTCGCATTTCCAACCATTGTGTGTTTTTATGTTGTTTCGGCCAAGCAGAGCTGCAACCAGTTCTGCTCGGCCAGGAGAGGGAGCTTCGGCATTTTGCAAGGCGATTTGGCGGGTTGAAGGTGTTTTTGGCATGTTCTTGCCGCGAGGACCTTGCGTGGACCGGGGGAAACGCCGGGAATTTGTTGTTCTTCGTGTTCTTCGCGAAGGTAGGGGAATTCTGTCTGTTTTATACCGTGCGATTGCATGAAGTGCGTGTATGGTTGATTTTTGTCTTTGAGAATAGTATATACCATGTTACAGTATGCACAAAAGCATGAAAAATGAGAATTAAACAGAGTTTGCATGGGTTTGGGTGGTAATCCGGAGAGAGTCCCCCGGATTAGGTTTTTTGCCTGTGAAGGCGACAGAGCTCCCTGTCGCGTTTAGAACACGATAGCTCAACCCGTTGCGTTCATGTTATGGACATGACATATCGTTATGTCGTGATCTGAAGGCGACCCTTCCCTATGTCGTGACCTCAGCCGAGAGGTCCTGTTATGCATGGTTTAAGTGGTAAAATTATCTGTTTATTTTTATTTATTGCGTATGGCAAGTATGAGCGGTGCATTGGCACTTGTAGCGCCGTGTGAGGGTGTTGTTTACGAGGTTAGTAAGTGGTTTATATGACTGGCGAGGTGTCCATGCGAATAGTGTACTGTGTTCACTTGATTGACGTGAGGTTTCACGTGGTTTGTGTGTGCGTGGCGAGTAGTACGACGCCTACCGTGGTTACCTCTTCAGTTGGGTGCCCCAGATTCTGTGTGAGCCAGGCTTGTGCTGAGAGCATGTCCTGGTACTTGTGCACCATCGAGGTCTGTGTCGTCTGTCCTAGACACCCTCACTCCATTGCTTGAGTTGTTTGTCCGGCTGAGGGAAAGACGACAGTGGGACAATGACTTGTGTGAGTTTGTTGTTTGTCGCTTGTAGCGCGTTCGTAGTTGGGGGTACAGACACCAGTAGATGTACTGGGCCCCAACTAGTCCTGTTTCTAGTGCCTCACTCTAGGAAGTTCAGGCCAGAGTCCTTAAAGGTGCCAGGCATGGGCCCGTGGCAGTGTGGTCGTGGGTGTGGTATTGGTTGGTCTCCACAGTTGTTTGGCTTGTTCTCATGGAGCGGCAGCTGGACCTTTCGTCCGTGGCTGTAGGCTGAGAGGTAGACCTGTGTGGTTTGTCTGAGTCAGTTGCTGGTGTCGTGAACAAGTCTACGTGGCTCGAGTGTGGCGATCTCTACTTTAGCACTTACATCGAGTTGTGGTTTTGCCGTTTATTTATTAAAGTTGGTTTGTGTTAACGGCAAATGGTAAGTAATATTTACAGATTTAATATCCTGCTTAGCTTACTTTATAAATTGCTAGCATAGTCTCCAACTTTTGTACTTGAGTTGGTTTGCTCGGTTTTTTTGGGGGAGTTTCCTATTGAGCCAGTGACTTGAGAGGCTCACCCCTACTCCCTACAGCTGAAGGAGAGTAGGAGGTTTCTCTTCTATCTTCCGGTTCGGAGCCGCATCGCAGCGGTGTTGGGCCGACGCCTCCAGCAGTGTAGTTTCTTTTCCTGTTGTACCTCGGGGTATGCCTCAGGCTCTTGTACCTTATCTAAATTTTGTTGAAATTTGGCTATGTAAATCCAATGTAAACCTGTGTGCCATTGTGAATATATATATATATCAGTGTGTTCCTTTGTGTTTTCATAGTCATGTGTATGATATCCCTTGCGAGGCTACGACTCGTTCACAGGAGACAGAGTCGGATCAGACTCATTACTGGGTTAACAGGTTTGAACGACGTGGTCCGTCACAAGTGGTGTCTCACCAGTTGTGGTTTGACTTACTGTGGTGTGCCTTAGAGGTGGCATAGTTGTGGTTGTGGTTCCGTGGTGGCACCTCGTGGTAGCAGGTACCTATACTCTTCATAGCTAACTTTGTGTTGTGTTACGTCGTGTACCAGTCTCCTCAGGTGTAGAGATGGACTTGTGTTCCGTGGAGGTCGTGTGGTGTGACCTTCCACCTGTTATATTTTACCCTTCTTCGGGTATGTTTTCGGTTATGGTTTTAGTGTGTGGTGGATTGGCTTGCTGATGCCAGTCCTGTTACCCTACATCGGTAGGTTGCCTATGAAGCTTGCAGCCTAGGCAGTGGTTTGCCTGTGAGGATTGTAGCTTAGGCAATCAGTGTTGTAGTGGTTTGCCTAGGAAGCATGTGGCCTAGGCATTACAGTTGTTGAGCGGACTAGTGGTGCTGTGCTAGTCCTGTTGTTCCTCTTATCTTCTGAGATATGTATCTAGCTGTTGAGACTACGTTTTAGTTACTATTAATCATGATTGTTGTGAGCATGATATGGTTTGGCTATCGGTATGCCAGTGAGACCCTTTGGGGGAGGTCTCTTCACTTTTCAGTTGTTATTTTTGGGTGGTCCCTACTGAGCCAGTGACTTAATGAGGCTCACTCCCTTACATCTCTTTTCAGGTGTTAGCTGGTTTCGTGTGGCTTGCAGAGGCTTTGTGGTAGACTTGTACCACCAGCGTAGAGTTAGTTGTGTTGTGTGAGCTTGTGCTCTCTCGGGGTATGCCTAAGTAGTTGTACTTTTCTCTTGGACATGTAATAAGTATTGTGTATTGGGACAATGGTACATTGTGTTTCCATGTATGCGCACATGTATTTTCTTGTTTCTTATATAGTTGTGGTTGTCTTTATATTCCTACTGGACACTTGTGCGAGCTCTCCCTTGCGACACTTTTTTGCAATCGTAGGAGGTGGGCTTGGATATGGAGCCTTATGGGCATAAATATGTAGGGTTGTTACAAAAACAATTCCAAAATCAATTAGAAAGTAACAATTTTAGTTAATGTTACAACAATTGTAATAATATGCCAATATTCATACATATATAGTATCAAGTATGTGATTAAATGAAAAAGCTACGCATGTAATCACCACGAGATGGTCTTAAGAACAAACACACAATTGCACAAAGGGTAACACGCACTTAAGGACAGAGAAAGGATAACAGTGTTGAGCAATACCTCTAAGAAATCTAATAACTTTCTTAGATTTTATAAAACTATGTTTTTGCTATGACAAATCTTTAAATATATGTTTTATATCACAAAAATTTTTTCAGGAAATAATATCCTAAAAATTTCTAAGGCCACAACTATCTCTCAACATACTGAATCCGACTGCCATATTCAACTCCTTCAGAATAGCAGTCAGAAATCAAAGTCCACATTGTTTACATAGTATTTGACTCATATAGTCGAATACCTTTGTTCTGCATTCGACTCATACAATCGAATACCTTTATTCTGCATTCGACTCATACAGTCGAATACCTTTATTCTTCATTCGACTCATACAGTCGAATACCTTTGTCTGCATTCAATTCATACAGTCGAATACCTTTATTCTGCATTCGATTCATACAGTCGAATACCTTTATTTGCATTCGACTCATGACTTCGACTCTACAGTCGAACGTCTGCTCTATATTCGACCAATACCTTCAAATGCCTAAAATACTTCTGTATCAACTGTAGTCGAATCATATTGAGCTCTCGAGTTGATTCACTCTTTCTTCAATCGACTCATATGTTCACATTCGACTACACTAAAATCCTGTACTTTACTTTTCACACACCACCAGTTCTATAGAACATCATCAAATCTAGTTTGTGTATTTTTAACAACAAGATTGTTGTATGACTTCGAAAAGTTATTATTATATTTTTAACAGGATCTTGACATGAAAGCTCTCAAAATAATTATCCTATGCTAAACATGTTCTGAAAAGTGTCTCATTAAATTTCTCAGTACTGATGTCCTACCTTGCCTATTGTTAGCTTCTCAAGACACATAGCATTTATGTAAAATTCAGACGCATGGCATCTGACCATCTCACCTACCACTGACAGACCCATACTTTAATTTTTTGTCTGTTGTCTGCTATCTGTAATACTGATGGGATACGAGGTTCCATACTTTGTACTGAACTTTTCTGACCCACCTACCATAAGGGTATGGAGATACGTTTTTCGTTGTCTTGTCCTTGCAACAGGCATTTATTGAGCATGTGTTCAACATGCCTCTCCCTTAGCTTTGCTACAAGAGCTTATCTTCTAGCTGTTAACAAAATAAAGACTCGGGAAGAAGCTATTTTGAAGACCTGCTGGGCAATATCTTCAGGACACAAAGAAACTCAGAATTCCTCCTCAAACGGCTATATTGCAAACGGCCACAAGCTTCAACGGTCATCTTCTCAAACGGTCATAATTTGAAGACTATAAAAGGAGCTCAAGAGGAAGAGACAAACATACAATATACTGAGAGATACATACAGTGATACATAGAATCCACAAGTGTTTCAAGTCTCATTCTCCTACAAGAGCCATTCGACTTCCTCAAGCTCTCTGAAGCCTTCATGCTTGATTTCCTTCAGAGTTCCTTGTGCTCAGATAGGAGAAGTTCTGTCTGTGGGTGGCAATTGTACTCAGTGTCAATTCTCTTTAGTCCACCCCCTTTCACTTCAGATAGGATTTAGAATCAATTCTATATCTATTGTATCCATCTGAAGTCTGTGTGTTTGTGCTCAATTTTGAGGCAAACACCCCCTGTCAATCTTCTTTGTACTTGTGTGAGAAGTCTGTCTCTGCACTTTGCCCTCTTGTGAAGGGAAGGCCTTGGTGAAAAGGCATTTCTGTACCCCCTGTATAGGGAAGACTTGCTTGGGAGCAAGTGGGTATTGTAATTCCTCTCAAGGGTGAGAGAAGGCCAATTCATTGGCAGATTAGTGAAATCTCAAGTGGGTGGCTTGAGGACTGGATGTAGGACTTCCATGTGGGAAGGGCCAAACCAGGATAAAAACTGTGTCCAATTTCTTGTGTGATTGTTTCCGCAAGTCTACACTTGAATCACACAATCACTTTGAGTACTAACATGTTTATTTAGTGCTGTGATTTTCAGAAGAAATTTTAAAAGGTCAAAAGTCCTATCACCCCCCTCTAGGACTATTTCGCTTGCCATTTCGATCCAACAATTGGTATCAGAGCGAGGTCTTCTCAGAAGAATCCTAAAAAGATTTGAGAAGAAATGGCATCTGAAGCTCACAACTATGAAGGTCAATCGGTTACAAGACCACTATTCTTTGATGGTGAAGATTATCAATATTGGAAGATGAGGATGGAATGCTTCATCAGAGGTACTGACTTCGACCTCTGACAGGTAATAGAACAAGGTGATTTTCAAGTCCTTGCAGAATCCTCTTCTGGTGCTCTTTCTATTGCTGACAAAAGAAATATGTCTTTAAATTATAAAGCAAAAAATTATCTATGCTGTGCTTTATCGAAAAGAGAGTTTAATAGATTATCAGCCTATAAAACAACAAAAGAAATGTGGGATAAGCTACAAGTTACATATGAAGGTACAGATAGGGTTAAACAAACTAGAATAGACATACTTGTATCTCAATATGAACAATTAAAAATGCTTCCAAATGAGAATATTACTCAAATGTACAATAGATTCTCAAATATAATTGTAGGTTTAAGTGCTTTAGGGAAAAATTTGACAAACGAAGAAACTGTTAGAAAAATATTAAGATCTCTAACAAATGTTTGGACACCTAAAGTCACAGCCATAGAAGAAGCACATGATTTAACACAATTAACTATTGATAAGTTAATAGGATCCTCATGGCACATGAAATAAACATGGAAAGGTTCTCTGAAAATTCTTCAAAGAAGAAAATTTCAAATGCTTTAAAGATTGCAGATTCCTCTTCATCTGAGGATTCCAAAGAGAAATCAGATGACAACGATGATGAGGCTATGCTCTCAAGGAAGCTGCAAAGAATCTTGGCTAAGAAGAAGAAATTTGGGTCAAGGAAATTCATTAAGAAAGACAAGAAGAAAGAACCTACATGCTATGAATGCAATCAGCCAGGACATTACAAATCTGAATGTCCCAGACTCAAGAAAAAGGACCAAGTGGACAAATCAGATAAGAAGAAGGAAAAGAAAAGAAGTTCAGAAGATTCAAAAAGAAGGCTATGGCAGCAACATGGGATAATGAAGATGCTACCAGCTCAGAGTCTTCCAGCTCGGAATTTGAGGAAGAAGAAAAGACAAAATAGCCCTCATGGTAGGACTAGAACAGGTAAATTCTGAAACATCTTTTACTTCCTGTTCTGAATCTGATTCTGATAATATTGAAGATGCATTTAACGAGCTCTATGAAAAATACAAATCCTGGTAAAACAAATAAAATAGTTAAGCTAAATTTAATCAACCAAGAAAAGAGCAATACCTTTCTTAAAAAGGAAACTGAAAGATTGAATCAAAAAATAAATGAGACTAAAAGAGCAAATGAATTACTCTGTGAAGATTTGAAGAATAAAAATAGCAAAATTTTAGAATTAGAATCAAATCTAAACTTGCTCAAAAATGAAGAAAAATTAGTAGAGGAAAATAACTATCTAAAAGCTACCATTGAAAAGATTTCTAATTGCAAAACCTCACTATTTGTTAGAATTAAAGGTCTAGATCTGGTAGAAAGAAATATGGATTAGGATACACTCCTCCACATAATAAAGAAGAGATTATTTATCCAGAAGTGTATCCAACTCCTAATTTGTGGCTGAAAAGAACATAAAAAATACTAAAAAGGTAAATCAGCATAATTATAAACAAAAACAGCAACAATGTGCACAGAAAAAATGCTTTCAATTTGTGTTGTACTCATTGCAATCAATTAGGTCACACTGTTAGCACATGCACCACTAGACATTTAAGATGGATTCCTAAAACTAACCATCATGGACCCAAGAAAATTTGGGTACCAAAAGTTACAACTTAGCCTATTTTGCAGGGTCAACTGAGGGCATCCAAATGGTATTTGGATAGTGGATGCTCAAGGCATATGACAGGAGATAGGAAGCTTTTCACCAGTTTTAGAGAAGAATCTGCTCAAGTAACTTATGGAGATAATGGAAAAGGAAAAGTACTAGGATGTGGAACCATTGGTACTAAAGAGAAGAATCTAATTGAAGATGTTATGTATGTAGAAGGTTTGAAGCACAACCTGATCAGTATTAGTCACTATGTGATAAAGGGCATTTAGTAAGTTTTCAGAATGACAAGTGTATAATTCAGAAGGATAACAAGATTGTCTTTGAAGCAAAAGAGTGAAGAATCTTACACATTGCAACTAGCAGAGTTAAAAGAAGTAAACTTGTGTCTAGCTACCCAAAAAGTGATGAATCTGATCTTTGGCATAGAAGACTTGGTCATGCTAGCACTTCAGTGATCAAGAAGTTGATAAGGCATGATCTGGTTGAAGGACTTCCCAAACTCAAGCTCAGAAAACATGGAATATGTTCAGCCTGTGCAAAGGGAAAGCAGACCAAGACCTCTTTTCAGTCTAAAACAATTGTTACAACTTCCAAGCCATTGGAACTAATTCACATGGATTTGTTTGGACCAATGAGGACAGTCAGTCTTGGTGGAAAATTGTATGGCTATGTGCTTGTTGATGATTATTCAAGGTATACTTGGGTATCATTTTTAGAAGCCAAATCTGAAGCTTTCCAAGCATTTCTGAAGTTCAACAAAGTAGTTAGAAAAATCAGAAATTTCAGATCACAAGTCTCAGGTCAGATCATGGTGGTGAATTCAAAAATGAAATTTTCTGGAGTTCTGTGAGGAAAATGGAATTGAACACAACTTCTCAGCTCCAAGAACACCACAACAAAATGGAGTGGCAGAAAGAAAGAACAGAACACTGTTGGACATGGCCAGAACAATGCTAAATGAGTATAATCTACCAAAGTACTTCTGGGCAGAAGCAGTGAATACAACTTGCTATATCATCAACAGATGCATGATCAGACCAATTCTGAAGAAAACACCATATGAGCTATACAAGGACAAGAAGCCAAATATCAGTCATCTCAGACCCTTTGGTTGTAAGTGTTAAATTTTAAATAATGGTAAGGATAATCTAGGAAAATTAGATGCTAAAAGTGATGAAGGTTTTCTCTTAGGATATGTTTCAAAACTAGAGGCTATAAGGTATTAATATAAAAACCTTAACAATAGAGCAATCAGTTCATGTATTATTTGATGAAACTAACCCCTCTATCAGAAAAATAGAAGAAGAAGAATGTGTTGATGATCTGTGCAGGGATCTAGAAAAAACATCTCTTGAAGAAGAAGGGAAAGATAAAGAAGAAGAAAATCCTCCATTAGAAGATATTCAAGAACAAGAAGAATCACAAGAAGGACTACCTAAAGAATTGAGGTACCATCGGAACCATCCTAGAGAAAACATAATTGGTGATCCTCAATCTCGAATAAGAACAAGAGGTATGCAAATTCCTTGTGACTTCTCTGCATTAGTTTCACAAATTGAGCCTAAGACAATCAATGATGCACTGGGTGATGAATCTTGGATCCTTGCTATGCAAGAAGAGCTTAATCAGTTCAAACGTAGTGAAGTTGGACCCTTGTGCCTAGACCTACTGATCATCCAGTTATTGGAACCATATGGGTTTTTAGGAATAAAATGGATGAGTCAGGGATAATTACTAGGAACAAAGCTAGACTTGTAGCGCAAGGATATTCCCAAGAGGAAGGCATAGATTTTGATGAAACCTATGCTCCAGTTGCTAGATTGGAGGCAATCAGAATTTTATTAGCTTATGCTTGCTCTCTCAATATCAATTTATTTCAGATGGATGTTAAAAGTGCTTTTCTGAATGGTTTCATTAAAGAAGAAGTATATGTTGAGCAACCACCTGGTTTTGAAGATAATAAGTATCCTGATCATGTTTTCTGTTTAAAGAAAGCACTATATGGTCTGAAACAAGCACCAAGAGCTTGGTATGAAAGATTAAGTGCTTATCTTATATCACATGATTTTATAAGAGGAAAAGTAGATAGCACCTATTTAAAAAAAATTTCAGATGGAATCTTAATTGTACAAATCTATGTTGATGACATTATCTTTGGATCTACTAATGAATCACTCTACAAATTCTTTGAAAATTTGATGCAAAGTGAATTTGAAATGAGCATGATGGGTGAACTTAATTATTTTCTTAGATTGCAAATTAAGCAAACCAAAGAAGGAACTCACATCTGTCAAACCAAATACATTTCAGATTTACTGACTAAGTATGGCTTTGACAAATGTAAGCCCTTAGGAACACCCATGAGCTCAGGCATTAAGTTAGACAGTGATCCTCTTGGCAAAAAGGTAGACCAAAAGACCTATAGAGGAATGATAGGATCACTACTCTATCTCACTGCAAGTAGACCAGATAAATGTTTAGTGTTTGTCTCTGTGCAAGATTCCAAGCTGATCCTAAAAAATCTCATGTTCTTGCAGTAAAAAGAATTTTCAGATATCTCATTAATACAAATAACTTAGGTTTATGGTATCCTAGATGTTCTGATTTCAAGTTGATTGGTTATAGTGATGCTGACTATGCTGGATGCAAATTAGATAGAAAAAGCACCAGTGGTACTTGTCAAATTCTTGCAGGTTGTTTGATATCTTGGTCTTCTAGAAAGCAGAATTCAGTAGCTTTATCCACTACAGAAGCTGAATATATTGCAGTTGGAAGTTGCTGTACTCAACTCCTGTGGATCAAGCATTAGTTAGAAGACTATGGTCATCAACTTCAAGATATTCCAATGCTTTGCGACAACACAAGTGCTATAAATTTAACAAAGATCCAATTCAGCACTCAAGAACCAAGCATAATGAGGTAGACATCATTTCATCAGGGACCATGTAAGTAATGGAAATATTTCTCTTGAATTTGTTTTACAGAAAATCAATTAGCAGATATTTTACAAAACCTCTCCCGGAAGATAGATTTACTTCAATAAGAAGAGAAATAGGTATGTGCAATCCTGATTAAACTAATAAAGCAGTGTTTGAATTGCTCTGATAAAACCTTCCTTGAACTGTCTGTGAAGGTATCCTGAAAATCGGTCCTATATTCGACTCATGCATTCGATTCATGAGGAACCAATGCATTCGATTCATGTTATAATGATACATTCGACTAATGCAACCGAATACCTAATTCGATTCATTAAATTAAACCGACGCTTACCCTTCAGAATTCTTTTAATTACTTAATTGAGGTAACTGACACCTCATTAAGGCGCGTCCATTCGTAATTAAATGGTCAAATCAATCATCGCGTCCATTCATAAATTAAACGGTCAAATCAATCATCGCGTCCGTTCATCCTGAAATCAAGCGCCAGTTACCTTTTTTTTATATAAGAAAACCCCTTCTCCTTTGAAAACAACCGTTTGAAATCCTCCGACGACTCACCTATCTTCTTGCGTTGTTCGCGCCTTCACTGTGCTCCGGCAAAGGACTCTCCGGAAACCATCTGAAACCTCATTCCTCCGGATGAAAGGTAGGATCCTTCATCCCTACTGGTCATTTCTTTCTCTCCTCTGAAGGTTTCCTAAGTCCCTTTCGTTTCTTTCATCTGGATGGCTTCCGAGTCTGTCCAGTTGACCCCTGACCAACTCCAGCGTCTTGCTAAGATTCCCATTTGCTCTGGGAAGGCTGTTGCGTTCTCTCATTTGTCTGGAAATTTGTCTTGGGTGGAAGAGACTCTGAATGCTATGGGTTGGACCAGAATGTGTCAGATTTCTGAACCCTTTGTTGCCGATGCAGTCAGATCATTTTATGCTTCACTGCAAGTCTCTGATGGGAACTCAGTTGTAGGGTATGTTAAAGCACCAAAATCATAATTTCTGAAGAGCTTTTGGTTGAGTTGCTAGATTGTCCCAACTCAGGGCACAGGCTTAGTGAGTTCATCCCTTTGGAAAAGCAAAAGCTAGGGATTATTAGTAGCCTGGGGACCCTCAGCAAGCGAGGACTTCAAGTCAATGAGTTTTCTGCTGAGAAAAGACCGATTCACTCTATTATTACCAATATCATCACCCCTAGAGCAGAACTCACTCTTCCATCACTGCTAGGGATGGTAATTTGCTATTTTGGGCAATTTAGAGGCACAGGGTGAATCTGCCAGCAGTTATTCTGGAGAAGATGATTGCTTCAAAAGACCTCCAAGAATCTCTTCCATATGGATCTCTACTGACTCTTATCTTCAAGAAATTTTCAGTAGATCTGTCTAGAGAAATGTTTGTTGGTAACAAGGAGAAGATTGCATTTTCACTTTGAAAAGAACAAGTACTCCTTGGTTGGTAAAAAGCAGAATTTGTGGTACAAAAGTTCAGTCCCTGAGTGTGAGCATGAAGTATATCCTGATGAATCTTTGGTTTCTCTGCTCACACATGAAGCCCCTGCATCCGAAGTTCAGCATGAACATCCTTCCATCCAGATCAGATCTGAAGAGTCCATTCCTGTACAAGAAGATGTTCTACCATCCATTCCAGTCCAGATGTTCCAGAGGACACCATCAATGATGTCCTAAGAGATCTCAGAGGCAAAAGAATCATTTCTGAAGATATTCCAGCCTCTTCCCCCAGGATTACCTCTTTGAAGATAGAGAGCCTGACAACTCTCCTTCTCCATTTGAGACCCGGCCAAGGTCTCAGGGGGAGAGCAGCAGCAGCCTCAGTAATATTTTGGAAATGGTTAGAAGTCAGAATGAGAACATGTCAGTTCTCCATATGCAAGTTGTTTTGTTAGATACTAAGTTTGATAGCTTGTCTGAGGAAGTCAAGCAAATCAAGGATCTCTATTGCAGTTGGTGTGCCAACCAGGCACCTCTAGGCCATCAGGGCCTTTCTCCTCCCAACAGCAAGAAGAGACAGTGCCAGCTCAAGAAGAAGAACACCAAGCAGAACCTCAAGTACCTATTCCTGAGGAACCAGAACTTGAGCAACCTGTCAAAGAACCAGCAGTTCAGGCTGAAGAGCAGCCTATTGAATCTGAGCAGCAGCAAGTTCAGCAGACCACTGAGCAGCAGGCTCAGTTGGCAGTAGTTGTATTTAAACCAAGTGAGCAGCAGCAGCAGCAGCAAGTGCAAGAATCAGAAAATCAGCCAGAAGAAGTGGCAACAGCTGTAGAGGACCCTATGCAGAAGGCAGCAGCCAAGAGACCTCTCGAGCCCTCTCAAGATTGTCAGACTTTTAAGAGAAAGGTGAAGAGGATATTAGTCAAGGATGGTGTTCCTGTCAAACCAATCCTCCCTTCTCCTTCTTCCAGAGCCACATCTCCCACTGCTACACCTGCAACTGAACCTGCTTCATCAGCACCACTATCTCCACACTCATCCTTGGATCTACTTCCAGTAATCACTCATGTAGATCACTTCAAACAAGATGTTAAGTTCTTCATCTACCCCTTGAAATATCAGTTGAACCTCTTGAAGAGTTCACCATGACTCTTTCAACTCAACCTCCTCATTTTTATTCCTCTCTTCCTACAGCCTCAAAATCTGACTCCAAGAAAACAATATGCCTTTAGTTGAGATACTTCCTAGCATCCAACTGTCAGACTCCAAAGGACCCAAATTGGGACACAAACCTTCCTCTCTACTTCCTCCGTTTTGGTATGCCTTCACTCATCACTCTGAACAACACATGAATTTGTTCAGAGAATATCTTGCCATAGAGCCTTTTTGGAAGTTCATGAGTTGCCAGATTTCACATTTGAACACTGGCTTCCTATTTTGATTCAAACTTCCCAACTTTCTATTTCTGATCTCCAACTCATATCTAGGAGAGACACTGCCTCACTCCCCAAGAATTTGTTGATCAATACCCTGAAGAGGCCGCCAGGTTCTTAGAAAATCAATCCAAAACCCATCACTTGACAACTGCTCAGCATCTTTCTCTTTGATTTCATGCTCTTTTTGCAGAGCATCTCAGGGCCTCTCAGGCCAAGTACCTTGAAATGAGATCTTTCAACCATGAAAGGTTCAAACTGGGATTGCATGATGTTTCCATAGAGCAGCATGAGAATTTGCTCCGAGGACAAGAGAGATTACCCCTTCCATGACAGTAGCCTTACCGTCAGGACTTCATCCTCCTTTAGTAGAGTAGTCTCCTACAGAAGAGAATTTGCTGAAATATTCTTCAATAGATTCCTCTGGATTTCTGCCAGATTCAAAATCAAGTACCAATCTAAGCTCAGTTTCCAGAGGTTTATATTTATTCAGTTGTTAAAGAAATCCAAGCATCTCCTTGATATCCAGCTCAGTTTTTCTGAATCTGAAAGATTCACCCCTGAGCATTGGGAAGCAGCCTATCCATCCTACCACTCTCAGTGCCGAAAAATGAAACTCAACATCAATCAATTTCACTCAAACGTTCTCATGGATTTCCATAAGAGTGTCACTCATCGTTGGGCTGAGAGGTACCTCATATACTATCAGGCTAAGGATGCAGCCATCTCACATGGCCTCTATTGGAATCTAACCTTCAACGAATTCCTCCAACTGGCATCCACCAAAAATTTGTGCCTCTCCGAGTCAGGATGGACACTGACAAGTTTCACTACAAGATTGGTTGGTACAGGAGGCGCCACGTTAAGTCTATCAAAAAATTACCCTCCACCAACCCAGCCTACAATGTTGATGATGTTCTCTTTGAAAATTCCTTCAATAAGAATGAAGAAAAACTCTGGAGCTCATCCAACCATTCCTGAAATCAATTCCTGCTTCTCTCTTGTTGCCTCGTTCAGCTAGAGTCTTAACTTTTTAGTTAATTTCTTGTTTAAACCTGCTTGCTACTATGTACTGTTTGCCATTTTATAGATGCAATTTCTTCCTACTTGTGAAATTCTCAAATGTTTTATCCTTTCTGTTAATGTCACAAAGGGGGAGAAAAAGGTATAACATAGCATATCATACATATCTATTTAAAGACTTTTGTCATTAACAAAAGGGGGAGAATTGTTGAGCAATACCTCTAAGAAATCTAATGACTTTCTTAGATTTTATAAAACTATGTTTTTGCTATGACAAATCTTTAAATATATGTTTTATATCACAAAAATCTTTTTTAGGAAAGAATATCCTAAAAATTTCTAAGGCCACAACTATCTCTCAACATACTGAATCCGACTGCCATATTCAACTCCTTCAGAATAGCAGTCAGAAATCAAAGTCCACGTTGTTTACATAGTATTCGACTCATACAATCGAATACCTTTGTTCTGTATTCGACTCATACAGTCCAATACCTTTGTTCTGCATTCGACTCATACAGACGAATACCTTTATTCTGCATTCGACTCATACAGTCGAATACCTTTGTTCTGCATTTGACTCATACAATCGAATACCTTTCTTCTACATTCGACTCATACTGTCGAATACCTTTGTTCTGCATTCGACTCATACAGTCGAATACCTTTATTCTGCATTCGACTCATACAGTCGAATACCTTTGTTCTGCATTCAACTCATACAGTTGAATACCTTTATTCTACATTCGATTCATACAGTCGAATACCTTTATTCTGCATTCGACTCATGACTTCGACTCTTACAGTCGAACATCTGCTCTCTATTCGACCAATACCTTAATGCCTAAAATACTTATCTATTCAACTGTAGTCGAATCATATTGATCTCTCGAGCCGAATCACCTTTCTTCAATCGGCTCATATGTTCACATTCGACTACACTGAAATCCTGTACTTTACTTTTCACACACCACCAGTTCTATATGAACATCATCAAATCTAGTTTGTGTATTTTTAACAACAAGGTTGTTGTATGACTTCGAGAAGTTATTATTATATTTTTAACAGGATCTTGACATGAAAGCTCTCAAATTAATTATCCTATGCTAAACATGTTCTGAAAAGTGTCTCATTAATTTCTCAGTACTGATGTCCTACCTTGCCTTATTGTTAGCTTCTCAAGACACATAGCATTCTGTAAAATTCAGACGCGCATGGCATCTGACCATCTCACCTACCACTGACAGACCCATACTTTTACTTTTTGTCTGTCTGTCTGCTATCTGTAATACTGATGGGATACGAGGTTCCATACTTTGTACTGAACTTTTCTGACCCACCTACCATAAGGGTATGGAGATAGTTTTTTCGTTTTGTCTTGTCCTTGCAACATGCATTTATTGTGCATGTGTTCATCATGCCTCTCCCTCAATTATTTGCTACAAGAGCTTATCTTCTAGTTGTTAACAAAATAAAGACCTCGGGAAGAAGCTAATTTGAAGACCTGCTGGGCAATATCTTCAGGACACAAAGAAACTCAGAATTCCTCCTCAAACGGCTATATTGCAAATGGCCACAAGTTTCAACGGTCATCTTCTCAAACGGTCATAATTTGAAGACTATAAAAGGAGCTCAAGAGGAAGAGAACAACATACAATATACTGAGAGATACATACAGTGACATAGAATCCACAAGTGTTTCAAGTCTCATTCTCCTACAAGAGCCATTCGACTTCCTCAAGCTCTCTGAAGCCTTCATGCTTGATTTCCTTCAAGAGTTTCCTTGTGCTCAAATAGGAGAAGTTCTGTCTGTGGGTGGCAATTGTACTCAGTGTCAATTCTCTTTAGTCCACCCCCTTTCACTTCAGATAGGATTTAGAATCAATTCTATATCTGTTGTATCCATCTGAAGTCTATGTGTTTGTGCTCAATTTTGAGGCAAACACACCCCTGTCAATCTTTCTTTGTACTTGTGCAGAAGTCTGTCTCTGCACTTTGCCCCTCTTGTGAAGGGAAGGCCTTGGTGAAAAGGCATTTCTGTACCCCTGTATAGGGAAGACTTGCTTGGGAGCAAGTGGGTATTGTAATTCCTCTCAAGGGTGAGAGAAGGCCAATTTCATTGGCAGATTAGTGAAATCTCAAGTGGTTGGCTTGAGGACTGGATGTAGGACTTCCATGTGGGAAGGGCCGAACCAGGATAAAACTGTGTCCAATCTTCTTGTGTGATTGTTTCCGCCTAGTTTACACTTGAATCACACACATCACTTTGAGTACTAACTTGTTTATTTAGTGCTGTGATTTTCAGAAGAAATTTTAAAAGGACAAAATTCCTATTCACCCCCCTCTAGGACTATTTCGCTTGCCATTTCGATCCAACAACACGCACGTTCTAGACAGGATTATCACGGATGTAATTACATGAAAGGACCACACATGTAATTACATGATAATAGCATGTACTTTCATGAGAGAAAAACTCGCACGTTCCAGAAAGTGATCAATCGCATATGTAATTACATGGTCACGCATGTAACAACATAAGAATGAAGAAGACAACACGACAAGCACGCATGTAATTACATGAAGAGTCACGCAGGTAAGTTCATGAAAATGAATTGACACGCACGAAATGGAGTAGCAAACAGCTAGAATACTTGTGACCAGGCCATCATCTGCTAGTTGGGATTGGTGGGAACACGAACCTTTCTCTAGACTGGATCAGAACCCAATAACTAGCATTGGTCGGTGTAACACGATTGCCAACTACCATTGAGCACGTAATCATTAGAGTAGTCAAGATAAATGACAATAGAAGAACATCTATCAGTCTGAATGGAATAACCCGCACCCACACGAAATGGAGTAGAGAGCACCTAGAATGCTTGTGACCAGGCCGTCATCTGCCAGTTGGGATCGATGAGAACACGAACCTTTCCTAGGACTAGATCAGAATCCAATAACTTGCATTGGTCAGCATACCACGAATGCCAACTACCATTAAGCACGTAGTTATTTGAGGAGCCAAGGTAAATGACAATGACGAGAGAAGAACATCCACCCGTCTAACAGGAATAACCCACACCCGCATTGTAGCAACCTGAATTTCTCGAAAAATAAAATTCAATAATATAAAAAGGAAAATTAATTAGAAAATCAAAGAAAAGAGAATTAAATAAAACCCATTAAACGAAAAGGAGTAATGGACTTTGTTAAATAGACCCTCACAAATTTATTGGGCCAAAATACGGATTTTTAAAAGTGGAATAATAGGAAAATATCCTAAATTCTTAACTTAAATATTACCTAAATGTAAAAAGGGTAACTTCATCGGGCTGTCCCCGTGGATTCCAGAATTGTCGAGTGTGGTGTGCTGCTGGTTTCCATGTGTTCCTGCTGTAAAGTTCATGCCCAAGAAAGCTTGGACCATCTGTTCATCTCAAGTGATATTGCTAAGGAGTTATGGTCCTGGATCGCCCCCCTTTTGAGTAACCATATAATTGGAGTTCTCATGTTACTACAAGGTTTTGCAGTGTTCTTCCTTCAACCAGGATTAATTCGCCATTGTTGTTTGCTGGTATGGCTACCTGTATACTCATGCTCTGGGAGGTTTGGAAGACCAGATGTTCTGCTCGGATGGAGGGAATTATTCGCCCTCTGGAGGTTCTAAAGCGTTCAGTTATTTATTTCGTGCGCCGCATCTTGGAGACTGTGAAGTTCAAAGGCTCGATCTCTTATCAAATTTCCTCTATTCTTCACTCTTTTGATTTTCAGGTGGAGGCTAGAGTTAAGCTTCCTTTTCTGGTCAAGTGGATGCCTCCGTCGGTAGATTTGTGCCTTAATGTTGATGGTGCTTCTAAAGAAACCTGGGTGACTGTGGCGGAGGAGGTTGCATTAGAGATACTCATGGGAACTTTATTTGTGGATTTGCCTTCTTTTATGGTTCTGGGAGCAGTATTTTGGCAGAGACAAGGGCGCTTCATGATGGGCTGCGATTAGCTATTGACCGTCAACTCCAGATCTCGGTGGTTTTTTCTGATTCAGCAACTCTGCTTAGTGCCATTGCTGCTGGGCGGGTTCCTCACTGGGCTGTGTTTCCATGGTGGCGCGGGATAGTTGAGATGCTACACATATTAAAACCGCAGCTTGTGCATACTTTCCGGGAGGGTAACCAAGTGGCTGATTCCCTGGCTAACTTCGCTTGTAGCAATGCATCTAGTTTTCTTTTTTTGGAGTTGTCTTCTATTCCTCCTTTAACGAGGGGTTCTTTATTGGTTGATAAGACGGGGCTTCCTAGCTTCAGGAAGTGAGCTTGAGTTTTGCTTGTACTTGGGGGCTTTCCTTGCTGGAGATCATTTTATAATGTCGGGTGTACTGTTCCTCATTTTATTCTATAATATCTACCCCTCTGGTGCTCGCCGTGTGGAGTGAGAACATCTTCTCCTGCTGGGAGGGGGTGCACTCTGCTTGTCGCTGACCCATTGGTGGCTTTAAAAAAAAAAAAGGGTAATAAAGAATTAAAATAAGTAGTTTGAGTTGGAATTGGATTCCTAACCCTACCCTAATTGCTTGGCCACAATTTAGATCACATCCTAACCCAATTAGGTGTTGTCAAGCTTAGAAGGAAGGAAGGAATTAGGAAATCTTGGAATTAAAGGCGAATTAGAGTCCTATTAAGAAATAGAAACCCAACAAGCATAATACTCCCTAAACCCTCCATGGCCGGCCCTAAATCATCGTTGGGGCTTGCTAGATGTGGAGAGGAGGCCAAGGAGAAGGAGAATTTGTGGGGAGAAGGATCTCTCAAGCTTCAACCCTTGTTCATCAAGTTCTAGCCCTAGAAGAGAAAAAGAGTCAAAGGTTGGCATTCTCACGAGCAAAAATTACAAAATTTTGTCTGTAGATTGTTCCAATCCTTAGGAACAAAAGCCCTCTTGTTTTATAATTTTCCATCGAGCCAATCTTTTGTTGTTTATTTTTTGAAATTCTGCAACTATCATGACCCCGAACCCTCTTCTTAAATCTTGTTCTCCATGTACACTCGACCCCATGCCATGAAATATTAATTGGAGATATTGATGGATGTTAGGCATCGTTTTCCCCTGAAAGGCCTAATTTTCATCCATCCTACGTTTCGAATTAATTCTTTTATCTCAACTGTGTACTGCTCCATGTTCTTCATTAAGTAACTTGATTAAACCATGTCGAAACCATGAATGTATTCAAATTCCTATTTACTGTAAGTACTCTCGCATGTCTAGATCAGTTTTTAAGTGATTTCGTAATTTTTCATCGACTGTACATTTAGTTCTTAATTTCTGAACGTCCCTGTGTCAAAATAAGGAACCTAGTCCGCAATCCAATGCACTGTCCTCTTCCTGCTCGGACTCAGGTGCAGAACCTGAGAACGTGATGGCCTGATAGGCTACATTCCCAGGGCTGATCGCGATAGCAATGCCCGTCACATTCTGAACGCGACAGTAACTGTCGTCGCGATCTTGCAGCATTCTCTGACTGACCTATCGCGTTCCTTGCATAACCCTATCATGTTCTACTCTGACCCTGTCGCGACCCTTACAGGGGTACGTTGCGATCTGGGGTTTTTGCATGAAAACCAATGATTTGTGATACTCCAACTGTCTACAGTACATATACCCTGGTTAACAGTCACCAACGCCGTAAATAAAGTTGTTATAAATCAATATGGGTTTAATGACTTAAAAGACATGCACATGATCTTGTCATATCTATGATTTCTTGCCACATGTGCACACACTTTGAACCATCCATTATGTCTTAACTTGGCATGAAAATATCTCATAATACATCTGGTAATTTATTTCAATTATATATTTAAATTGCCCTATTTTTAAATGAACTTGTCTTTGTTTTCTCGCGATGTTTTGGGAATACCGTCACTGATGCTCCACTGTTCTAGAATTCCTCTAGAACATCGGGCACTTGTTTCTATATACACACTTTCTCTTGACTTGGACAAACTCTCCGCCGGATATTCCTTCTGCCGAACTAGTGAATCCTTCTTCAAGGCCTTCGTAAGTCTCCTCTGTCCATGGATTCCCACATGGTCGATGAGCTGGTTGTACCGTATCACCTATGATACCCTTTAGGGATCAATATGATCCAAATGGCTATTAGAAGTTCGCTCTTATCTTGAATCATGCCAGACCTCTGGACCTATGCATAACAAGGCCAGTGGAAGGGTAGTGAATTCCGCCTGACTGCCAACACCAAGTGCGCGTGTTGTGCAACTGCTACTATCGCCCGTTTACTCGACGTTTTGTGTGCATTGACCTGTAGTTCACATCTATACTCTACTCGCTCATCTATTCACACTCTCTTTACTATCTCATCTATTCATCTAGTACTCTTATCTATTTCTTGGTACTCTTTATTGGCTATTGACTGATTGTCTAAAGATAAACAATATAACCAATGCTTAACAATATTTATAAAGGGCCCGGCCAGGTCCTGGGATGTGCGCCTAAAAGTGTTATTTGCCCGCGGGAGTTAAATGACTAGAGTGTTTGGCATTAAACTCGAGTGCTATCTATCTTGACTATCGACAATCAAAAGTGCTATATTCTCCCATTTTCTATTGACGACAAAGTGCTATACTATACACGTTGTGCTACTGTTATACATTGTGCTATTGTGCTATGGACATCCTGCTATTTGTGTTATACTTGACGTTTGTGCTATATTTTGAAACTTGTGCTATTTCAATCACGTGCTATCATGCTATCTCTCACATTACTAGACTCTCTCATTCTATCATTAGTTACTCTGCCTTTTTAATACACTAATCATTTAAAGCCTACTTGATTCTGAGATTTAAGTCCTACTGGGCGTTATCGCTCACCCTGTGTTGTTTGTCGTTGTGTTCTCAGGTGAGACCGAGGATGATACTTACACTCAAGAGGACGGGAACGATCACGAGTGAAGTCAAGAGTACCCTAGCGTCTTAGTAGTTATGTTAGAGTTTGAATTTAGTCTTTTGCTTTATTCCAATGTCATTGGCCCTATAGAATGGCTTTGATATTAGTGGTTGTAACTAGACATTTGGAAAGTTATTAATGAGAAGAATTTGTTTTAGTATTTATTCAATGTTCAATGGTTTGATGTCTAGTACTCGCTCTCTACCCGTTTATTTGCAACTGCCTCACGTTCCAATATTCTGCGTCGGGGTGTGACACACACGAAATGGAGTAGCAAGCAATAAGAATGCTTGTGAACAGGCCGTCATCTGCCAGTTGGGATCGGTGGGAACACGAACCTTTTCTCGGGACTGGATCAGAACCCAATAACTAGCATTGGTCAGTGTACCACAATTTCCAATTACCATTGAGCACGTAGTTATTCGAGGAGTCAAGGTAAATGATAATGACGAGAGAAGAACATGCACCAGTCTGATAGAAATAACCCGCACTAACATGAAATGGAGTAGCAAGCACCTAGAATACTCATGACCAGGCTGTCATCTGCTAGTTGGGATCGATGAGAACACAAACCTTTCCCGAGACTATATCAGAACCCAATAACTAGCATTGGTCGGTGTAACCCGATTGCCAACTACCATTGAGCACGTAGTTATTCGACGCTCAAGTTGATAGCATAGAATAGTCTATGACAAAATTGGTAACCATATTATAGGAATCAATCAACTAACCGGATGAACAATTCAACATCAATTGGAAGGAATTGGTTGACCTAAGGGGATAAATTAGTCAACTAGGCATGACAGTCGATTACTAAACAAATCAGGTAAAATCGATCGTCCAAAACAAACAAATCAGTCATCATAACAGGATAAATTGGTCGTTTGACCTAGCCAGTTGCTTGATCCCGAATGTAATGAAGGATCGGTTGACTGATTTCTGTAAAGAGCCGGAATCGTGCGGTCACAAATCGCACAGTCTAAACAGAGTTGGGGATGGAAATAAACACTCAGGGATTGTAGGGAGGGAGCTATACTTTAACTGTACGTATTTTCCAGATTTAATAAAAGGTGTTAAACCTTTCTTTCAAATTCTTTTCTCTTTTATCAGTTGAACCGGAGAGAGAATCGGTCGACTGAAATATCCAAGTCGGTCATCCGATTCTGATAAAAACTAGAATCAGGGAAACTTGAATCACGCGGTCTAATCATGCTTGGAGTGGAAGTGAACAATCAGAAAAAATAGAGAGTAACCTACCTTATAGTTGGGGCGTGACCGTCAGATCAAGATGTTCTTCTTACACTCTCATCTCTCCTTTCTCACTCTTTAGTGCTTTGTAGCTTCTTTCTCTCTCTTCTTTGCCTCTGCACCTGCTCTCTCTCTCTCTCTCTCTCTTTCTTCTTTCTCTCTGCACCTGCTTTCTCTCTTCTTCTTTCTTCCTTCTCCTTTCTAACTTTTCTCTCTTTTCTTTGCATGGTGGTGGCGGTAGCAGGAAGAAGGTCATGAAAAAGAATAAGAAGTAGTACGAAGAAGATGATGAAGAAGAAGTGGCTGAACAAATATAGAAGTAGCAAAAGAAGCAAAGAAGTAGCCTGAAGAAGAAGAAGAAGGATGATTGGCAGAAGATGAAGAAGGCCGGGGGGGGGGGGGGGGGGGGGGGGGGGGGGGGGGGGGGGTATAGAGTAGAGGGTGATCCTTATCTCTTCACAACCATCCCTGGATAAGGATCACCTATAATCCAACACCTTGCCTTTTGCTTACGTAAGTAAGCTTAAGTAACAAGGTTTACGTAAATCAGTTAGATAATTCCATTTTAATTTATTTGAACTTTGAGTCATTAATTTTATATCTAAATGATGTTCAATTAAGTTGATATTTCAAATATAAGCCAATTGAGATATAATTCAATTATGGTGATTTTAGTTTAATTTTTTAGATTAATTTTTCATCGGGTGGAAATTGCTCCAAAAATTATTATGTCGACTTAATCTTGATATCTGTGGATCAATGAATATGGATATTTATATTTTTGAGATCAATACAATTTTTCTGATAATTATGGTGTTGTTAGAATTGCTTACGTTACAGAATTCCAATGATGCCCTATCGAGGTGCGCATATCTGAAGACAGTACTGGAATTACATTCATTATGTGAAAAGCTACTAGATTCAAATGTAATCATGTTCTTGTATCTTTTATAGTAATCAATATATTTTTCTAATATTCAATATATTATTATTATTTAAATTTTGGGTGTTACAAATCCTCCCCCACTAAAAGAAGTTTGGCCCTCCAAACTCCTGACTAGTTTGGATGGATCACAAGGTTCAGTCTATTAAGTTTATTTGGTTTAAGTTAATCTTACCAACTCTGTCATGGTTATCAGGTCAAAAGGTATGTGCACCTACCATATACCTCGTAGCCATGACATCGATGGAAAGTTTGGTATTTAGCATTATTCATGAAGTTTAAGGGCCATTGTTGCAATTCCAGGTTCAATAGATGCAACTTGGTCAGATTCCCATAATATAATGAGTGTTTCTTGGGTTCTCAACAATATCTTATTATTGTTACATCTCCCCCACTAAAGGTTAATCTAGATCCTCAAAATCACCATTGATGGTGGTGACAAGCATGACATGAAAAATAGATAGACATGATAACCAAAAGTAACTTTTATAGGATTTCACAAAATTACATGGGTTTCTCATTAACCAGATTCAATTTTTACAAGTTTGTACTCATTACATCCTTGTAGTCTAGGTATAATGGTTGCCTTTAACAGTTACTGCCCTCTTGATCTTTATCCACCTCTCCTAAGGATCGTGGTCTTCATGACCTTCCGTTGTTCTGAGGTGTAGCTGGATGACCTTGCATTTGTAGGTAGTCTGTGATACGGTGTTCTCGACTTCCACATTTCAACCATGCACAACCTCTTCTCCAACATTCATCTGCTTCAGGTCCAGACCTCCGACAATGGGCATAGACTTCTTTCTTTTTTGTAGAATCATCATGATTGTCCTGCCTTGGTTTCTTACGTGGTTGTTCAAGTTTCTTGGCTTCATCTTCCAACTTCTTCTGGTCATTCTCAGATTCCTCATCTTTAATGGTAGATGTCTAGCCCTTCTTCTTATTCTTTGCTTTATTTCTCTTTTGATCTGCTATCTCGGTTGCACCCTCTAGGGCTAATGCCCTCTTCACGATATCAGTATAGAGTGTGATTAGCATAGGTTTCAAGTGAGTAATATAATTAGGCTTCAACCCATTCAGAAATCTTTTCGCACTTAATTTCTTACTAGAGATCAACTTTGGAGCATACCGAGACAATCTGGTGAATTGAGTTTCATACTCAGCTATAGACATATTTCTTTGCCTCAGGTTGATAAACTCCATGGCTTTCTTCTCTTGGATTTCTTTTGAGAAATATTGACTAATGTAAAGGTCTACAAATTCCTTCCATGTAATATCCTTCTCAGTTAGTGTAGTTTTAGTGGCCTCCCACCATATTCTTGCATCTTTCACTAACTGAAAAGTAGCTAACCTGACCTTATCTTCTTCTGGGCACCGGGTTACTTTAAAAATCCTTTCTATTTCCTTAACCCAATTTTCTGCTTCATTAGGGTCAATATTACAAGCAACCTAGGTGATTCCATGCTCTTAAAATTCTTATACATATCCCCATTATTCTGATGATTCCCTGTTGGACAATTGCAATCAGAGCTATTGTTAGTCCTTTAATTGTGTGTTGTAACTCGTTCCACTGAACAATGTTGCCTTCCATGGTTCGTATTTTTATTTGACTAAAGTTGAAAATTAAGGATAGTTAGACAAGGTTAAGAGATGTAGCAACACTAATCTTGTAACGTCGCGTGCTTTTCGGATCCATGCGGATCGTGTGTGTTGTGGTTGTGGTGGCCGTTGTGAGGCCAGTGTGAGTCAGTTGTGTGGTATGTGTACTGTACATGCGTGGTTTGAGCAGGTGCAGCGCAGGGTTGGTCCGGAAATAGAATAGGACCTGCTGCTGTTTTGTCTGAGTTGGCGGCCAGGGGTGGCCGTTTACTGGTAGGCGTCCAGATTGGTGGACGTTTACATAATGAGCTTAGCGGCAGTAGATGTGGACGTTTAGGCTGGCGTTGATGTTGGCGACAAGGGGGTTGACGCCAACCTGTCAGTTCAACAGGTTATAGGCTCACCCGAGGGCTGTTCTCTCAGCTCACTCTCTTCCCCTCTTGCCCCAGCTTCGCGCCCCAGAGTTTCTAAAGCTTCCAACAGGTGCTGAGGAGTAGTTGGACGATCGTAGAACGCGCGGCATCGCTGTTTACGCGAGGAAACGTCGCGGCGTGGTGCAATTCGCGTGGGAGCTCGCGGAGGGCTCGGCGTGAACCGGGGGATTGCAGAAGATTCTAACGCGTTCTGAGGTAGGGGACGAACCCTGGTAGCTCCGTAGAAACATTAAAACACATCATAATCACTTGAACCAGCATGTTAATCCATGTTTGGATAGAGTTGCACCAAGCGGGATAATGGGTGGTTTGAGTAGTTTACTGTACGAATCATGTTATAACGGGTTGTATTGGGTTCTAGCATGCTAAAGGATTGCATTTACATGTTTTCAGTAGTTAGAACAGTTAGAAAACCCGCAGGACCGGATTAGGGTTCTCTGCAGGGTTTATGCCGGAGAACCTGGCGTCAACATCGCTTGCCGCCAAGGTCCTCAGCCAGGAGGTTAACGGCCAGGACCCTTGCCGTTGACTCCCAGTAAGCGGCAATCGATGTGGCCGCCTACTTTTATTTGAGCAGAAATGACTAAGTACAATATTATCGATAATGCATGTGTGTTGACGCATGAGGTGCACTGAGTGCACTTGGTTTACGTGTTTAGCATACAAGGTATGCTCTTAGTTGTTTACTTCACTGGTGACTGCGCGTTGTGTACGCGAGTCAGTTAGGTTCACGTGTAGTGGACAGTGGTTACTTGTGGTTTACGTGAGGTTTCACGTGGTTTGTGTGTGACGTGCACGTGGTTCTGTGCGTGGCGAGTAGTACGACGCCTACCGTGGTTACCTCTCCAGTTGGGTGCCCCAGGTTCTTTGTGAGCCAGGCTGTTAGCTCGGGGCTTTGTCCCGGTACTTGTGCTGTACCGTCGAGGTCTGTGTCGTCTGACCTGGACACCCTCACTCTTGTGTTAGAGTTGTACGTCCGCTGAGGGAAAGACGACAGTGGGACAGTGACACTTGTGTTGTTTTTAGTCACTTGTAGCGCGCTCGTAGTTGGGGTACGGACACCAGTAGTCGACACTGGTCCCCAGCTAGTCCTTTCCAGTGCCTCACTCTAGCGAGCCCAGGCCAGGGTCTCTGGAGGTGCCAGGCATGGGCCTGGACCGTGTGGTCTGCAGGTTGTGGTGTTTAGTTGGTCTCCACAGTTGCTTGACCTTTTTACGTGGAGCGGCAGCTGGACCTTTCGTCCGTGGCTGCGAGACTGAGAGGTAGACCTGTGTTAGTTGTCCGAGTCAGTTTCTGGTGTCGCGAACCAGTTCACGTGGCTCGTGTTGGCTGTCTCTACTTTAGCTTGTACACCTGTTTGGTTTGCCGTTTAATTATTACAGTTGTTTCTCGTAGTCGGCAGACGGTGAGTACCTTTACAGCTTTACTTACCTGCTTAGCTGTTATATAATGTTTTGGTATTGTTTACTGTTTCGTACCTGTGGTTTTGTTTGTTCGGTTTGGGGGAGTTCCCTACTGAGCCAGTGACTAGAGAGGCTCACCCTACCCCCACAGGTGAGAGCGAGGAGGACGTCTCTCGTCCGACGTCCAGTTCAGGCCGCGTCGTAGCGGTGCAGGGTCAGCACCTCCAGCAGAGTAGCTTTCAGCAGTGTAGTTTAGTTAGTTGTTTACTTTCTTTTGTTGTACCTCGGGGTATGCCCCAGGCTCTTGTACTTCTTTTTAGTTTTTGTGAAAATTTGGCTATGTAAACTTGTGGAATATATATGAAATGTGGTGTGTTCCTTTATGTTTACACGGACTGTGGTTTGGTATCCCTGCGAGGCTTCGGCCCGTTCGCGGGAGGCGGACTCGGATCAAGTACGTTATCGGTTTAACGGGCTTGACGAGGCGTTCCGCCACAGTTGGTATCAGAGCAAGGTCCGTGTTAATATAAGGGAATTAAAGGATACATAGCCTTATTTTGGTCTTATACACTGCTGGTAGGGACCCTGGTTTTTGATCATTTGTGGTTTTGATTTTTGTCTGGTTTTTGTGTGTAGAAATTTCTGAAATGGCTGATAGGAGAGATTGGGGTGGTGGAGGAGATGATCCGGAGGAAAGCACCCAGCGTATGATAGAAAGGATTTGGGAGAGCCTCACGGATATTCGAGCAAGAATGGATCAGCAGGCGCCAGTACCACCGGTTGCAGTGCCACCTGGGGATGGAGAGGCTGTACCTGTTGCTCCAGTTCACCGAGAGTGGAGGTGCCTTTTGTAGCTCATGTGCCACCACCAGTGTTGTTAGCGGAAGAACCAGTTGCAGGTTGAAAAGTTCTGAGATTGCAGCCACCTACTTATTCAGGAGGGCCGAATCCAGATACAGCTGAGCATTGGGTTCATGAAATTGAGAGAGTTTTTGCGACTATGAGGTGTCCGGCAGCGGATAGAGTGTATTAGCTGCTTACCAGTTGAGAGGTTTTGCCTTGGAATGGTGGCGATTGAAGATGCAAACCACTTTTGCAGGCAGGACGGAAGAAGCTATCACTTGGCCGGAGTTTCTTGATGTATTAATGATACATTCTTTCCGATCCAAGTGCAGCAAGTAAAAGAGAGCAATTCTGAACTCTTCAGCAAGGTAACTCTTCAGTCTTAGAGTACCAGATGAGATTTATGGCACTTAGCCGTTATGCGCCTATGTGGTTTCAGATAATAATATGATGGTTGAGTATTTTATCAGAGGTTGAGAGTGGAATTGCAGGATGCGATAGTACCTCTCATGTGCAAGACAGTGGAAGAGGCAGCGCAGAGGGCAGCTACTTTGGAAGGTCTATCCGGACTCGTCAGGTAGGTGAATCAGGTTCAGGTAGTTTCGGCTACCGCAGCAGTCAGTAGGTGCAAGCAAGGGCAAGGCACCAGCAGGACCTTCTTCATCTAGTTTTGGAAATGGGGTCAGAAATTAAAGCAAGCATTTAAAGGCAAAAAGAGGATGGGGAGGTCGTCAGCAGTTGCAGCAAGGCCGTGGTAGGCCTGAGGTGGAGGAGTCGCAGCAGAGTACTGCCAGGCAGCCTATTGTTCCTCCAGGGTATAGTGTTATAATTGCAATCAGCCGGGACATTTGATCCGCAATTGTCCGTATGCAAGAGAGTATGGGTATGGCAGAGGTTGGCGCAGCAGCAGCAGCCTCAGCAGTTCCAGCAGCCACAGGCAGGTCGTGGCAGAGGACCCGCAGCAGCGAGGAAGAGGCCGGGTTATGGCTATCACCCGAGCCCAGGCAGAGGCGTCAAATATGATAGAAGGTACTTTACCTCTTTATGAATATTCAGCAAGAGTCTTATTTGATTCGGGTGCCTCTCATTCTTTATTTCCGAAGAATTTCTGGATTGCATAGCTCATCCTTTAGAAGAGAAGTCTTGTGAGTTAGTGTGGAGGTTCTTCAGGTGAGTTCTTACTCACTTCGAGCTATATAGATGAAGCTCCTGTTATGATTGAAGGGAACCAGATGCCAGGTCGGTTGTATGCCCTGCAGTTGTCAGATTATGATATTATTCTGGTATGGATTGGCTTGAGATGTATGGAGCAATGTTAGATTGCAGAAGAAAGGATCAGATTTTGTCATCCTAATGGTGCAGTGTTTGAATATCAAGGTATGCCTTTTATACCTCAAAGTTTCTAATTTCTGCAATTAAAGCTAGAAAGTTGATAAATGATGGGTGTGTGGCTATTTAGCCTCAGTAAGTTTGGTAGAGGCCAGTCAGCCAATGGAAGCAGTTCCCGTGGTTAGGGAATTTGCTGATGTTTTTCCGGAAGACTTGCCTGGTTTAGCTCCACACAGAGAGGTGGACTTTTCTATTGAGTTGCTGCCAGGTACCATGCCGATTTCTAAAGCTCCATATCGGATGGCACCAGCAGAACTTAAGGAATTGAAAAAGCATTAGAAGAGTT